>KZ505747.1:767770-846000 GCA_002844005.1 Limosa lapponica baueri
ACATTGGGGCAGGATGTCTTCCAGGAGGAGGCACAAGAACAGGCTCTACGGCAGGCCTTTCATAAATGATGAGTCATGCCAATTAAAACAAAAAAGTTTATTCCATCCCATTTACCAACCCAGTAAATAGCTTATTTTTAAGAATTTCAGAAGAGAGGGATGAATGGAATATCCTGATCTTTTGCCCACCAATTAAACCTAATTGCTGACAGCTGATGGTTCATTAATTAGAAATGTAGGGCCTACGTACCCGAAGAACCACAAAGTAAGGCAGTCACATTAACGAGCAAAGGCATGTACTTGGGCACAGCTCTGTGCCCTTATACAGACACATCAGCCCAAACCTGATAGCATTTTTCTTGCTCTAGTTTTGATCCATTTGGGAGTAAGAAATAATCATAAAAGAACAGGAAATTTCTGTTTCAGCTGAAGAGTTTCAAAGTTTGGATAGACTAGATAATACTGTTGACATGTTCAGTTGCTTATTCAAACTTTTTGTTGGTTATCCAAGTTTTCCCTCTGAACCAGGGCTGATTGCATACTTCAAAATGGTGTTTGCAAACATTTTTCTGCATTCTGAGCAGCTGCTCCATTCATTCATGTTTTTGCTTCTTTTTATTTACTATTCATGAACATCTGGGCTATTAAGATTCTGTTTGCATAAATGGTTGAAGAATTGCTCTTCCCTACATTAATACCTGTATAGCCCTCTTGAAGAATTAGGCATTCACAGAAAAACAAAATTTTTAAGCAATTAGTAGTGATTTTTTTTTCTTGTCTGAATATTTTACTTGTCCAATTGGGAAGCAAACATAACAGCACATGATCTGAACGGCAAAGCACACTTTATAAAAACAAATAGTTAATGAACGGTTCACAGATATCATGGAGGCTAAAATTTATTAACATAAGCATTTTCATCAAAGACTCACTAACAAAAAAATTACCATTCTAAGAAGCAGCAGAAAAAGAGTTAAGTGTTTATTCACGGAAAAAATATTTCATATTTCCATAATGATAAACTTTCGAGGTCTGCCTACTGCCAGCTAACTGTGAACTTACTTTGGTGTCTTTGAAGTATTGCTAACTTCCCTCTGGGATTTATTTGTGTTTGTTGCCAGGGTTTATATCCTGATGGGTGCCAGATGACAGACTCCTCCGCATTTCAGTAGGTACTTTGAGAAAAGATGTCTTTTACTACTTCCTTTTCTTTTCTACCCGACTCATCATTTTCCACCCTGACTCTAAACAGCTGTCACATGTTCTTCCCAGCTTTGTAAGCAATAAGGATGAACGTGGGCGAGTTTACAAGATTTGCACACTCATAACCTCCAGGTACTTCTACCTAACATCTTCTATTTTGGGGGGTTTTAAAATTATCTTTCTGTACTTTTTATTCCTTTTTCCCCTGTTGTAGAGTGAAAGTACACAAAAACTAGATCTTCTATAGTGCTTTTTGAAATTTGAGATATTTAAATTGAGACTGTGCTTAATCTATGGAGGAAACTCCTGCTATAATTAGTTATGTCTTACCTACATTTCATGTGAAAAGCTGAATAATAAAACTGCTTAAGAATAACATGCCCATAAATCTCAGTCCTCAAGCTGAAGCAACTATCTGTATCAAAGAGCTATAGTCAATGTCCTTTTTCTGACAAAACAATATTAACATTTTTAATATTGCTATTTCAAAAATATTAAAAATCTTCTCCAGAATACACAAGTGAGCGAGAAAGAGACAGAGAAAGAAGGACTGTCCACCACCTCCCCTCCTAGAAAAGCAGTTAAATGCCTAGAGTTGCAGTTAAGACACTCCCCAGAAAGGTGATAGCCAGACTGAGGTTTGAGTCCCTAAGCTGAATTCGTCAGAACCAGCACACTCGTTTCTCATGTAATGAAACACCCCAGTAAGCGTGATTCAATAATAGAAAAGGCCAGGAGATTTATCATTTGGGACAAAATGTCTGGTCATACTAGCCATCAACGTTTACACACAGTGCATGTAAATGCATGGAAAATAAGGGTCGTGATGTCTCTCAAGTTTTTCTGAGGTTAAATATTTAATAAAGTTACTGTAAGAGTCATTTCCGGCATAATGCTGCACTGAGAGTTTTGTTATGCTGCCCAAAGGCATGGTAACCAGGTACTTTTATGTGCAGTGAGAACTTGCATATGAAATTAGACGTACAAGCTTTTCTTGCATTACTGTGTGCAGTTTTTTGGCATCAGACATTTCTATTACTCTTGGGAGGGTCATATTGTCGTAAGAGGCCCTCTAGCACAGTTCTGGTTGGGAATAGGGCTTAAAAATTATGAAATTTGGACTTGCTAAATTTACACTGCATGGTAAAATACATAGCTCTATCTAAATATGCTGTTGATTCAGCTCCAGTTTATTCAGCAATATGCAGCATAATTTGAAATAATTATTTTCTAACACTTTAAAAAATATAATTGACATAGAACCATGAAGCATCCAAGTCTTGCACATAATAATAGCAGTAGTAACTAAAATACTAAAGAAATGCTTTGTATGTGAATATTTTTATACATTAATCTCAGTTTAGTAAACTGTAGGGTTTTTATTTAGCAAACATTCAGATTCTCAAGATCTTTTAAAACATTTATTTGACATTTCCTCTGATCGCAAATTTTAACACATTTTATGCTAGGTTGTACTTCTAGTACATCTGGTTATTGTATTTTAGAATCTACAGTGCCTTAATACATGCACTTACAGCTACTGTAGACAAATTGTATTCGCAAATTCAGTTAAGCTTAGATCCAAATTACCCACACTTATAACTTGGTTTTGGAAGAGAATGTGACTTAAAAGGAGGTAGGTGTTATATCACCTACTGGTGATTGGTGGTGGATAGAAGCTTCCAATTGTTGCTTCACATTGACGGTGCTAACCAAAGACATCCTAATGTCAAACAGTGAGCAATGTGGTATCAATTAATAAAACTTTAAATATCTTTCTATATGATTTGTCACATCACCTGCAGTATTTGATGGATACATTGCATTAATGCCCAGAAGTGATGAAGACTATAAAAAACTGTATTTTTTTTAATGCTACTGGTAAAGCAATCACTTAAGATGACAGGGCTTTCTCATATTTTACTTGTAGATTCCTTGCACTTAAATATTGTCATTTCAAAATCATATTGAATTTTTCAAATGCTTCCAGCAAGATATTTGGTCTTGTTATCCAATTAATATTAATTTGTTACTATGAAACGTGAAATAGGCTGAAGAGATGGAAACAACCAATACTTTTATTTTCAATTAATAAGCATTAGCTTTTTTGTAATTATGATTTTTTAATGTTATTTTTAACTATCCTACCTTGGGAGATAAAGTTAAATGTTGACATTTAGTTATTCTGCTGTCTACTCAAAGCTAATGAAATTGCTAATCAAACCTGCTTCTAAACATGCATCATTAATATTTATAATGTCAATGAGTTTAGGAAGGAACTACTGTTTGGAACAGTCAGAATACCTCTAATGTATTATCATAACACAAGCAAGAGTAATAGACTTTGTCATTCAGGATATTATTTAGAAAGGAAAAAAAAAATCCATTGTGTGCACTGAACTTGCTTAGTGTATTGCTACCTCCACTGCAAGGCAATGAATTCAGCAATCAGTGTTGTGGGAAAATACAGTCATTTTGAAACAGGAAGAGGTGCACAGAGCAGCCCCTGAAGAGCAAGGGCTGGGGAGGGAGTGCAGGGGATGAGCAAAGCAGCTCTGAACTGCCTCTGCAGAGTAAATGTTCCCCTCTACCCTGAGCTGGGGGCTTGCAGCACCACTCTGCTGTGGTTGAAGCCAATGGCCAAACTCCTATTGAACTCACCAGGAGCAGGAAAAAGTCCCTTAATCTTTCTATGTCATGAAGATATTCCTCATTATGGGCTGTATTCCTGGGTTTGTACTCTGGTTTTATTCAGTCTGTACTCAGGCAAATGCCTATTAGAGCCATTAAGGTCATATATCTGTAGGTACATCCAGCTCCTATTTAGTTTAATTTCTGAAGCACTGGTAAAAAGATGCTGCAGGTATATCCAAGTGACTTATTTGGTCACACGCATCTTTGCAACTGCATTTCATTCAGTCAGATTTTTTGCAATAAGGACTGCTGGGAGAAATTGTTTCTGGGCTTTTATATTCAAAAGTGTTTTATTTTAGTCCCCATTTTTTTATGTTGTCTCATCTAACAGAAAAAAAACTAAACAATGACAATAAAACAATAACCAGCCTTATTTTAAGCCTGTATTCAATATAACTGTAAATTTCTCACTAAGGCCACTTACTTCCTTGATAATTAGTTTCTGGCAATTCATTGTTGTTTGTGTTCATACAAAGTAAGCACAGAGTTATAGATAGTAGAGATAGGAAGAAACGCTGAGTTGATCTAATCCAGACTTCGCATCATTTAATGCATAATTATTTCTTGAATTTAATTTTCTAGATACTATTTTTGTTAGAAATATACAGATAAGAGCTGAAAATGTCTATCTTCCATTAAGTCTTTTGTAGTATTTCTCCATGACCTAATAGTTCATACATTTCATTTCATTCATAAATGTCATACATTTTTTTGTGATGCAACTCTAAATTATTCTTTTCTTAATTTCATTCTATCATTCCCCACTTTTCAGACAGGTGTATCCCTAAACAATTTCCTTTCTGATATTTAAATAGTCCTTTTAAAATATTGTAAAAAATTAGCTTCAGTAAAAATGAAATACATTGAAGAACATGTTAATTCTATACATTTTTAAGAGAAAAATATCATGATCTGCATCAGTCTCTTTTCAGGCAATATTGCCTTGCGAAATCAAAAGTGGTTTTGATGCTTGCTATTACCTGCAGGCTTATTAGAGCTGAGAATTCACATATGGGTGACCTGGGGATTCACTTCACTTCCTTTATTAGGTGTAGGCAAGAAAACAGTGCATAATGGAGTACATGTGAATAATGATGCTGGGAAAATGTGGTATTTTACTTGAATATCAACTGTTGTATCCTCAAGCATATTCATATTTTTAGCATATTCAAAGTGCATCTTTTAGAGGAAAAATGAATGTACAATACAAATTGGACACAGGAAGAAGAATGTAAAGTTTGCAAATAATTATTCAAATGTGAAATTACAAAAATATTTTATCGCTGGGATTTTGTTATATAAAGTTCAGCATACAATCAGCACTCCTTTCTCCCCTGCAACAAATGCTTTTCCTTAATAAAACTTGACTTTGGCAAGGATCAGTTGACTAATTTGTTCTTCAGGATCCCTGGCTTGAAATCAGAAGAAGACTAATGATGCAGTCAGTAGATACTTCTCAGTTTGTACAGGTTTACCCAAGGCATTGGACATCTGTTTATGAGAGATCATGCTGAGAAAATGCCTACATAGTGTCATCCTTCATCTTAACAAGTAGTGGAAATAACAATTAACATCCTTGATTTATGGAATATTTTTTTCTCTGATTTTTCTGTCGTTTGTCAGCTATTATTTTCTTTATTATCCAGAATAGATATTGTTCACAATTAATTATCTTTATTCTCGTGCTTTGAATTTGTACCTTATTCTGACTGGCATGACAGTGTTGCAGTACAGCTAACAAGAAGTATAGAGAACCCTTGTAAGAGCTGAATGAAAATGGAAAATATTTTCATATGGAGTTTTGATAAAAAAAAATTTGAAAAAAAAGCTGTAAAATTCTATGCTCAAAATTGTTTTCTGAAATTGGCATACAGAATCCTTAGGTCAAACATTTTGTGTTTATTTTGTTTGCACATTTGACATTTCTTTGACAAATGGAGTTGGCAGAGAACTGAAAAAACAAAACACTGTGGAAAAACACATGGCTATTGTGAACTTCCTTGTGGTGCAAAGTAGCTCAACAGGAAATGAGAGCATTCAGTTCTTGAGAGTTTCCAAACCAACTTATTGATTGCCTGTAAAAATATATGAATAACTATGTCAGAAGTCATCAATATTCTGATAATGATGAGTAGTTTTGTATGTATTTATGAGATGTTCTTTTTGGGGGGAAGGTATGTTTCAGCCCAGTGATGGCCATTGCATGCTTTCTTAAAAGAGATCCCTACGAATAATCACTGCCAGTGGTTTGTCAAAGTGGACATCAACACACTGTAACTTCTGTTGTTTGCAATAATAGTTTCTTTGGAAACTATAAATTTCTTATGTAAATGTTGTTTTAATCACAAACCAAATTTCTTCTCATAATTAAACCATAGCTACAATTCCAATTCATTATGATCACTAATATGAAGAAACACTTATGATACTGAAGCACCAAAGTACTAAGCGTAAAAGATTATTTTAGAAAGCCTCCAAAATAAATCTTTATTTCTTCATTGTTATGAGTATTATCCTATATATCCTTCATATTCACATAGATAAATGTTTATGATTTATTTATAAGTAAAAAGATAGATTATATTTAGTATTTAAGTGATCAAGACATGTTCTTTTTTGGTACTATGTATGTGTACTGTATATATGTATATACCTCTCTCTGTATCTGTTCTGTGTGTATCTATGCCTGCATTTATGTGTGTGTATAATTCCGCATGGCACAAATCTGCGTTGCTTATCACCCAGAGGGTGGGAGCAGCCTGCAGGAGAGCTGGGCACGCTGGTTTTGAAGTTAGCACCAAGATCGGGACAGAGCTCAGAGTTTGTCTGAGCTGTGCCTTCCCAGCGAGCATCCTCACCTTCCTCTCTCCCCGGTCAAGGGCAGCTGACAACTTCCTGCTACCAGTCAATTTAAACAAAAGCCCTCCAGATTCTCATGCTGCTACAAAAGCATGTATGTATTCCAGTGCTTGAGAATCATATAAATTCCTATGTTGATATTTCTTTTGCCTTTTCTCCTTGTGAAATAGATTCTGTTTGCCCTGTGGCTTGGCAGGTTGCGTTACACCCTGCTGCTGCTTGCTTTGGAGCAGAGGGGTGCATGGTAGTGGTGAGGTGAGCCTGCCTGTGCTTCTTTCCTCTTATGTGCAGTCCAACATGAAGTGCCTTCCTTCAGTTTCTAGGGCACCAGTGGGAGCATCGTAACAGAACAAAACTCCCAAATCCTGCTTCTCTAGGAAGCAGAAGTTACACAGGAAAAAACAGATGAGGTTTTGATTTTTGCTTATGAAATTACCCACAAGTGTCTAGTGGTGTAACATCGAATGGTGTACCCTTTTGCTGCAGGTGATGCCATTTCCCTCAACTCTCCCTTCCCTGCTCAAAATTGTACATATATATATATATATATATTATTTGTTTCTTGTTTTCCTTAGTGGAGAAAAAGAAGAAAGAAAACAAAAGCTCTTTAAATATGTCAAGCACAAACACCTTGTACCTATCATGGAAGTCACATGCTGACTTCTTTCTCACATACAAAGCAACACGTACAAAGTGAAACCAAAGACCTGAATTTTGTGAGTGAACATGAGAACATAATAACAGCCTGCAGCCTGTAACTGTGTTAGTCCCTACTTTTGTCTCTACACGTAAATATTCCAGCAGCTATGTCAACATCAGTTTTCCTTTCCTCCTGAAGAATGTTAACCAAACTGTTCTAAATATATTAAAACCCAAGATGATGGATTGCAAGTCATATAAAACATGGCACAGCTCAACTGTCTCATTTTTCATGAGTTTATTTTTTGTTCTCATTGCATAGTTTACCTGTTTTACCTACAGAGCTGTGCTGCACCAAACTAGTTCTTAGGTCTTAGAGACAGACCCCACTAAATATGTTTCACTTTTCCACAAGTTTAAAAATTCAAACCAATAGCTTTCACCATGAATAACACTGGCTGTGCTTGTTTCTCTGTTGTATTTCTGGAAATCTCTCTAAGACACTAGATTTCTAAATATAGGTTTCAACTAAATATGACTCAATGCACATAGATATTACCATTGATCTTATATTCATACATTGCAGAAGCAATAGATGTTGTATACGAAAGTAAGTAAAATAGAGGGAACATTGAAGGTATGAATGAAAAATAAGGTATTGATATTTCAGCACCATAGCTTAAAATAATAGAAAAAAAACCCAAATTCACAAAATGTTTTCTCCTTGTAACTGCATTCCAAGACACAGACATGCAATGATAGCTATGGCAAGTGGGTTGTTTGCCAGCGTTAGAAAAAGGAGGACCTTATCTCTGAGAAACCAGACGGTACAAAAATCTCACCAGCATCACAAGAAACTTACAGATTTAAATGGCAGATAATCTAAAATTGTAAACTATCTCAAAAATATTAGTTTAGAGTGCCTTTCAAGTATAAATGTTGCATACAAGTCAGTGAAAGGGAGCACAAGATCATGTTCCAGCAACCATGACTTTGAAAGTCACCCAAAGCTACTCAGACAAGGTAGCTGTAGCTCAGAATTGTGAAATGCCTGAAGTGAACACATTATTCTATATTTGTTTTGGACTTTTAATTTCTTGTTAAATTATGGGTTTTCATTAAGTCTTTTAATTTCTTAGAAAAGAAAATAATCTCTGATTGCAAATCATGTTATCAGCTAACTTAATTTCTTTACCATGACTACAAAGATTGTATTAACCCCACAAAAATGATTACACCAGAAAACAGCAATAATCTTGATGTACTCAGGTGAAACAGAAGTCAATGGGGCATCATTCACAAGGAATTGCTCAAAATCCTGGAATTACCAAGGATTTTAAAGAGAAGAAATGCCAGTGCTCAGTGGCTAAAAATCTCTCTGCTCCTGTGCTGTTCATATGTTAGAGCCAAATACTCAAAACCTCACACCCACATGTAATTCCCAACAGATATTTTCCCCCCTGTATTGCACATAGGCCAGAGTGTAATGCGGATCTGACTCCTCTGTAACAGTACACTGTAAATCTTTGGCCTTGTCTAACTAAAAGGCTCTTACGGCATCAACAGGAATATGGCCAGAGACAGAATAACTAAATTTACCTGTTTTATCCATGTTATCTATTCCTCGCAAATATAAGCAGAACTGCATGGGTTTTCCTCATACTGTGCAATTTCTCTGCTGCTCCAAGACTTTCCATTTCTGCCACCTGTGGCATTCCAAAATTAGCTCCCGTGTGCTAAGGCAATTGCTCTTCACTAACCCTGTACCCAGCACTTTAACTGAAGCTACCTATCTCTTAATCTTTATACCAACTGCCAAACGCCTATTCAATGTCATTCAGACATTGTCGTACAGTGCTGTGTATATAGATATATTAATTTATAGAGTTGTTACATATATGTGAAAGTTCTACTACTGCTGTCCCTGGGATTTGGAAAGATTTAACCTTTCTGAGAGTGATTGTAGAATCAATGGATCATTGATCGTCTATGCAAAGTTTTCTCTATTCTCATTTAACCCCACATTTTTCTTTTTCTTTTATCACCTTTTTAGATCCACTAACCTTTTCCTCACAGTATATCTTGTATTCAGACACAGGAGTTTTATAGCCAAGTCCCAGTTTTCGTATAAAAATTTTGCTATTTGCAGAAGCTGTTAAAATGATTTTTTCAGTGTTCTGTTCAATTTATGAGATCCCTCAAATCCCCCAAATTTTGGCTGCAGAGGAATGTCACAACCCAAGAGGTTCATGTTTCCTTTTTTCCCTCATATCTGTGCAGACAGAAGGATTGCATTTTCAGACATCACCATAATGTGTGTAATATTTTCCCACTTCCTTTCCTACAACCCCAGTGATTTTTTTATTGTCTGTTTCACGTTTCTTCACTTTGGCCAGCCTCCAGTAAGCTCCAGAATGATCTCCTGATGTTTATACTTTAATCTTCAATCTTGCTTTGCTTTACCTCTTATTTTTGTGCTCTCTCTTTCAGTTAGTATGATGTTCCTACAAGTTAATCTCCTGTTACAGCCCTCTTCAGACTGGCATTACGCTGTAAGGCACCGAATGCTCCCCGGCACTTAAGTCAGAACATGATTGCAATTGACTTAAACTTGCTGAATATAAGTCAATAGCATAGGTACAGCATATACTGCACCAGAGATGCTGACTCCGATTCTGTTAGACCGCGTACAAGATCTAACAGTGAGAAGTCAGAAAAATAACTGTATTTACCTTGCCATGAGGAACTCACAGAAAAGGGCATTTGGGGGTGGATCAATGAAATGACAGAGGTTTAGATCTTGCTTGCTACAGCGATGGCTTTGACTTCCCTGCCCCCCCGTTGACCCCTACAGCAGAGAGGTAATTGATGACAGCCTGTTACCAAGAGCAGGTTATAATACTCCTGTTGTCCATCCACACAGGCAACCTAATTTTCTCCTCTGTCTAGACTGAAACACCTGCATTCATGGATTAGTTTCGCATGTGAGCTGTTTGGACATAGTGTTGTTCAATATTCCAAGTGTGTCAATGTCAAGCATAAAGGGTATTATTATTATTACTATTATAGTATCGACTGTACAGTTTTGGCAGTGCAGGAAGATTATCTTAATAGTCCCCATTCTTTAGTTTATTTCTAAGCAATTTCCCAGTGATGTTGTAGCTCTAAGCCAGATACAAGTTTAGGATATGAACAATATATTAGCTTTTTTCCTATTATTATGCATGACTGAGATCCAGTAATACGTATACATTAGCCAGCTGGTTTATGACTTAGTTGGACAGGTTTTTTCCTCCATTTCTTTTAGGGATGCCAATATACTTACAGTTATTATTACTTTATAAAAATCTGTTATATAATTTTCTCTTTTTCTTTTCCAATTTTCTTGTATTTAATTCATGCAATGTTGCCATCTTCTTAAAGCTTCTCTTCACAATTATTTTTACTCTCCTGATCACTCTTATAATACTGTCACATCTCTAGGACTGGCTGAAGTATAGGCCATAAAGGACTTGTTTTGAAAAGAGTTTGTGTTTGTATGTTTGTGGATAATCTGTCCAAAACTCTCAGAAGGCGTTCATTACTTTGAAATGTTTACAAAACAGATCAGCTCAATATATTTCTGCCTACAGGCTGCTTGAACTTCTTGGGCCTTTACCAAAGGAAGAGATCTTCACTGAGGAAGAATTTTAAAGAACATATGAAGAAAATTAGGGACTGATTCTGGACATTTAAGAGACTCCAGTTTCAGCATCTCTAAGGTGTCAGTAAAAACTTGCAAAACAAATGCATTCCATATTGTGTCAGCACGGCAAGGAGATAAACTAGTTAGCTAGTTAGCTGACCTGCGCTACCTCATTCATTTACCAAAACAGTTCACTAAACGCTTTGGATAGTCCTACAGAAATGTGCACGTGAGCAATGAAAGCAGCTTAAAGACCAGCAAATACTCAATAGCTAATAGTTAAAGAACTGAATACGCACCAGCAGACAAAAGAATCCATAATCTATGGATAAATTTATTATAATTCAAAAAGTATGATTTTTACTTAAGAGCAACATAGTATAAATATATAAATAAATTTATATTATAATATATATTTTACATTACAGCTTCACTGGAGATTTACTGTCTCTTGTCTCAGCTTCTCATTGGAATTAGCAGATACTCTCATTGCTCCTTTGGCAATACAGTGTTTCTATTCTCTAAATAGTAACTGTGAACCTTTTACTCATATGGAGACAGGTAAGAGAGGTCTTACATGTAACATATTAAATAATATACTATCTAAACTAACTAATAAACTAACACAACAGGATTAACAATTATTCCTGTGTCTCTGTGCATGCATATTGAAATGTTAGAAAGTTTAAGTAGCAAATCTAAATTAAATGCTGGCTTGGAATAGAATATGGGTTGGCTCTCTACTATTTTGTTTGACAGACAGATTTTTTTCCCCCTCACAAGATCTTGATCTATTAGGGGGTGTGGATGGGGGACAGTCTGTAGAGAAAGAGAGGCTTTACGTTGAATTACAATGTTTTAGAGAGCTAAACAATATAAACCCAAATCGCGTGTATAACCCCTTCTAAACGTTTCCAGATGCTGTCTGGAAGTAGTTAGTAAAGGCTGAACATGATATTTAGGTAAGTACCACAAGGTTAATTTATTTGTACACACGGTAACTCCTTGCCACATTGCCTTGACAAACCAGGTCATCCCTGTGCATTTCAAGCATGTATACAAGCAAAGGGGACTGAGTAAAATATCCTTTACTGATGCTTCCATCCAATTCCCCTGAAAGCTGACAGAAACACTGGGCTTAATTCTGGTATCATCTGAACCTTTACACAAAAGCCCAGCCCATGTTTCTCCCAGGTCACTGCCTTGTGCATAACACACAGCTATCCATGTGCCCACGCAGCTGAGGAAGACAAAACAGAACCAGACCACTGAAACACAACCAGGTGCATTCTCTCTCTCCCCTCCTACTCCCCCAAAAGCCTTTGGAGAAGGATGAATGACAATAAGAAGAACTAACTGAACACGCTGAGTAAAAACTTCAGGGACTTATAGGAAACCCTGGCTTTGTTATTAACGATAGTGTCAAGAAATCAATGAAGACTGCATGTTTCTCCTGATAATATCCCGGACTACATTCCTCACTGGCAGCTTTCTGTGTTACTCAATACAATTGGCCTGTGCTTGGGTATCATCCCAACAAAAAATTGTGAAACCCTTCAACGCTACAAAAGAGCATATTAACATATGTATTATGCTCTGCCATAGACTATAAGGGTTCAAAAAGCAGTATTCATCTTTATGTGGCTGCTTGCCAGCTCCCACAAACACACATCAGCATGCCCCCAGAAAGCAATCCAAGCCTTTTTTTTCTTTTTTTTTAATGGACGGATGAGATGCCAGTAAATTGGAAGACAAATTCTGCCTTTCTTGTTTTCTTCCCATATACACTTGCTACTTTAGATCTAAAAAGGAAACTAGAAATAACAAGATGTTTATCCACTGGCTTTATGTAATTAATATGGGGAAATTCCCAGACAACGTAATTGCTAGAATGAGAAATTTTAGAATAGGATTACATGTTGACACTGGTTCTTGAGTTCAGCAGTTTGTGATACTATTGCCCACCAACAAAACATTTGACATAAATGGCTAGCCTATTAACTCACCCTTGGAGGAAAGTGTCTTATAGTTCCCATCCCGCTTGTCAAGAGGCATTTGCAAATCTTACAATGCATTTAATGAATTCTCTAGTGCTTGCACATTCAATTTGCATCCTTTCTTTTTAATCTTTAGTGATTTTAGCAGCAATGTCCTGGGAACCATTTTGGTACAAAAACTCTAATAAGGAAAAAAGCAGGGTGACATTTAATTAACAAAATTAATTAGTGCTAAATAGTGAAAGAGCATTCTCTAGCCATTTATGAGACAACAGCTGAGAATGGAGGAATGCTGAGGATGACAGCTGGAAATTGTGCTCAATTAAAAATTAAAACACATTTGGAGAATATGAGAAAAAAATAGTTTCTACACTAAGATTTTTCATGATCTTAAACTTCTGCGATCCCAATATCATGCTGATTTTCAACCTTTTTAGAGCTGCCACCCTGATAGTTTTCCTCTGGAGATATGACAGCCTATATAGAGAATATAAGATGGCTAATAATAACCTTGCTTTTCTTTTGTGGCCCTTTCAGAAGTATCTGCAGGGCCTCCCCTCCCACAAGGATTTTGTGGAACAGAGCTTAATATTCTAATCATGTAATTGAATATGAAGTGTAATGAAAGTAAGAGCCAAAAAGAATCAGTTACATCCGCCATTCCCACTAATTAGATATTACATGGTTCTTGGACCACTTTAGTTTTATGAACCAAGTGAAGATATATATTCTTAAATAGTAAAAAAGCAGCAAGTGTGCTTTATGGTAGAGATTTTTTTTTTCTTATTAACTCACTTCTGTTTACTGCTCTTAATTCTCTACAACATAAAATCAGGGAATAAATCCCACAGTTTAATCTTAGCCTATGATTTTTTTTTTATTCTTCTAGCTCTGATGTTTAGTACTAAACAATCTAAAGTCAACATATTGTAAATTAAGATAAAACTGCAGTGAAACAATGACTTGTCTGTAGGAAGTAGTGATAAATGATCCTAACATATATGCTGAGCTCTTCAAAGACAAAGGGCTAAAAAGGAGTAGATGTAGTCTCTACTCATGCCAAATTGTTTTTTCAGGTATTCAAGACACTAGGTAAGGCAGGTTACCCAATTGTCCTTGAGCATTCATGTAGTCTTATCTCTTCAAGATAGACTCTCATTTTCTCTGTAAGCTTTTCTCCTTTACAGGAAGAAATACCCTGCCTGGCTGTGTCTGTATCACTCTGAAAGAGAGGTCTGAGCCACTGTCCTGGTAAGACGCAGCTGCATGCCAACCTCTACACAGGTCTGTTCCTAAAGACTGACATACTCCTAATAACCTACTAATGACTCTGTAACTTAAACCTCAACATTTGTCAGTTTGTTTGGCCCATTTCTGTTCACTACAGTCCATGGCAACATTGAACTCCTTTTAATTAAAACATGCCTGGATCCAAAATTGGTGTGCAAGTTGTCTTTCTTTAGCTTTGCCTTTTTTTTTTTTCTATAATCAAGATGGAATTTTTTTAAAAAAGGTAATCTACTTATTTCCAATTTTCTGAAGCTCTGTTCTATAAAAGGTCTTGTTAAAAAATACTGATTTTAGTTGTAGGAAAAGTTGAAGCCTAAAAGAATATTCAAAATATTCTCTACAGAGAGGACACACAGTAGATTGTCTAAACAAAAAATCCAGTTTCTCAGTAGTATGCAAGAGTATTTACAGAAGGATTAGTGAATTTATAAAACAAGAAAAAAACACAGTCAGCTTGGGAGTTGGGGATTTTAGATAGCCACATGAAATATATACGCAATATTCCCAAGTGTGAACTCTCACATGTTGCTGACATGTGTCTTCCACAAGACAAATACAGAACCAGTTATGAAGTACTCACGTAAATGGAGAATAACATTAAAAAAGGAAAATATATGTAGTTTATGATCCAGCTGCCATAGAAAAATATTGTCCAGAGTAAAAGAAAGGTAATCTGAAGGGTCTGAGCCAGACAGTTTAAATCATATCATGCCTGTTGCATTATTTGATGACTAAAATGTTGCACTTGACCTTGCACACATTTATGAACCTGTGACACTGCATATTTTTAGTACAGTTACATACACAGAATTAAGAATAATTTTACTGTTTGCAGGACAGGCCATACACCTACACTTAGATACTTACGTATATAAAGGTTCCTATAACTTTAATTATTCCAAACTGTGAAAATATTGGCCCATCTTAAATAATTTTAAGAGTCAATAAAATGATATTGCGCAAGTAGATATGCTTTATATTTATACTGATTTTACAATTCTGAGTTGTTCAAATCCTTGAATTGGACATAAAGTGAAAATCTAATGATTACTGAAATCAGTAAGGGTCTTTCCACTGCCCTCAGGATTGGGGCACAAAGTTCAGAACTCAAGAACAGTTCTTTTGATTTGTCTACAGATTAATAACCTATTTTAATGTTAACAGTACATTACATGGATTCATTCATAGATACTCTCACTTTTCAAATACATTCTGTTCTGACACTGAGGAATGATGCAAAACTATTTTTCCAGCATAAACAAAATAATGTTAGCAGATACATTATTACTTTTCGAATCACAGTGTTGTTCTTACACTTTCTCTTATGAATATTTTTTCAAAAACTAGAAGCGAACTTTTCTTAGTAGATGCCCATTTATTATTAAAGGCACACTGGAAGTTTCATTAATGAATCTTTGAGAAATGTTAATAATGTATCTTCCATACCTCTTTTATCCTGAAAGAAATGTTTTCTAATTAGTTAAGTGAGCCACCATATATTCTCCCAAGTGCTATCAAAATAATTTAACATTTACTGGGTTTTCAAGCGCACAACAGTACTATTTCTAGGAAAAAAAAAACAAACCAGTATGTGTGGCTTTTCATAAAGCCAAACATTAGGATGTCCACACATGGGGAGCTGAAGAGTCCCTTTGCATGATGAGACCTGTGTTAAGGCTGTTTCTGTGACTGCCATGAGCACTGTGCTACGGAGATGCATCTGTCCACCACCCAGCAGTGCCTTATGAGTACAACTCGTGAGCCCCTCACTTACAGGCACCTGAAAACCCACACAGAATGGGAGATTCCCGCTGGGAATGCAGCAGCAATAAGGTAGTAACAAAATACCTCTTCATTGAATTATAGACCTCGTTTCTACATGTTTAAGGTTGACGAGGAAGTTTGCAGTCAAACAGTATATGGACATGTTCTGAATTAGTTTGTGCAAATTCCTAGGAATGATTCTACTCATGAACAGCGGTATTTGTGCTTTAAATTTATAAATAGCAGCAAATTTTCCTTATAATAAACTAATCTCATAAAAAGTATAGAAATAAATACATCCTGTGGCAGATTAAGAGCAAAGATTTAAACTCATAAGAAACTTAATGAAAAAGAATTTTGACTGAGAAGTAAAGAAATTTAAAGTTACCAAAATCATACATGCAACCTGCAGTCTTTGCCTGCCAGAAGTTACAGCACTGTCCTAGCAACTGCTGATTGAAAGTGATGTATAGTTATATATATATTTATATATTGTTAATTATGTTGTATTATATTAATTCTATTATATTTATTGTATTTAGACACCCTTACCTATAATTGTATTCTATTTTTTAATTATATATATTAGTGCATATATAAAAACATATAATATATATTACATAATATAGTTTGGTTTCCTTGCTGCCCACCAGAGACCTTAGATGGAAAAATGTGACCATGTTTCTGTTAAGCTGACCAGAAGAGTATGGTCAGTTTTTATTTCTACTGCTCATTGATGGCCAGCATGGAAACTAAGAAAAAGCATTTATCAGCTTTCATCTCCTAAGGTTTCTCATGCTTGTGGCTGTCTAACAGGCATTAATGAAGTCAAGGAGCTGAAAGAAGCCCTATATTTTCAGTGGTTTGGCTAGTGGGCCCAACAGGAACCTGGAAGTCATCAGAGAGCTGCCTCAGCAGCCTATTTCCTGGCTTAGCAGACTGTTGAGAGCTCTGGAAGGCAATCTGATTGATTTTTGTGAAAATCCTCCTCATAGCTCACCAGAACATTTTTAAATCAAACTGAGTCTCTGCAATAGTGACAGTTTCACAAATAGGCAAATGCCTGACCAGACCTAGAATATACAGAATGTGCTTCATAACAACACCGGTTGATTCTAATAATATTTAAAAATATATTGTTTAAAATGTTCTATTTATATCATATTGTTTAAAATATTATCTAATAAATTATTGTAAAATTATTGACATTTCAGAACTGAGTTTCAGTTAAATGCCTACTGAAGCCTATTTCCTTTTGTCCCAACTTACAGCCTTAAAAGTGAAGCAATGACTTGGATCATTATGAAGCCAATTCAATCAAATCTAGTTCCCACATTAAATAATTTAAAATCAGTGAAATAACATGAGGTCTTGTCTTTGCTTCCTTTGGTTTTTTAAACATATTAACATATATTTAATTTAATTTTTAATTTATTTGTTTAAATATTTATTAATTTATTTTATATTTTATTAACATAGTAACATATATTTAAACTTTTTAAACATAAGTAACAGACTTTTGTGATTGTGAGAAACCTTTTGTGTGTATAATCCTGACACGTATTTAGTCTGGCACTTAATGGTAATAATGAATTGGTGTCCATTGCTGGAAAGAAAACTGCAATGGGACTTACACCCTAATGTGCCTTTTCTTCCTCTCCACAGTAACCAAAGTGCTCTAAAGTCTGACTCCAGCTGGTTGCTTTTTTAATGAATCCTAAGTCAGCCATCTCTAATTCCAAGTTTTTAAAGCTGGCAGTATTAACCTGATTCTTCTGAATTACCAATCAGTAAGTAACTGAATACCCATTTAGAAACTGTGTCTCTCGACACCCATCAAAGGGTTCAAAATTGCTTTGATGGTGTCATCTCTGTAGCCCACACCTTATCAGACAGGTTTTCAGTGGGCATACAGTCTGCCACCAAAAGGTATTAGCCCACTGCTACTTTCTTAACCAGTTAATTACATTGGCTTAAGGCTACCTCTGGGTTCTTTTGTCAAAGCTAAATTTAGCAAAATTTTGGGATGTGAATATATTTTACTTTTGTTCTGTTTATCTGACTAACTCTGACTGCTCCCTTAGAGACTTATCTGAGAAGCTTTCCATCCTTCTCTTTGCCTTTGATCAAAGGCTGTCAGAATTTGCTTCATTTACATTTCAGACCCACTGATTAAAACCATGTCCTTTGGGTTATGAAGTATTGTTGGATGACAGAACTAAGACAAACTGTTCTAACTCCTCATCGCGTTGTGTTACCTCAAGATTTCTATCACCCTGCTATTATGCCTTTCCTGTATCTGCATACCTGTTTGGGTACCTTGCTGCAGAAGTGCTGATAATCTCTGGGTTGAAGGACAATCGATGGCTCTTGGTCCTATCACCACTGTTATTTTTAGTGTAAAGAAAACTTGCTGACTGCTGGGAGCATAACACTTTTTCAAATATTATTCTATGAGTATAGTAAACACCTCCTTTTGTGGAAGCCTATGAACAGCACACAACACATATAGCACTTTTAATTTAGAAGGGATCAGCTCTTCGCAACTGATAGATACAAAGCCATTCACTCAGAATGAAATCAGTAAAGAGAACACTTCTTTGGTTGGTCCTGCAGCGTGTTCTTTGTTTTATGTTGTTAGCAATGAGCAAGGTTCATGACATGACATTTCATCAACTAAATCTGTGTCCCTTGATAACCTCTTAAAATCCTGGGCTTTCAACAGAATTCCCTTTCCCTGAGAGTTCAGTTAAGCTCTTATTAAACTCGTACGATGTCACAGACCACTGACAGAATAAACATCCAAAGCCTGATTTCACTTTGTTCTTTCCCTTCCTCTGTATTCTGGAGCAAGTGTTTTCTACTAAGAGTCTTACACTTTCGCTGGCTTTGAAAACTGATACCTTAGTATGGTAAGCACAAGGACGGGAAAAATACAGAAGTACAGTCTCTTTTACAACACTGGCAGATCAACTGTACAGGCAAGTGTTTGACTAGCAGACTAACATTTAATGGAATGGCTAAAAAAAAAAAAAGCTTTTGCTCCCATTAGCTCCAGTGCTATGCATTGTTACTTGGGTTTTAAGACTCACTTTTTCAGAGGTCACTTATGGCCTTGATTCCTTTGTTTTCTTTCTGCCTCTGTATCAAGTTTAAGGTTACTGTAGCCAGAAAAATTATAAAAATCTGTCAAGGATAAAAATTTCTCTCCAGTGCTATTATATTCTACACTTTCCTGACTTTTTTGGGGTGAATTTTATCCCTTCAGGATTTTTGTATCTTTCTGATAGTAGTCATTCTTGATAGTCATGATGAAATTTTAAATTGGTTTACTTTAGGTACGAAGAGTGAATATTGAAACTGTCTCTGGCGTTAAGAAAATGATAATCTTTTCACTCACATGTCAGGAGACGGGGTGATTGGTTGTCAGATTTCTGTTGGTTTTTCAGCACTTTAAAATGCTTTCACCTGCTAATCAATGTTTATAAAAGTCATTAGGGTTCTCCACAGTGTACACTGCAGGTGCAGATATAAGGAACTGAATATGAATACAAGTTTTGAGTTTGCTTTTCTTGCTACCTACATAAAGAAAAAAATATTTTTGGATTCTTTTGTAAGAATTCCCTAGTTAGGAGCCATTTGAGGAGTATCTCCTTTTATTTCTTCTTTACTTGGGATTTGTGTGTTTCTAGATTAGATAAAGACAAAATAATTATATAATTATATCTATAGTAATTATAATAACTATGGATAAACCATTACAGGGTCATATTTTCATAGTGATTAAAGAATTTCCAAGGAAAATTAATATATATTGATATATATTCGTATTACACTATGCTGCTAAAATGTGTCTGTAACAAGGTATGCACTATTATATACCTAACTATATCATTAGAATAATCTTTTACTTAAAAGGACAGGGGTTTTGCTAACAACGAATGCAAATGAGGAATGTAAAGAATTATATGATTTTTGCACTGCAGGCTCTAAACAGATTAGTTTGCCTTACATTTATTGAGCAGTAAAGAAGTATGCACTATTATTGAATGGAATCTAGCCACACGATATGAACAATATGCACATACATTTCAGTAGTTTATGGCAAAAATCACTGTTCAGCTTTCAAAGATGAGGAAACGTTCTCTCCCAATGTCAGAGGCAAAGACTGTAGTTCTATTTGGAGATTACCATACATACCCTTTGGGCTCTAAAAAGCTATGGCCCTTTTATTTGAGGGGATGTTTTGTAATTCTTGCTCCTTCCATTTCACTCTAATACCTGGAGTATTTCACTCTAATGCACAGAGATATTTACTTTATTCTGGTAACTATAAGATATGGGAGAAGAAGGCTGTCCACAAAAGTACATGTGTATGAATCCTACTGATACCAGCTCATTCTTTCTTCACAGAGAAGGGAACTATGTGAAAAAATATCCAAGAATAAGATATAACTGCAATTCACAAAATGGATAAAACCTCATTTAACTGACACTAAGAACAGTTTAATCAGCAATACACACTGTCATAAAACTCTACCAGACTACAACACTTAAAAGTGGCACCCAAACGCACACAGGGTGCAGAAGGTCCTGTCAAGAGTAGTCCTAATTTGGTGAGAAAGCCTTGCTGCATGCTTTTTGTTTAGAATGGGTCAGGTGTATGTGTCAAGTATGAGCAGCATGACACACAGATACAGGATTGCACATTTTGATCGTAGACAGCTATTATTAATTTTTCCATTATTTTAATCTAAATTAATTAGAAAAATGATCAATGCAGTATGTTCACAGTATAGAGCAGTAAACAGAAATTGACTATAATACAGGGGTGAAAAGATATATTCACTCTAATTTATAGATTAGGCCATTAAATGAGTGAAATAAGTATCTGCCCAATATAAACTTGCATTCTGTCTCAGCATATACAAATATAAAGTAAAAGAATGTCACTACTGGAATACAGCCAGCTAATTTCATTCAGCATAGTCTCACAGTTTCATTGACCAATCAAAATTAAAATGATGCTTAATAGCCAACAATGCACAGTGCCATTAACACATGAAAATTATGTTTCTCACTTTCACTTCAAACCATTTTTCTTGCTATCTCAGACTTATCAGTTGAAAAAGATGAGGGTCCCATATGACTGACTAAAGAAATTGCATTTTTTGCCTACTTCCCCGCCCTGAGAATAAAATCTTATTGTTTTTAAATGTTACAGGTTTTGTTTGCTTTAAAATAGTTACTTTAAGCAGGTGATGTGTGCCAGTTCAAGAAGCAGCAAGTGAACCAAAAATCCCTGGGTAGTGCAGACATTCAAGAACATGAGTAATAAACTCCAATCACATAAGCTTTGCCAAACAAAAGGAAAGGCTTCTTGTGCATAAAGAAGTTTTCCCAATTTTTTTGTTTCTATTTTTCAGAAAATCATCCACTTCTTTTAAATATTGTAATTAAAAAGGTAATTTCTTTCAAATCGTTAAACTGTGCTTTAGTATCACTACAACTCAAGCAGATACCAGAATATTCCAAAGTGTTTCCAAGACTTCCAAGCGCCAATCTTACAACCTACGACATACAGCAGAGACGATTCAAGGAAAGAACAACACTCCTGCTACACTGCAGCTCTAGGCTCTGTTCCCTCCATCTCAGTGACCAGGGTAGAAGTCATATGCACTCTTGCATCCTAGGAGAGCAGACGAAACTCCTTTTGGGTGAAAGCGATACTGTATGGCACTGATGCTGAGCATGAGAAGGACAGGAAATGCCATTTACCTCTCTGGACTAAGACTGGCTGTTTTGTGAGTACCAACGTTGGCACAAAAAAAAAAGGGTTTCTCCTTCTGATGAAGTCTCCCTACTAATAGCTGAACAAATTCTTTTCCTCATCAAACAGAGCAAGTGGAGAACCAGGTGCTCCTACACATGCAGTTCTGTGATGGAAAAGGATTAGTTCTCAGTAGTAATTAACATGGAGCAGGCTGGTGACCTTAAATCTTGGGAGCAAGGAGACACTTGGAGAATGTCTACTGACCTGCATCTGTCATCTACCTAACGGGCTTAGTTCCTGATTAAGCTGATATCCTTTGACATCCCCAACTATAAATTACATGGCAAGAGTCTTGTTCCCCTGCATGCAACATGACGTATGCCTCAGAAACTACATGGGAAAACAAAGTTGTGGCTTGCAAAGCAGTCACTCTTTCCTGTGTTGTTGGAATGATATAAATGACTTCTCTCGGGGATTCCTTAATTCCTATAAACTCCTTTCTGCAAAGAAGTTCACAAAATACTTTTAATGGCAACTTCAGAAAATTATTTTTAATAGCAACATTTGAAAAAGTAGGTCATCTTTTATTCTGCAAAAAATATAGCCATGTACCTCAAATACAAATATGCTTGGTTACAGGGTTTAATTCCTAGTAAAATAATTGAGCTTTAATGATAAAGAGATGTGTCCACATAAGTATATTCCCTGATGTACAAATAAATTTAAAAAAAAAATAAAAATTCTAACTGCAAGCAGGTAACAATAAGAACAAGAAGCTTTAAAAATGAAGAGCAAATAAAAATAATCCAGTAAATGTAGATATAAGAACCAGAGAGAGTCATATTTGCTTGTCCTTATGCTATAGACTACTTTTTCTCATAATGTTTACAAACCACTCTCCATTAAATCACTCAGTTACAGAATTTTCTCAAATTTTCATTTTGTTTGTAATGCACACTATTAGACTGGATGCTTGGCTTTTCCTTTCCACAAGAAGGAATGTGGAACGTTGCCTCAGCTCTCAGCAAAGTTTGCTCCAAAAATAAAGCAAAGACGAGGACTGTTTTGTTTGTTAGCAGGTTTTTGTTGATAGTGGCTTTTTTTCTGTGAGGATAGCTTGAATTTAAATCAAAGGAAATTTGGAAAGAATTGGTTTGTTCACTGTTGAAAGGAAAAAAAACAAGACAAGGGAGTACTAGTCACACACATAAAAGGTTACTCTAGCAAAGGTAGTAATAAATTGCCTTCTATATCCATTGGAGCATAATGTGAAAGTGATGTGCATAAAATGCAGCAATGGAGGTTTAAGCTAGATATTATGAGAAACTTATCATTGAGAGGATAAAGAAGGAATTAAGTTAGCTGAGAAAGTGGAGGAATAGAGGTTTTCAAGGGTGGGTTAGACTAGCATCAGCCAAGAATTGTTCAGTTATAACTGCTCCTATCCTGAGGCAAACAAATACACTAGAAGACAAGATAAGGTCCCTTTCAGCCTTATTCTCACTTTTACAGTCTTCCTGAAAAGAAAATATTTTTTATTTTAACATTTGTAAGATTCGACGTGTTAGAAAAAATATGAAATGAAATATTCTAATTTTTTGAAATAGATTTCAAAATTATCAGTTACAGAACCACATAAAAGAACCCTAATTAAGGTTTCACTAAACATTTTTGCAGTGGACGAACGCACATTTTTCACACAAATAGTTTTGCTCAGCTAGATCTGAAAATAAGTTAACTGCTCATTAATTCTTTCCCAGACAGTTTCTAAAATCTGTATCACAAGTTTCCTTGGTAACAGCAGCCAGCATAATATTCCATGACACCTAGCCATTAAACTGCACAAAAGCATGAATCCTGAATGTCTGTGTCCATCTAGGAGGGTAAGGGGAGACTAGAGGCAAACATACTCCCCCGCATGTACACGATCCTGCACCAAGCACATATCAAATGCAGATGTTGTGAACGATGACTGCATCTCATGGCACATGGGATACACGGATAGCAGTATGGCTCACCTAATATTTACCACTGCCTTTTCTCCCTGCGTAGCTCCTGCTACAAGCTTGCAGGAAGGTGTGAGAGGTGGAACTCCAGGCAAGCACCGCCACATCTTCTGAAGAAAACTGCTTGCCCCAATTGGCAAAACTTTTGCTGCTCTGCAAACACTTGATCCAGCCAATATTTATCAGAAAAAAAGAAAAATGCTTTCATTTTTTATTTTTACACTTGATAATCTCATCATTGTTATTTTTGACTAAGGAACAGCTCAAAGATTTCAGTCGTGATCAGCTGCATTGTGCTAAATGCTGTGCAGTAGATTTAATAGATCGCAATTTAAGAAAGAGTATGCTGAGCCAGCAAACCCCCACAGTGGAAGACGGCTCTTTGGTGATGGGCAAGGGCAATGTCCTCATCAATTTTATGTTAGAACATTTAGGGTGATTGACCACAGCTGATACAAAAGAAGCTGAACTTTTCTCAACAACAAGGGAGCACGAGGGCAGTCTTTATTATTGACAAACAGCTACATCAGCTGAGAGAATCAACTGGCTGTGTAACTGTTTGTCCCCGAGTTAATTGAAGGAATGCAAATATATATATCTTCCTGAGTTAGCCAGACCAGTATGGGGAAGTATAAGTGGCTCAGCCCAGCATAAAGAGTATGAAAACTGAACAAGGAACAAATTAGTACATTTTGTATTATAAATTAATCCCTCCATGTGGGTAATATCTAAAAAAACATGGTCAGAGGGTATTGGACTCAGGATAAGAAAGGTGATTTTACCGTGAAAGCATGGTAACCCAAAAATGGAATAAATACATTCAGTCTGTTTTTCCTACCCTACTTTTGGAGCTGTGGATGTACTCAGTATTGGATATCAACCACTTTATTATATAGTTAAAAAAGGTCATGTTAAAACATTGTGTAAAATTAAAGTTTTGCCAATTTTTCTACAGCACTGTCAATTCTCAGAAAAAGCCGCTTCTTGAAGACTCTTTTAATAAAGCAGAACATCCTGGGATGTGAAGAGTGGTGTCTCCTTTGTTTGATTCTTTCTACTCTGCTGATTTCAACAGCAATATGCACGTCATTCCAACGCTGAAGCACTACACTTGGCAATGAACTTAAGAAAGATTAAAAGGAATCTTCCTGATCTCCAATTATATATATTTAAATATACACTTGACACAGTGTATTAACCAGCACAAACCGGGAATTGTCAACAGCTGAAAAACCTGATCATCAGAAAAAAAGCACTCCCAGTTTCTTTTATTCATTTTCCATGGACACAATCAGACTTCAAAGAGGAAATATGAACTGATGCTGGATTTTATCTTTTTTCTCAGATTCTTTTCTTAGATACAATTTCTTTTATATCAAAGTTTGCACAATGAATAGAAATTTTTACTCATTACTGTCTCAGTTGCTGTGGCCCATATTATTCTTTATCTTTAAAATTATGTTACCTTCTTTTCAATGTCATTCCTAACCATGGAGACAGAATATGTCAAACTGATTTATGCCTGGACACTTACCTCCGGAGTGAGTTATTTTTCCAAGCATGTATGCCAGAATAACATATAATCTTTTAAACTGTGGAAGCAAAAATGCAATTAATTTGACTGAAATTTTTCTAGGGTGTAAGTAATATGTTTCATGTCTACATGTACGCCCTAAATACGTAATCCTTCACTGATTTCCTCAAAGATGTGAGGGTACCAAAGAAATGCAAAAGTCTATTACTTTTTTTGAACATATGTTGATCACATCTCAGTAAATTTCATCAGTTATTCAAACTCTGCTAACATAGAGACAAACATTACTCAAAGTACAGCAGTAATCCTGTACCAAAATGGGTTTACTCCTTGTGCTTAATTGACATGAGATACATAGAGAAGAATTATAGATCAGAAATCAAAACAATCTTAGGAGAGAAGAATTAGGAAACACTAGAGACAGAACATGTTCCTTGAGAAGGGAAATAAGGGGCAGATGTAGGGAAAGAAAGTGACTCTTGCCTAAAAATGCCTTTCTCATTACATCTTCGGGGTGTGCTAGGGTTGAAGGCAAGGAAGGATCATTGTGCTCATGAGAAAACGGGGAAAAAACATGCCTCAGCTTCCTTGGTCAGCAGGAGGGAGTGGTTGGGTTGAACAAGACACCAGACTTCGCTCTCTCTACTTTCCCTGGAGTACACCAACTCGTTAGTCACAAAGATCTGCCCTCTTGCCCTTGGTTTGCATCTTCAAGCTTCACCAGTGGCTATCCAGAAGATGATAGAATGCCACAGGATATTCCACAATGTTTATTGGACTAGTCTTGGCAAGCTTACAGAGTCAAGACCTGAGAGGAAGCTTAGCACAAATGCCAAACCTGGCGCAAGTGACACTTTTGGGTACTGACTACCAGCTTCATTACTAACCTAGCATTTTGTTTTGTTGCAAAATGTCTTTAAGCTATGCCTCTCATCAGTAATTCCTATTAAAAGGGTTTTTGAAATTATGGTGAGTAGGTGAGAGACTCGGGGAAGGTGATAGTGGCTGTCAGATCTGACAAGACAAGGAGGGTCTGCACTAATGATTGCAGGTGTGGAAAAGAGGTACTTCTATTTAAACAATCAATTACAGTGGCCTTTTTGATGCCTTCGAAATTAATGAACTTGTACTGCAGCTGGCAAGAGCCAACCCCACACATATCTGAAAATGGCAGATGTGCAGTTTTCAGAAGCAGCAATGTCCTTGACATTGAATTATCCTGAAGTTGTTCAAACTGTAAGAAGGCCTAGGAGGAACGAAGAGAAAACTTAGGTAGATGACAGAATTGTCTAAAATTTTTTCTCATTGCGAAGAATCAGGAGGTGGGCATGTGGCAACTGCCTAACCACACTTTTTTTTTTTTGCATCAACACCAAAATGGCATTAACTTGGTTAGATCTTAGCAAGAAGTAGGATTTATTGTCTGCTTCTGTTCATCATGAGGATCCTGTGGAAGTCTATGAATGCTAGAAAATGTCTCCCTTTTTGGTTACATATACATTGGCTAATATCTGGATTTGTTTTTGACAAACGTTTAAACAGGTAGGTAAGTAGTTCAATAGGTAGATAAAGCAAATAAAGCACAGACTAAATTCTCTGCTTATCATCTTATGAAAGCAGCTTAATATATGATCTTCCATATTTACTGATGGGAAGTATGCAATGACTGGATGGGCAAAATAAACCAAAGAGTATACTTGTGTGACTGAGGATTGCGACTCACAGGGATACAGAAGGCTAAGTAAGCACCGATCAGAACAAGAATTACTTTGATTTGAAACACTTATGAAAGTATGTGAAATGGAACTCAAGCAATCTGGAAAGGATGGGATTGAGGGGATTAGGAAGTATAAGGCATCACCGTTCACCATGGAAGGGAGTTGCTCTTTTCCCAATGCTCCCTGTCAGAGCTTTTCAGGAGAAATGAAATGGTGTGTCCAACACGGAATGATAGAATTAGATAAGGAACCACAAAGAATAAATTGGAAAGAAATTATGCAGAGACTGATGGGAGTTTGTGGCACTGTAAGAAAGACAGTTTCAGTACTATGTCCAACACAGATAAAAATAGTAAATAAGAAATGAGACATAAGTTTTTAACTGATAGACCTCACCCTTAGAAAGAGAATAAGAATATTTCTTTGCCACCTTTACCTTTAACCCTCTGCAGAGAGGACTAAAGAAGATCAAAGTTCTTGGATAACTTAATGGAATTATGGAGTCTACACAAGTTAATAATTTGTTAGGGAAGATTTATAATTTCATCTATGTAACATGTCATTGATTTAATATTTATGTGAAACAGGTAGGTATATGATTCCATTATTTTGCCTACATAGAACTGCTACTTAACAGCTTAAGCTATATTTTTAGTGTCTCTTAAGCTTACCTTTGAGTCTTGAAAAAATATGAGTGGACAGACAACATGGAGACTAGTAAGATAAGTGTGATTTTTTTATGAACCTGAATGTGTTAGGTTTGATGATCTCTACACTTCCATCCTTAGTACCTGTGTTTTCTAGCACTAAATGATGCTCCCAGCTATGCTGTGATGGTAACCACATGACAACACACTTCTTCGTACCATTTGTCTCCACTTGCTAATCCACTTTCTCTGGAACTTCCTAGAACCCCAAAGCTCAAGTATCTTTCAAGGTGGATTCTCCCTGCCTTCTGACCAATATTACTACTGTAATATTGTAATGTAATGTACTCAAAGTACATTGAGTAGATAGAGGTTCTGACCTGCTATTTTCTCCTTTTTTTAATTTATATTTGCTGTCTCACTCCTTTACTCTAGCCAATAAAATAGCAATGCACGTCACCATTGAATTTCCGTCATGTGTAAACCATCTCCTCTTTCCCCAGTGAAGAACCTTCTAAAGAAAAGTGTTTCCTTTAAACTAAAGTTTCTTGATTTTCATCTTTCTTTGGGCACAAATAAGTAATATCTGCAGTAAATATGGTTTTTTATTGAGACCAGTCAAAATTTCACTCTTCACAAAAATCTCACAAAAAAGATTTCACAAAAATCTCTTCTGTGGTATACTCTCTCAGTTTGTATATAAGTAGAGGGCACCTATAGACAATTTTGTACTAAGTAACTACAGGCATAGTAGTTAATGACTGATACTCCTACATATTACAGATATACCGGATGACTACTACCCTTCCTTTCACTCTGTTACTAATGGCCTTATTAGGAATGCAAATCAATGTCCACTATGTAAAATGGAAAACACAAAAATCAATGCATGTCCTGTTGTGTATGGTTTAGATTCAGATTTTTTTCAAAGTGTCACAGGTTCAAACCAAACCCTGAATACGAAATTAACTTTAAATTTTTTGGTTTACTTAAAATTTACGGTTCTCCTGTAGATTTTTTTTATTAACTTTTAATGGATTTTTTTTAAATAAAGACCATAAAATGAGTAATTTTTTAAAATAGGTTTATAAATGCTATTTAAAAATACAAAGTAAACCATCCAAAAGTAAACCTAAAGCAAATTAAGGATTAGGTTGGAAAAAAACCCATTACGATGCTGGCTTTCCATTTGTTATTTCAGTCAAAAAAACCCCCAACTTACAGAGCCCATGTCCAAATTTTAAAGCTACCTAGTTTTCCTTATTTATACATCAGGATTAAAAGCACTGTTCTGTCTAGTCACAAGCTTTCAGTCACTGAATAACTATGCTTTTATTTCTCATATAAGGCTCTTGAGACCTTTGCAGCTGCAAGTGATACAACGTATGTCCTTTTCATTTTCTTTGATATATTTTTTATCGCTAGAAGTCCCCTGGGATTAGAAGCCCTTTTAAAATGATCCATAATCAAAGGGGTAGTGATGTTGAAATATATATTTCAGATCTTCAACTGAAGTAATGGTCAAGTTACAGAGCTGATACCCTCTACAGAATGCACAAGTTTACCATTCTAGTCATTGAAAGGCAGCCTACCTCAAATCTTGTTCTAGTAGTTTCATTCTATTTGACCAGCAAGGCACTGAGGAATCATCAAGATTTGAATCTTTACCAAGTAAAATATTTTAATGTCAAGCAGGTTTGCATAACTTATTGTCAGATTATTTTCCTTTTCAAGTTTGGTGATTCTTGGTCATGGCTGGATGACCATGGCTAGAGAAAGGCATGCCAAAATACTGCACATTTTCTTATAAGGTCCACTGAAAATATTAAGACGTCTATAAGCTTTTATACAATATTTGGACAAAGCATTTCAGTATTGTGTTTATCAAATACTAGAATGATTGAGATTCTCACATGATAGAGCTGGAACAGACATTTGCCTACGTGGTCAGATCTCTCTCTAAGAATAACTTCTGGATTGCAATAGAAACATGCATTTCATTTTCTTAGCACTCTTTAAGAGAATTATACTTTTCATATTCTATCAGCTTTCCCTTTCTTTCATTTTGTCTGAGAAATGTCCTTGGAGTTTTGTATAATCACAAAAGCTTTGCTTAAAGTTGACTGCTATACAAATTGTATAAAAATCCATAAATATATGTAAACATGTGCATATGCCTTTTGTATATATGCGTGTATTTTGCTCTTACATAGTATAGAGAACTCTTAAGGCTAAATAATGCCTAATCCATGAGTTAAACATTGGCAACTGGAATAGAAAGAGTTGTGGAAGAGTAAGTATCATGTCACTGATCTTTTTATCCCATTTTCCTACTACCAATGGAGGTGGAGCAAAAGAGAGAAGAGAAACAAGGAACAGACCAAAAGTGAAAAAGGGAAGAAATTATGAAATCTCTGTGATTTACCCTAGTATACTGTGCAATCATTTATGACAGTAAAATCACACAGGAAGTCTAAGACAGAGCTATGGAATATATCCTACGTATCCAATGCATCCATTGTTTTATCCATAGCAATATAATTTAATAAGATATAAAATATGGGGTTTAAACTATGGTCTTCTGAATATAAATATTCCATTCTCTTTTGCACTTATGCTAATAAAATCATCAGTATTACCAGCCAAAAGAGCTAACTCACTGGTAGATGTTGGTTGATATTTTATGAAGATCTGAATAAAGGATCAATCACCAAATTCAGTAGGAAAGAAATTTCATAACTGCTCTTTATTGAATAGTTAAACCAAAGTAAGCCTAATATTTAAACATTGCAAGGATAGAATGATAGCAGTCTTCACACGAACATGAGAACTGTTTTCTCACACTTGAGAACTGACAGCAGATGTTCTTTTGGATCATTTTTTTGAGATGACAGCTGGATTGCATTTTCTTCCTTTTTCATTCTTCCCTTCATGTACCATTTTTCATTTCCCTTTTACTTACTTTTCTTGATAGCTGAGTACGTATTGATACAATCACTACTTCACATATTAGTTTTTCAGTTGTGGAAAAAGTGTTGTATGTTACCGTTTATTTTGCTTGAATAGTCTGTGTTTAGCAGTTTTGGAGTCAACAAGAATGTATGAAGTTGTATGAAATGTATACAGAGTTGCTCCCAATTCCATGGAGATTACAGGAAATTCCACTGGGAGCCATACTGTATTTAGGAACCAATGGGATTTTCAAAAGCTTATTATTAGCCTAGCTCCATTCACTTCAGTAGAGTCATTCCTGACTCCCAGCTGAAAGAGGAAAATGATGCCACTTGTCTAAAATCTCAGTTCCTAAAAATTAGTATTCAGGTTCTATGTATAAGCTGTTGAACGTACTGCAACATAACCCCTTTATTTCATGGACTATAAAGCTTATGAAATACAGACATTCACAAGCTATGAAGCAAAGGCTCATAAAAATGCTGTGAAATGTGTAATTATCCACTAGGATGAGTCTTCAAACTATGCCTGGAATGAACTGAACAGGGGGATTTAGTTGAAAAGCCAAAGTCTTCACAGATCACATTGATAGCAGACAAAAAAGAAAAGATACATGAAATTCAGAATCGGCAGAGCTCTCTGAATTTAATAAAGTAATCAAACACACTCAAATAGTTCCATGCAACTGCCTACGAGAAAAGCAGTTATCTTGAACCTTTCCACTAGCTGAGTGCCAATGACTCCATAAACAATGGATTTAATTAAGGAAAATTAGCCCTACCAAACATCTGATAATGGATACTTGTCACTTCTAGCACTCCGTAATTTCCTCCCTAAAGCTAACCAAAAATATTGCTTGGAGGACGCAAATACATTACATGATGAACTGCAAAATGATTTTCTTTTGTGTCAGAAAGTAGATTTATTAACACAGTATTTTCAAAGAGTGTAAGTTACTCACTAAACTTTAATCTTTTCATACCACTAAGAGATCTAGTTTTAATGTTTTTTATTACTGTTCAATTACAGGTTTGACAAAACTAGTGAAATGTGATTTTAATGATTTCAACCCCCTAACACAATTTCTGTCTCTCTTCTCCTCTACTCACTTAAATGTTCTCCTTCTGTCCTGTTAACTGAATAGATCTCAAAGACATGATTGTCTAGAATTTATCTTCTTTTATCTCCTCTGTATAGACCTGTCTGTCAGAACTTATCACACTATTACCTATTTCTAAATTTCTCTTGAAAATAAAGACTAGACAAACTTCTCTGACATTGCATTATTCTGTTAACACTTCCCTTTATATTCCACACCTAGAAAATCTTCAGTTCAACTGGAAGTAGTGTATTAATGTCTCATAGAATTTTTTACATAAAGTTTTCATGTCCTCTTCATAGTTTCAAAGCTGTTCCTGAAGGCTCATCTAATTAGAGGCATATAAAGTACAATTGACAAAAAGCTCCATAATACAACTCTGATTGCATCCAACTGATAAAAACGAACAGACTTTTCAGCCTTTAACAAATGATGAGATTTCTACAGCTGAGTAGCAGGTATTGGGTACCCTGTTTTTCTTTTATTATAACAATGAGTAACTCAGAACACCTGTGTAAAGCACCAAGTTCAGAGTTACTGCTGAGTGTAACATAGTGAAATGTGCCATAGGAAACACCATGTGGCTAGACAAGGTAAACTTTATTCCCTCACTAATGACTTACATGAGTTGTCCTATTGGAAAATCTAATACTATTGAAAGTAACAGTACAAAGAGTGTACAGTCCAATGTAAAATGGCAGTTTTTCTACGCACATATTTATTTGAGCAATATAGATACCTTATAAATAAATATGGAATTCTGTATCCATCCAAGTCCTTGTAGAGCCTGATCTCTAACATGTAAGATTCTCCATGTGTGAAAAATAATTATAAGACTGTTCTTATAAATATTCCAACCTGCATATTGTACCAGAGAGTCTTGCAACTACTGAAGTGATGTACTAATATAATTGTTTAATGCCGCCAAGTGCCAGCCTTATTGCCTTACCTCCACATTTTTATCTTATTACCAGCAAGCGCTGCCAGCTGTTAAAGAAATATGGTTTTGATAGTACAGAAGATAATAGGGAGAGAGAAAGGGACTGAGCTAAAATCCACTCAAATCAGAAAACACAAATTTACAGTTCTAATTAATCTAAACCAGATAAAACAGGAAATCAAGAGCATAGCCAATACTGCACATAACTCATGCTACCAATGCCTGACATTGAATTAGATTCAATGAGACAGATAAAACCTCAACAGTACTCTACTTGGGGGAACACACACACATGACCACATACATGCATAGGGACAGCCAATCTCACTCTAAGTGCCCTCCCTTCAAAAGAAAGTGCATGCATCTCCTGGATTAAAGGCAATCACAGATGCAAAATAAGATAACCCAGCGCATCATGTCACTCCAATTCCTGTCCAATGGAGCATAATCTGATTTGCAGTATTTTAAACTACATCCTGATTGGATTACTAATGAAGGCTGGCAATTCTGAGGAGTTTACCAATTGCTGACAGTTTCTGTGAAGCAGCTGGGCAACTACTTTTAAATTGAGAAAGACTGTAAAATATATTTACAGCTAAATGCCTTTCTACAAAGATGGGCCAGATGGTCCCATAGAAATTGGAAAATGAAGGAAGCATTAATGAATCATCCAAGAAACCAGAAATCTTTTAGTGGGTGGTTCAGTCCATTAAAAAGAAAAATCACCCAAAACCCAACACTACCCAACTCTTCATGAAGTGCTGTTTTGCTTACTGTAATTTAAATATACTTATAGGCATATTGTATTTCTAAATAATCACAGTGAAGCATAATTTTATAATATATGAAGTTTGCTCTTGTCATGTTAATAGCATATTCCATGACCAGATGAGATTTAAAGCTGAATTTTTTTAAAGTATACCATGTAAAGTCTGAACTAGAACCTCTTTATATTTAGCGTATGCATAGGAATCCTTAGCGACAGGGAAGTCTGAAAGGGAGACAGATTCTCAAGTAGAGAAACATTTCTAGAAAGAGTTCTGGACTTAGTGCAAGCAATGATAACTTACACTTCTGAGTCGCCACTGAGATAAGAGCAAAACAAGACTCAAAAGTCCTTTTAAACTGAGTATCAGAGAGACAAGTCTCCTGTGATTTCCTAGTCCATAAAACTCAATAATGCATGTTTGCTTTCTTAAAGGATCTTATACTCCAGGACAGTTTTCACAAACTAATCCTTCTAATGGCAATTTGAAATCTCTGTAATACTTCACTACTGCACAACTAATTGTAGTTTGTTACTCACTTCCTCATTCTTAAATTTTCCCCAACCTTTTGTTTTTTCTTTCTCTTCAGGGAAAAACATAATTCCTCTGTCAATTTGTTAAACTATCAATAAACTAGCTTGAAAAAAGCAGTATTACTATTCTATTGAATAAGAATTGCATAACTTTGAGAACAAGCTAATGAAATGAGCAGTTAGCCTTGATAACACACTTAGTATTACTGAAGCTCTTGATGCCTTCTTAAGTACTAATGATCAAGCTCTAAGCTGTTACTCTGTTTGGCAAAAATCAAACAAAACCAATTTCTATACTTGAAGATTACAAGACTAAAGAATATAACTTATAGAGTCATAATTGGAGCTTATTTGTTATTTAAATGATACGACTTTTCATGTCTGTTTGAGATGCAGACTTAGTTTGAACTTGAACTATTAAAGGCAAGTTGATCTATGCTTTATACGCAAGGGAAAAAAAGTTGAAGCTTTTTTATTTGTTCAGTTTTTCCATTTGTGGATTTTGATTATATGTCAAATGAGCTTTTAGCTGAATCTAGCCTTCGGGTAATTGTCAGCACTACTCTTTCCTGATACGTCTGTACAGCACCTTCTGATGAAAGTAGCCACATCTGAGACACAGATAACTCAGCCCTATTTAGCTCTGATTAGAAGAGTTCGGCCATTTTGTGCTGTAACTGCTGTCTCCACCAGTCCAGAAAACACATGCTTTGTTCTAACTCTTATGACCAACCTAAGACCAAAATAGTTCAATGTTCATTTTAAACAACCACAAACTCATTGTTTGGCCACATTCTTTCCACTGGCAGCTCTTTGCTGCCAAACAGAAATTTTTTTTTTTTTTAAATGTGTGTTACGTCAACCAGTTAATTGTAGGAACAAAGTAAGATCTGAATACCACATTAGCTTCACTTTTTTTATTCCAATTATAGATATGTGTTCTGGATTGTGTACTGCATATTCTTAATAGAAGACACTTGTTTCATGCTTTTTAGGGTATTTATGTTTTGATATTTAATTTAATATTTTCTTGCAGAGTGCTGCGCCCTTTAAATTTTACCTTCAGTATAACACTATTATTTACTAATTTTTTTCTTCAATAGTGCTTAAGAAACTGATGTTAATCTCTCTAAAAAGAATATTGTTACAGATGAAGAAATGGAAAAAACCACAGTAGCTAAGTTTCCTTAGGAACTGAGTTGATGAGAAACTGTTTTCAGATTCTGTTACAGTGAAAAATGGAACCTTGCTAACGATGGAAGGAATTTTTTTTTTTTCAGGATTGATAGGAACCGCATGATGGATCCTTCAGAAAGTGGAGATTGCAAAAGTTCATCTTTATCGATAAGGCGAGCTTAATCTGTAGTCAATATTCCGCTTGCATTGATTCCATCTGCATTACGGAAAACCAATGTTCACACTCCATATTTTGAACATATTTCTGAATTGACTTAGCCTTGGAATATTTTCAAGATTATTTTTATTATATTCAATTTTTTTCTCCAAGTTGTTTATGTTTTTCTTTCTCTCGAGTTGCCAGCCATCATCTCGAGAGTCTAGATTTGCTACTTGAAATATGCAGCATATGAAATGTGAAAACAGGACATGTTATACTGCATCCTAATTAGAAATGGTGAACACTGCAGAAAAACAACCTATGCATGGATCATTTATTTGAATTTTGAAATTAACTTAGACTGATGGTACCCTTTGTGCTCCATTTCCATTAATATTCCAGCAAATTAATTTAGTAGCAGGTATAAGTGCTTAAACAGCCAAGTTTAAGTGAACATCGCTGAGGTTTACCCAAAGCAAAATTAAAACTTAGGATGATGGCATCTGATTTTTTTTTCCCAGTCATTGGTCTGGAGCACTATGGTACAGCCTTTCTGCCTGCAGGTGACACCCAAGTTGCCAATAAGTGAGATCTCACCCCAAGGACAGACTAGTCAGCTGCCAGGGCTGGGGCAGAACAATATATTTTGATGTCTTTGGGGCTGTAATTCCTATTGCTTTGGGGAAGCTCAGAAGGCACAGAACAACTTTGCCTCTATGTTTTAACTCAGGAAGCAACCTATATCGGACTATAAATGGTCTCCTTGAAGCTGAACTATGGATTCTTTCCAAGAGTCATTAAATGAGCTATGCCTGTGACAGCCAAGCAAAGGAGTTTTCACAGCATTTCTGAAATTCTTGTTTGTGATAGTGAGGCAAGGGGACTGCTTGGTGACTCCTGCATCAGGAGGTTAAAGATGCTTATATGACTTTTATTGAATCGGGGGAACAAAGTGCCACAGAACTCCATGGAGCCTGCAGTTTTTCTCTATTGATGAGGAAAAGGATTACTCTGAAGAGGGTTTGGATTCTAACTTTGGGTCTAACAGCAGCCTAAATTCTGTCAACTTATCTGGGAGAAGGCCTGAGAGCGAGCATACCACAAGAAGCCAAACTCTGTGGGGGTTAGCATTGCCCTGGGTCAGCAATGTTTTTCTTTTCCCTGCTTTCTCCCTGCCTTTTAAACGAGTACTTAGTTTCCAGTGCTGTATATTCTGTTTTGCAAAAGTCTTAAGGTAAACAGACTGCTCCTGCAGAATGAATAGAGCTTTCATTTAGGTCAAGAGGAGCTTTACTTCCACGACTTCAGGAAAATTTCGTTTGATAAAATTCTGACTAACTTGTTTTTCTTAATTAGGAATGGAACAAATACATAATTAATTGATATATATTAAGGTATATATAATTCAAATGAGTATAGCATACTTGTGAGAGCCAATGACAGGTGTAGTCATTCAGATTTCAATAAAAATATATTTATTACCTGTAATTAGTCTAATTCATCATTGTTGGATGCATTAAAAATGTCCTTTATTTTAAAGCAAGTTATTATTCATTGAAATTCAAAGGGAATTGAGCAGCAAACAGTATCTACTGTGATTTGTCTCATAATTAATACACTTATTCATTGTGAAATACAGCTATATTGCCCATTATTTTTAACTAAAGCATAATACACTGAATTTTAAAGGCATTCAGCTATTACCCAAAACAAAATATTTCTAGCAGATAGGAGTGACATTTAGCTTTGGCAGCATAAGTACATGTCCTGTGTAAATAAAGAAAACAATTTCTGAACAAAATTGAACACCTATTTGAGAGCAGAAAATCATAAATATATTTCATACCCAACAAGCCCCAACCTATTCTTACTGCACTTAGGTAAAGGGTATGGATTCATAAAGAAAATTCATCTCAACAAGATGCTCGCAGGTACAGTGAAATCTTGCCTCTTGTCTTAACCCAGTGCTTGCCCTTCTTTCCCAGTGGAATTTTTGTTTTGTAATACCAGTGCAAAATGCTTCTGAGCTTCTACCTTATGTTGTTATTGCTTTGCTTTTAGTTTGCTTGCCCTCATTTTTTTCTTTTTTTTTTTTTCCTTTGCTTTTCTGTTTCATACGGTTTTTCTAGAACACATCTCCCTTCTTCGCTTTCCCTTTTAGTCAAATTTTTCCTGTCTTTCATGTTACTTCCTCTTCAGAATTTACTATCAGCTCTGCTTCCTACTCAGTCACTCTGCCAACACCTCATCTAGCACAGTGGCATGGGGATGGGGCTGAAGAGCCAAGCAGTGACAGGTTCCCAGGCATTGCCACCTGGGTCACTGGTACTCCAAGCCCCCTTGCTCCTTCACCGCTGCCTTTTTCTACTTGCAGTTTCTTTGCCATTAACACCTGACTTTGTTTCTCCCCTGTACACGGGAGAACAAAGTCTCTCCCCTGAGGTCCTCTCCTCAAATGCTGTGCTTACACACCTTACGGCATTAGAGAGGGCAGAAATCATTCAGGCAGGTCCAGCCTGGAATTGCTAGAGCTGGAGCTGCTGCTGCCATGGGCCTGATCTTAGTAGAATACAGGCTCTGCAGGTTGGGACCTGGCCTCTGCAGTTCCTTCTGTCTAGCGTAATTATATCTGTGAAAAACAATTTTGACTGGGGAATTTTCTGCAAGGAATTTGTGGTGATTATTGTCACAGAAGTATGCAGAAGAACCTTTTTCTTTTTTTTTTTTTTTTTAAACTGTAGTATCTTTCCCAGAGTTTTAAATATCTGAAAGTTTAGCAGCTACCACCCTCTAGCACGAATCTCTGCTTCCCTTCATTTTTCTCTGTGTACACAGGGTAAGGTCATTTTATGCAAAGAACTCCTCCAGTAACTTTAGAGCTTGAAAACGTGCATTTAAAAAAGCATTTAGAATAAAGTAGCAGGTTGCCATTCTGTATCACATATAAAAGGTTGAGGAAGGGAAAATGTAGAACTAGAATTAAATTCTGCATTAGCAGTTGAATGCTGTGAGCTGCATTTATCAAAGATTGAGAGAGAGGCATTCGGGCTTTCCTTCACTTTGAATCACAGAGCACCCATGCCTTCTCTCACTCTTGCACACTTAAAGCCATAAAAGAAAGTTAAAAAAATTACTAAGAAATAATAAATTAAGCTATGAAACTTATACATTGCCCAGGCAGTACAATATATATCAGTATTGCCAGCTATAAAACTTACAAAAGCAATCCTCTTGCATCCAGCACTGTAATGAAGTTGCCACTTGTGGAATAAAACCAGAATACACAAAGGGGGAGAATTCCTGCCACAGCCTCTCAGACACTCTCCTGTACTTTTTGAAATGGCAAGATTGCACAATCCACAACTTTAAATCTTTTGAGATGAAAGAATCATGACTGACTTCTCCATTTTCAAACTGATTAAAAATTAACGTGTTTCTCATGCATTCTCTGGTCACTACAACTTTATTTCAATAACTGGCCTTACCTAGGTTTAAGCATAGGTAAAAAGATGTCGGTCTCCAAGCAACTGAGATCCTTAGTACCTATAAACAAAAATAATAAAAATAACATTTTAAAAATTATTTTTAATCAATAAATAAGTACTTATTAGATCTGTCTCAGGGCCAGGTAGTTTCCAGAATAAACAATGTTAAATTAAGGTGTTTGCATTTACATAAGACTGTCATTCATATTTATCCCAAGTCCATGGGACTGGAATGTCTTGCAATTGGTTGTTCACATATCGACCAAGGCGGTTCTCAATGTAGAGGTGACCCTAAAAAAGACCTCTGACACCCCAATTCAGCAGAAGCAACTGATGCACTGCCTTGCCACCTCCTGACACAGACAAGCTAAAGGGGAAAGTTATTGCCACCAACCATCCAGCAGCAGTGCTACAAAGAGAGGACTGGAGGCCTCAGAGGTATTGATTCAACTCTGCCAAGGAGAGAAAACTGCAAAAAAGTATATGGGTCTGGGTGAATTTTTCATTCAAAAGAGTAATACAATATCAGCCTCCTTTACCTGTGCACTACTACCTGGGCAAGGTAGGCTCAGCAGGGCAAAACGCATTATCCCTCTCAGTTGCCAGCAAACAGCCATACTACTTTGCTCTGCCCACTGCCAACACAGGTATTTTTAATCTGCAATTTATTTCTGTCTGTCAAAGGTGAAAAGCATTAAGCAATTAATTATTTGAAGTGATTTAAGAGACAGATGGAAGCCAGGGAGACTTCAAAAAGTAGCCGATTATTATTAATTCATGTGGTATTCATTAGTGTGTCATTAATGATGCTGCTTTCATTTGATATAGAATGCAATACTATTGGAATTTCTCTGTAATTTAAGGACTGCTTAAGAATATTTACTGAAGTCTGAGAGTAGTACAGGTAATGTTAAGCTAACATTTAACACTTTATGTGATGTCAGGAATATTCTGCACCAGAATATCATCCTCAGCACACATAGACAAACCCAGTCCCCAGCAATGTCCTGACAATTTTTTTTCCCTCCCCTGTCTAACAGTACTATCAAATGCTACATCACTAAACAAAAGAGTTTGCCTATAAAAAGTAGATCAGGAAACACCCTTCTGTTCCAGTCCATAAAACTTGTGCATACTGACATCTAACAAGTCAACAAACTCCCTGGGCAAGCAAGTGGTGATCCCAAGAGGATCCTTCAGCTGCAGATGTCTACAATAAAGGTACTATTAGCTTACTGCACTATACACTGTCAGCATTAACTTTGTATCTCAGGCTTTTGTGAGATTTTTATGCATCCTTTACATGCTGGGGCCATTTTAACAATTCACTTCTTCACAGTCCCACAGGCATATGTTTACTGTATAAATTACATTCCCTATCTTGCCAATATATTCTGTTTAAAAAAGTTCATATACTTACTAATAGAAACCAGATTTTTGAATCTAAAGAGAATATACAGTACAGTTCCTGGTAAAGTCTTAAAGATTAAAGAAATACAGCTCTATTTTAAAATGAAAGAGCTCTGAAGATAGTTTCCTGCTCACTAGTCTGATCTTGTGAAATTCACCATATCCAAACACAAGTATCACTTGAGGGCTCTCAGTACCTCCCAGTATCAGGTTATTATTAATTTGTCTGAACAGATAACTCTCCAAGCAGCACCCAAGCGATGTCTACAGAGAGTTGCTGTTTTACACGAGGCTTGCCTGTCCACAGGCTCCACTTGACTCTCTAGCTGACCTTTTAGACATTTCCATCTTTACACAAAGGGTCTGTGGTTGGGCTATGCCAGACTTGTCTTTTCAAATTCTCAGTTCCTCAGGAGAGTATTAGCCACTGATTAACACACTATTGTGGTTCCCCTGTCATAGACTAGGCTTAGCGGTGCCCCTAAAGACAGCTTATCAGGCCAAAAGATGGATATAGAGCTCCTGTGTGATGACAGGACACACACATTGCATGTGTAGTTCACAATTTGAAATGTAGGTGTACATTATTTTCCCTAGGAAGGTGACAAAAACTGAAAAAAACCCACCACCTAAGAGACAAGTGCTGCATTATGGCAGAGTGGGATCATTTGAAAATAAAGAGCCTCTCAATTTTCAAAGACTCCAAATAAGCTCCAAAATACTTCCCTAATGTAACTTGGACCTATCATTGCCAAAGAAATCACAAAGATGTCTGTATGTATCTCCCACATATCCTCACTGAAGTGAAGTCTCTGCAGTCTCTCCACATTTCCCAATTGATCATGGGGAATAGAAGCATCCAAGTTCAGAAAGAGACCCTATTCCTGTTGTATTTCTGGCTTATCGAAATTCTTGGTAACCACACAAGTCCATTACCTGCCAATTTAAAATATTTAGGCAAATACAAAGGCTTCCATTAAATACCTGCCTTTATATTATACCCTGAAGAGAAGCCAGGTTAAATACTTTGTAAGATGCACGATTATGAACTCCACCACGTTTCTTCTGAAATACAGTAATAATGTCGCCAGCTGAGCTATGTGAAAAGTTTTCAGAAATCTTTATTTTTATTTTGGGTAGCTGGTTGCTGATTAGTGAAATGATAGGATCAACAAAAGCTTTGACAAAAAATACTTTTGGTCCAAAGTAGAGTTTCTGAGTTGGGAGTATTATTAGAAGGAGACCTAACAAGCACATACGTAAGTCTGGGCAGTTGGGAAAAGCTTACATTCAAATGAGGCTGAGCAAAAATGCTTTACATAAGTAAAATAAGCAGTCTCTTTTTTGAGTCTATTGGATCTTTTAAGATGCAAGTGTCTTCAGCTGAAAACCTGCTGAATGAACTTGAAAATCTTAAGATCAAACATGTTTTTCTTCTACATGTTACAAATAGATTTAAAGAGAAAATATTTTTTCCACCTTCAATCATTAAGTGAAATATTTAACAGCAATATGATACAGCATGTACAAAATCACCAATACTTTTCTTATTTAAACTTGTTTTCACTGCCATTCTCATAGATCACAGAATTGTATCAATGGAGGAACTGACACTTTTCCTGAAGGTCTTGCTTTTGAATTTTAACTAGGACACAACTACGCAGTGGGGGGATGAAAGCAGTGAAACGGGAGCAGAAATAGAAGATAGGCAGCAACTATAATAAAGATAAGAATAGATGGTCATAGGCTAACATTGTGCATAATTTAATGGCTTTCTTGAAATGCTGAATTCCTTTTGGGGCAGATCAAGCATCTGCATAATAACTTTCTGTGATGTTGGAAGCGACAAGCACCTTAAAATATGTATGGAATATTAGAAGAATGAAGAAAAAGCGAAAAAAAAAAAAGCAAGCCTGCTTACTACGCCCCAGTAGTTTTTCTTTCATTTCAAGCAGACTGTAACTGACTGAATTCTTACTGTCTGAAGGCAAAAGGAATGGTCCCGTGTTGACCACATTTCACTTTTAGTACCACTAGATCTAGGTAGGCTAAATCTTAAGGCTTCACAAACATTTCAGATTGTACATATTACCTGTGGTACAGTTCATAAAGCACAAAAATCACTGGCAATATGTTAAGTATTTCAGATTTTTTTTTGCATGACACAAATATGGTGTACTACTTAACCAAGATTAAGGACAGAGCACATAATTGAGTGTTCACTCATCAGGCTCACTGTTCTAAATGCTTGCCTTACTTATATAAACTTTTTTTTCCTTGAAATGGTTAATACTTGATAGCTTTCTCCTATGAATAAATCCCTAGACTGTAGCTATAAAATGGTAGGGCACAAAATCTAACTCTCAAGGCAGATCACCACCTACAATATTCTGTCCAGCAGATTATAAGACTTTAAAAGATAAGGCGTCAATCAAATCTGGATCAGTCTTTCAGACATAGTTCAAGTCATGCCTGTTCCCCTTATATTTCCTCTTAAATTGCATTGCATGGACTGCACAACACAAGGGCATACAGTTTGGCAAGTGTTCAAAAAATGACATGGTGAGTGCTCTGGGAACCAGGAAAGGAAATTTTTTAGGCCTTAAGGTATAGCCAAAAGTGTTGAGTAGGAACAAAATCTGATGGAAGACCTATGAGTATGTCTATATGTGGGTTTGTATTTATTTTTTGGATAAGAGGGTCATATGCTTCAAACAGACACATGCTTAAGTACTGCAGAATAGAGGCCTTCAACAGTTCCACATTTATTCTCTTTCTATACAAATTGGCACCGCTTTTAAATTCACATCTCACTTTCTGTATCCCACATTACCATTCAGGGTCATGGTTTGGTCTTTCATCCTCATTAATTTTCTTATTTTCTTTGGGATATCTTTCTGAGATCCTCATATAGCCCCAAAGCATATTAATGTGATATAAAGCTGCCTGTAATAACTACAGTCCATCTAGCCATCCTATTTCATTCCCAGAATGGTAAGATGGAAGGAAGCCCAACTTGTACCACAGGTTAATAGATTGGAAATTTAGAGAAAATAAAAAGCTTGTAGTTTCATCTGCTGGAATTATATTTCCAGGGGTATTTTTGGCACTTTAAGTACTCTAAGTTCATTATTATTTAGTGTTTTATCACAAATTAGCATGAGGGGTGCTCAACAGGTACCTGCACAGAGAGATACTTGGGATTTCGTATCACTAAATGAAGTCTATATAATAGGAAGTAAAATATGATCTCATCTAGCATACTGAGTACTAAAATAGTCTTTACTGCGATTACATCTGGTCACCTTCAGTTTTAACACTGCATTAACAAGACAAGCAGTGATCTAAAGTCCAATTAGATGCCAAGTTATTCAACTCATTAAGTTTGAATGAAGTAGCACACTGTTCTCCTACAAAGAGACTGCAGTGGAGTTCTGGTAAAGTTGGTGAATAGCTCTTTAGCATTGGCAGAAATGTCTGGAAATTCAAAATCATAAGTTAAAGCTTTTGAAAACATCTGAAGGAACAAAATAAGCAGAAGTGTGTTGCACAAGTACATATGCAAATTCCACCTAAAGTGTCTCAGCTTTCCAAGAACGTGAAACGCTTAACAGCAGAAACCGTTAATTGGGAGACAAATGTTTACTTTACCCTCAGAAGTGTATTCCCCTCTCTGTGATCTGGAAAGTTGTACTTCAATGTGAAAGCACATGGGGGATTATTCTGTGAACTGTATGCATTGAGTGTTCTTTTCTCTTTGTCCCCCACCATGCCCCCACTTTCCCCTTACAGTGGAATATATTTCTTTGTTCAAAATCAGAATTAAGAATGTAATTTCACACCAGTATAATAACAAATGAGTCCACAGTATCAGTGGTGTTATGCTGGAGTGCAGAGGTAAACTCAAAATCTGACCTTTTTTTTTTGATCCTGTATAGTATTAGCCTTTACCTGTCTTTGTATAGAGCAATCAGGTTATCAATGGAACATTATCTCAAAGCAGATGGGAAATAAAACTGTTCACAACACCTCTCTGGCAACTTCGTACTTGCTTTTGGGAAAGGAAATTCTTTTAACCTGACCCTTCAAGCTTGGGAGGAAAACCCTTTCTTAGTTTCAAGTTTACAGGATCATATTTACTACCCGGGGTTTTTCAGTTCCCAGTATTCCCACAGAATTATAGGTGGGAAGAATGCTAGTAGTGGAGGTTCATCCAAAAAAAATGGACCTTACTGTGTTGATGGATGAATTTTAAACTTTTAACTTTCAGTTCTGGTTTTATATGGCCTAAGAGGGAATACTGTTTTGGAGATAATACAAATCTTCCTGCCCTTAGTCTTTTAGGTTCCCATCATTCATACTCATAGTCTGCCAGCATGCTGTAGCATTTCAGTGTTATGGAAGAAACAGTAAAGGAAAATACTCCCTTTTTAAAAATAAATAAATATAACAATTGACATAGATCTGTATGATTTAAAAAGCATTAATAACAAGTGATAGGAAGAGAGGAAACAACCTCACAATGTGCCAGGGGGGGTTTAGATTAGTTATTAGGAAAAATTTCTTCACCAAAGGGGTTATCAAACACCGGAACAGGCTTCCCAGGGAAGTGGTTGAGTCACTATCCCCGGAGGTATTTAAAAGATGTGTAGATGTGGTGCTGAGGGACATGGTTTAGTGGCGGACTTGGCAGTGCTAGGTTAATGGTTGGACTTGATGATCTTAAGGGTCTTTTCCAACCTAAATGATTCTATGATCAAATTTTACCAGGATCTGCTTTTTTTCTAAGATTTTTTCCACTGCAATGTTCCTGAGACTCCCTTCCTTTTTCCAAAGCAGCCCTCAGGCTTCTTGTCTTAGCCTGTGAGCGATGGTGAGCCCAAGAGGTGGATGAGCAAGCGCTGAGGGTGGCATAAGCTTCCAGGTATATGAAAGGGAACAGGTCCCCTGGCCCTAACAAACCAAAGAGCCGCAATGAGAAAGGGCTCTTGACAAAAATCATCGATGCCCTTAAGGAGAGAGAAGAAATATCTTTTCACCTTTGAGCTTGGGAGAAAGGGAAGATGAGAACCACATCTAGAAAGACATTAGAGGGCAAGTGGCCCTGGCACGCTTCTCAGACAGCCCATGAGAAAGATGATACTAGCACCAAAATTAGTTTGTTTGCCATAGCATTTATAAAGTCTCGTGACAAATGTTAGCGGAGTGCTGACTTTGCTGTAATGCCCTTGGCTGCTTGGTCTCACAAACAGTCTAAATGTTTTGAGGTTTATTACAAGACACGTTTATTAAACAATCAGGGTAAGGATGTGTATGTTTCCCATCATTAGAATTACTAGGAATTTCCATGAAAACATTTCTGGTTTAGTGTATGTCTTCCATTTAGCAGCTCCTACTGACACTAAAAATGCATGCTATAAATAGGTATGCATAACATACTAGAAATTTCACCAGCTTTGCAGTATCCTTCCAGCACTTTCTGCAATTACATATTTTCAGAATATTTTCTACATGCTCTAAATAAAAAGTACCTACTGCTTACCTGAGTAGTATCCAACGTTTAATGTATTATAGACAAATCCTTAGCCGTTACAACTGACACATTCCCATTCACAAAAATGGAGTAATGATAATTTACAACACTTTAAGATAAGACAAATAATTTTAGATCTATGCCTAAATTTTAGGTGTAGATAAGTAGTTTTACATTAAATTTTGACTATCTTCTGTATGCAGCACTCTCAAAACATACAGGAAGCTTTGGAATGGGATGGACACTTAAAGAACAATTTTATTTGAGATTTACTGATTGAGAATCTGGCTGTTATTTGCCTGGCTATTTATATAGAACTTGAAGGGAAAGTGAGCTTGCTTTTGGAGAGCTGAAACATCTCTGCAAATACTTCCCCTAAAAAGGACCGGTTTAATTTTGAAAGAAAAGTAATTTCACCTTTTTCATTACCTACACCTGTATATATGGGTTAGGGACACTCATAAAATACAAAGTCACCATCCTGATCTTCCCTAGACAAGGAAAATTAGAACAGATTGGTGTCACCCACTTGAACAGATGTTTACAGCAATTCACTATTGTGTGAGCCCTTAAGATGCACACAGACCAGCTCTACCTGGAGGTTTTGTAAGGAAGTCAAAGTTACTGCTCGTTTTGACGTCTCTTTGGTTCTTTTATAATCTCTAAGCTGTTTCAGCAGTCATTCCTCATAAAATAAGTAATTTCCTGTTTTCAAAGCACTCCTGGCTACCTTGGAGTAAAATTTTCCAATTTTAACTCTATTCTGTGGTACCTTATGCCGTTTATTTCCTGGAAGCATGCTCCAGGTAGCCGGCAGGCTTGCCGGGCAGGATTCTGGGGAATATGATAATTTTCATTGACTCGTACCAAGAATTCTTAGGTTCAAAGAGACAATGTAATTTCCTCTGCTAATCCTGCATCTGCATGTACTAACAGGATATTTTATAGGACACAAACAGATGAACAGGTCAGGCAGGTTTAGGCTAATGAAAAACAAATTGTTCTAGTAAGTGACCTATCTTTGCCTGAAGGGTTTAACTCTCCTATAATAAATTCAGACTTTAAATGGTTCTTGCAATTCTGTGCAAGTGAGAGACTTTTTTGTCATTTATGATATTTGGCTTTTTTTTTATTTTTAGTTTGATTACATTGTTCACAAGTTAATCCCTTACTAACTACTCTCTGGAATAATTGAATGTTTCATAGATGAATCTCTGCTTATCTTAACTCCATCAGTATGAAAACTATTTGTTTCCATTTGACCCTTCCGAAGGCAGAAAATCTCTAAGACCAGACAACCAGTCATGGACAAACATCAAATGTTAAATAAATACTTAAACAGTTGCCTTATCACAGTAATTCCTTCATAGTGATGATATTTCTTATTGTTTTGGTGGATCATACGGTTGTTCAATGACATGGGATTTATCCGTTATTCATTATCCCTTATTTATGTATTATTAACTTTGTACTACTCAAGGAAATGCTTTCACTGAAAACTGGCAGGGCTATCTGGGACAGAAAGGATCTGAAGATATAATTTCCTGAGTCCCAGGCCAGTCAAACATAGCTGATGAAGTGGCTGTGGGAGAACAAATCTAAAAGCAAGTGGCAGTATCATCACATAAAACAAGAAAAAGTGGAGCAGTGAAAAGGTGATTAACTAAACAGAGCTAATGAGGATGAGCCCAGGAGCACAAAACGGAGGTGTCTGAATGGTAATGATATCGCCTGAAGCGAGGTCTGGAGTAGAGGGAGATAGCTTATGAAAAAGAGAGATAGGCCTGGGGCACAAATTAGAGGGGATAAGAGGTTTTACACCCATGATGGTGAGAGATGGAAAAGGGAGACCCGGTTGTGGGACTGACCACAGAGCGAGGCCTTCAGTGGAGAGACACATGGAGAAAGCCTTCCACAGCAAAAGAGAAAGAGTGACTCGGGACAAACGATTAGGTCAAGTGTAAGTATGAAAACCTACCATGACCTTTCTGTTCTCCTGTCTGTTCCTTTCCCTCTAATTTAAAAATGGGCCAAGAGGCACTGGAGTTGCTAAGAATTGGATGAAAACGGAAATGACTTTTTTCCAACTAATTCTTTGCTTATTTTGTGTGGATTTCTTAATATATTATTAATAATAAACCTTCTCTGAGATGAAAGTTATTTAAAACTTAAGAAAAGCCCAGTAACCTGCAAGGCTTCAAAATTACACAAGTAAAGGGGAATAATTTTTTTCAGATTGAGGAAAAGCCTGAAAAAGATACTTCAGATAGTTTGAAAGAAGATGTGAAACAGGTACACAAATACAGAAGTCACACAGTTCTTCAGGGGAATTTTGCTGCTTTCCCTCAGCAGTGGCAAGAGGAAGGTCTCTGCTCCTGACAGATGCATTTCAGAACGGATTTTTACAAAGGGGGAGAGTAGGACAAGTTCCCTGGAGCATAGTGAGCAGACAAACTTCAAATGGTGCGTGGATGTCTGAGCCTCCGAGTCACTGTAAGCAATTTGCACTTGGACTTTTCACAGCTTTAAATCCCTATTTCAGCCTGCTGCCTGAGGGTTCTCCAGGTTCACAGGGACACAGCCCCCGGACTAGGAAATCTTGGAGAGAACTGTAACCTGGTTGCACTATCCCTTTTTGTCTTTTGTGGTCAGATGTGACAATAATTCAGAAGACAACACAGTATCATCAGGATTTCCTTCAATTCAATCACACTAAATGCTACTATTGATACCAAGTAAAGTCTGCATAACAATAGAACAGAAACATCCACTATGGTTTCTATTTCCTGACTTCAAGTAGAAAAAAACATTTCTACCAAATGTTTTTTATTCTCAGTTTACAGTCATTTGCAGCTTAGTTATTCATGCTAGGCTAGACTGGATTATTTACCATTTTCCAAGAGTTTCTCTTTCATTTTTTTAATAGTCTCACCTGAAATAATTAGAAAATAGCAGAGGAGAATTGTAAAAACAGTATTTAAAATTAAGTGAATTGAATTTATGCCTCGTTCTAAAATAGTATGTATTAATGTAACATGCAATTATATTTGGAAAAAAAAAATCTAAACTCCCCCCAGGTTACAGATTGATTTCATAGTTGTTTTGTAAGCTATTGCTCTGCTTCCTGGGGTATCTCTCAGGCTCTGTTCAGCACGGAATCCATTATATACTATACACTCAGATAGATGAAAGGTATTATGGCAAGCTTAACTTTCCTTCTGTTTAGCGAATAATGACTTATAATTATTTCTTTTATGATGCTGAAGTTAGCTGGGCATATGCCTACCAACTAATTTCCCTTTGTTACTGGAGGTGCTGCTTTTTAACGGCAGTTGTTCCAGACATCTCTCTGATGGCAGATGTAAATGAGAGATGTAAGCACATTGTTGCTGGTCACGGCTCTCATCTAGAACTTTTCTCATGTGATTTACAGTCTGTAGTACCCTATTTATTGCCTGAGTTAAAGCAAAATCATCAACACAAAGAGACGGTCACAAGTTGCTTTTGCTTATAGCATGTGATCTCTACTCCTGACTGGGGAAGAAAAATGAGAACTAACACAGAACAAAGAAAAGGAAAGAAATGTAAAAGGAAAGGACGTTTCGAAGGAAACTTAAAAGTTACAGCCATAAAAATTACCCATTATCTTCATTTATTTTTAACATTACTGAATCACTTCACTGTTTAAGAGGCAGTTCCCCAGCAGATGTGAAGCAGCACCACTTTTTATCACCAGAACATCACCTGGTCAATTACAAGTGATGGAAAATAAAAGGTAAAAATACAGACACAGGCAGAACTTTGCTGAGCGTTAGCAAAGTCAAAAACTCTAGGCAGAGTCCTCCCTGATCTTTGTTTTTTCTTATTTCACCTCTTCCTCACCTTCTGTGAATTAAAGTCAGATTTCTCTCTAAAGTATTTTAATCTCTATTGTCAGCAGAAATTTCTGCAATTGTCAAGAGCCTACTTGCTCCTCTTTCCCTTCTGTTCTTGTTGGTGTTCTTCAAAGTGTGTCTACATGTGTCTGCTTTTCTGCTGGATGTAAGTACTTTTTGGTCCCTGCAGTAGAAATGTTTTGCCATACTATACATGTCTTGGCCTTATTAAGAAATACACTATTTTATCACTTCTCTTTCTTTCACTAACAACAATGAGCAGAGAAAAATTAACAGAACAGTTATAGATAGGCAAGATTATATATATATTATATTATCTATATTATTATATTACATATGTTATATATATAATAATATAATAGTATAGATAATATAATATATATATAATATATATATAATACTTCCACAAAAATGCTGATATAGTTACATAGAGATTTGGCACACATGAAGAACTACTGAAAACATCAACTTTGTGAAGTTTTCTACTACTGCTACTAATACCACCCACAGCTGAAATGATTTTTTTTTCAGAATAAAGGTCACAATTGATCAAGGAAAAGCAGAGTTTATCTGCAAAATCGGGATTATTACTTTGTGTTCTGGAACCGTGGCTCCACACTGAGTTCAGTTGCTTCTTCCTGTTAAACCTTTTTAAAGACAGGAAGATATCTAAGAATCCAACAGATCCCCTCATGAGAGGTATAACTCTAAAATTATGCTGAGATTTCAAGGTATTTGAGAACATCCTCCACATCATTGCAAGAGTGGAAAAACATAGTGATGAAAAGATAGAAAGAGTATTCCTAAAAAAATCTTGCATTCAAGGCTTTAATATTATTCTACAAAGGAGGAAACCATCACTTTGTATATTAAAAAAAATGGGTCAGAGGGGTGAGCAACACCATCTCTTCACGTGACCCAATCCTGAAAAAAAACTTTACAGCGTGAAATGCAGAGCTCAGTGCTGGGGCAACGACTGCAGTTACATGCTGAAAGTAGAAAACATCTCTGTCTGAGGGTGATATAATACTGTGTGAGAAGTAAAAACCCAGGTGACTTTGATTGTATGTGACTGCTCTTCTGTGCATTTCTGTTAAAATGGGAGCTGTTTGTTTTGACTGTGCTCTCTTATTTCAAACAAAGGATATCAACAGCTTTAGATTCCAGTGCTTTGCCTTGGTCTGTGAACAAATAAATTGTACTACACTTAGCACATTGAAAATTCATAGAATTTGTGAAGGCACAGGCTTAAGGCATGCTTCCCATTACTCACCGCATATTTATACAACTTTTCTCAGTCCGGCTACAGCTGTTGGCTGCACTCAGGTCAACAGCATCACATAATAATGTTGAACTGCATTAACTGCATAAATAAGAGATTTTTACAGTGAACTCCGTTTGAAGAATGGGTCAGCAGCGTCAAGCTAAGGTCAAAATTATCTTCAGGTCTTCGTAGTACATCTACATTTCTGTACTCCAACTTCCTAATGTACTCAGAAAAATCAGAAATTCTATGCTGGTATGAGATAAGTAATGAACAACTCTACCTTCAAAGTAGATCTGATTAATTTTTTCCTTCCCAAAGAAAACATCAATAGCATTATTATTTTTTTGAGAAAAACTGAATTGCAACTCATGTTTTTCGCTCTAAATCCATTCTTCTGTGCTGACAGCATTGTACACATTATTAATTGTGACTGATGTACTCCAAGCAGCCTAGAATGACATGAAATAACAGCTCTGAAGCTATAATTGAATTATAGCTGTTCTAAGTTAAATGTCCAACTATTTTTATGCATCCCATCAAGAACACTCATTTAGAAGTGAGGCCCTTTTATGGCCCTTCAAGCCCCTGTAAATGAGACCCTTTAAACCTATCTTTTTCACTACTGAGAAAACTTCTGATTTCAAAGCAGAATGGCACATCTCTGTTTTATTCATTGCCTAGTGGTTTCAAGAAAGAAATAATAATTGATAATATTACCTCAAATATTGTGTGCACAGTCAGCCTGAGAATTTCTATCCCAATATTTCATAATATAAAATCCTACGGAGAGGGTGGGAAAAAATTGCTCCTAAAATCATATACTAAGATTAACTCCATGATTCTGTCTCAGCTGAAATAAATTGACCCCATTTACTTCACATCAAAGCCTTCTTCAAAAGACAAGTTTTTTCTACATGTTGAAAAAAACTGTGGTACAACTAGAAATATGAAGAGATTTTTCAATTCAACGCTGACTTTCATTACAACTAGTACTTTAATTACAGACTTCTTACTCTAAGGTAATCCACAAGAATGGTACGCAACACTTTTGTGGTCCATATTCTATTTATCCACCACTGTTTTAACATTAAAAGTATGTTGCTTGGGTATAAAACACAGGGAAAACAGCCCCAGTTCTCTCTCTCTCTCATTCTTCTTTGTCAATGTTTAGCCTCCCTGAAACCAAATCTAGTGTGTCAGTGAATTACACAGCAGAGATCCTTTCCTTGATTTTGCTCTCTGGAGACTGAGCAACATGTTCTTACTTTTTTCCCAAAATACGTCTTCAGCAGGGTGAGTGTGGGCCTAGGAATCACTCAGCTCAGAGGCTGATTCACATGTCCCAGGAGACACCCTCAGAAGGAATGAGAGAGACAGATGTTTCCCATCTTCAGCAACTTACAAAGTGTTAGCTTAACACTCTCCCATTCACAGGCTGCAAACTGCGACCCTTCCTTACCTCTTTGTGTTCTGGGTAGGAATTTTAGCAGGCAGATCTAGCAGCCTGTTAGTTCGCATTACTGTGCTTTAACTCTTTGACCTGCCTCCACTCTGCAGCCACAGGCTCTGAGCTGTGCTCCTGGCACGTGCCAGATTCTTCATGAAGGATGAACGAGGTGAGCGAGAAATGTGCTGAGCTCTGCCAAAGACACACATGTCAGTTGCAGCTGCAAGACAAGAAGTGGATATGAAGTTTCATTTAGTAATGCTTCTGAAACAGAAATGACAAGATCTTTTACTCTTTATGAAGGGTTTGTATGGAAAAAAAGTACAAAGTATGCAAGTAATTCCCTTTCCTTAGTGGGTGGAGGTCATTATCAGCTATTTCTGAATTTGTAATAAAGCTGTTTGTGTTCACCCTCTGGACAGCACCCTTCTGGAGCTATCCTCAGTCCTTCATCACTAGACATAATCCAATAATTGAACGAACGAGGGGATGGTCTCACACCTAGGAAGGTAAGGAAGCGGAAGTTGACACAGTTCATGCCAAATTGAGTTAAAGGAGACCCCTGAAAACAGACTTTATCTTCGTAGCTGAACGCAAGGGAAGCTGAAGCAAGGGACAGCCTTTTAACATGTATTAATGTGCTAATCTGCTATTAAAATAACATCCACAGTCTCCAGAAATTATGACCTCTTGCTTGCATTAGAATACATATCTGCTGAACGTATAAAACATATGTTTAACAATGAGATATAAAAGGCTTTTGATTTTCAAAGTGTATAAACAGGACTCAATATGGCTTACACTTTCACAGGCACAATTTTGTACTTGAATTAATAGCAGGTTAAATGGCATTGCTTAGCCACCTATTTCTCTAATTTGCTCTCACAAATACATGGCTAAATCTTATAAATCTTACAGTGGTCAATATTAAATTAGAGCCCTTTGAAAAATCTGGTCCAAACCCACATTTTGCTAACAGTGATTTCGTAATTCACAAAGCTATACAGATTCAAACCACTAACTCATTTAATAGATCAAGCGTAAATAATGTTCCCGTGTCTTGAGCAGAACATAACGTATGAGACTGGAGACACATTTTAAAAGGTCAGAATATAACTCTCATATAACAACACTACTCCTGATTGGGAGGGTAGAATATTTCCCCTTTTCCCAAGTGAAAAGTTTCTTCCAAGAAAAGTAAAACTTTTTTTTTTTCTCTTCTGAAAACAAGTGCTCAAACAATGTTGTAGCAAATTTCCAACTGAATGATGCATCCTGTTAGGATGCATCCTGCTGTACCTTCCTACGGCATTAATCATTTCACCTAGGAGGAATACATTTTTGTGGTTGCTAAAGGCAAGAAAAATAGGGAAGTTTTCCTAATGAACAAGATACTTTTGGACTGAACTCTGTAAATACTTCCACATCCATCAAAAATTTTTTTACACATTGAAACATTACCATCAAATTCAGATTTTTGTAGGTACTTTTGCAGAATTCAGAGGATTAGCTGCCAAAATAAATACTGAATACAGAAAAACTTATTTCCTTTATGGTTTCTTGAAAAGTCTGGATACAGTGACTTTATTGAAGACACAGTAGGTTTTGGCTAAAACTGAACCATATTACGAAGCTTAACTAGGCTTTGTTACTGTTTTATGGGCTTAGCTAATAACAACTGTGAAGTTCCTCAGTTCTGGAGAAGAAGAGAAAAACCCAGGCTGAGACTTTTCAGTACACAACTCAGAATTACAGCTCACAAACCAAAATCAGAAAAGAGGAGCGTGCAGAAAACACTACACAAAATTCAGGCAGACTAGTCAGTGGCATAAAAACAAAATTAGAGAACAGTGAAATATATGTCTGTATTCATCTGCGGAAGGTAAAAGACTTACAATGAAACAGAAAAGAAAATACATTTAGACAAGGTTTAGCTATAAATAAAGTGTGATTATCGGCAAACAATCTTAAGTTACCTTTTAATGTTTTTGTGTAGGATATCAATAAGGTTACTGAAATGCATGAGAGTTTTCAGATTTGGACCGTGATTTAGACTCAGAGGCAGCCAAAAGACACGAAAAACTCCGGGTGGAGGAAAAAAAGATGCATCTTCTCTGGAAGATGAAAAATGTCTGACCGCACTGAGTTTTGAAAACTGCTTTAGTTTCATGCAATCCCTATTCCCTACCAACATCCCTTTGCCAAGACCTCATCCCCTCCAAATACCCTACAACAACTGAAACATGCAACAAAAGAATAATCCTGTCTGTCGAAGCAGCTATTTCCAGGATTGGGCTTGCACTGCTTGGAGATGCTGATACCATTTAGTAGTGACAATTTTGGCCTTGAAAATGGGTACCGGGCCTCCAGTTTGCCTGACAGACGTCGGTTTCCTAAGCTCAGCAAACTCTGAATCAAGCTGAGTTCCAACACAGAATTTTAAAAATTGCCTCTTAATTACTGTAGTTATGCTAAGAATAGAGAAGAGTGGCAAAACATCATTGCTAATGAAAAGTCATTGAACTAGCAAGACAGATAGATGCTTTTTATTCAATGACTTGAGATGCCAGAAGATTCTCTGATCTAGGCACCTGGGAATTAATATCTTCCTGAGCATAATTAAAGTGTTTGTCTGCCCTAACCTATAAAAGGTTTATCCACAATGCCAGTTATCATCTAATGAGAAAGGATATCTGCCAAAGGGAACACTAGTCTATTTTTCTCCTGTATCTTTGCAGAGATGATCATCACAAGTTCTTGGAACAAATACAAATAATCAACCTCCTATTATTATAATTGTTTGGATAAAAGGGTTGCAGTTTAAGACTCATGATATAAATCAACAGTCTATTTATGCTGTTAGTTATCAGGTGTACAATTACGCACATTTATTCCCTTGAGTAATTGACCTTAGCCTTAAGTGGATGCCCTCTCCATCATGTTTACTTTGCTATTCTTTCTCATCCTCTAAACAAAATAACAGATCTATAAATCAGCAACATTAAATAGCTTCGGAAAGACGCCAGGCTGTTTTTCAGCCTTCCTGCTCTTGAGACTGCCCAGTTAGCAGACTGCTGGGTGACGCCTCAAGGGCCGTTTCATTTTACTCCATTTTGTCATTGCTGTTTAATTGTCAGGGATGGGTGATTTTTAGGATAACTTGGCCAAGTCCCAGATGCAGTTTCTACAATAGGAGGTGTAATAGGCTGTGATTATCTAAAACAAGAGAACTTTATAATACACAGACGGGTCAGTTTTAATACAGCTAAGGTGGCAGGAAATCTGTTTTAGAAGACTAATCCACTAAATCTACACAAACCATATGTAGGCTTAAATAAGACACTAGGCAGATACATCAATGCTTATGTAGGTACACAGAGAGAGCAGGCAGGATTTACAAGGCTTATAAGTACCCAAAGGCAGACGGGTCAATCACAGAAATGTTAAACATCAAAAATATTTTAAATTATTATTTCATATAACAGTTGACAGGTAGCATACCATGTAAGATTTAACAAAGCAAAACTTTTCCTATGATTAAAAAAAGAATAAATCCGTTGTAAAGTTTCATCATCATAATACTTGGGGCAATGCCACATTCAGGACAATTGATCTTTCACTCATGCAGCCTGATAGCTGATTTTGAACATAGCCATAGCTATCGGTTTGCCAGAATCAAGTTCTCAAATTGCTAAATAATCACATTGAAAAACTAAACCTTCTGACATTTTCAGAGATATGATACATTGTACTGAGGATGATGCAGACTCAAAAAGGAGGTTATTAGTTCTCTGCATTCTCAAAAGGTCCTTTCCTCCCTCAGTTTCAAGAAAGGTCTCATTATGGGCGACAACTTGCTTGCTAGTCATTTTATCCACTATTTAAATGTGACAGGAGTTTGGGCAAGTAGGAAAGAATTCAAGCTGTTTCTTTAACATAACATTCATGTAAGAAATTGAAACTAGGCTACTATTTGAACAACTCTATTCTCCTCTTTTATATAATATTTATGTAAACGTAGCTAAACATTTCAGTTTGGGAATCCTATTTTCTGGTATTCTTTACCCACCTGACAGCTTATTTTGCAAACTCCCTCTTTCTACCAGTGGCAAAACACTAACTTTTTTTGTTTTTATTAAATCTGTAGAACTACTGTCTTCAGAAAGGCCACATAAGTAAGCAAGAATAAAGCAGAATGCATCATATTCAGCAGAAGTAAGATGAGCCAATCCAGGTTGAAAGGAATCACTTCAAAGCCACTTAAAAAAAAAAAAAAAAAGTCTGCCCTATAAACCAGGGAAATCTGACCTTAGAAAGCTGATCTTAGCTTCGGAAACATTAAAAAAGAGAAGGTGAGAAAAAGGAAAAGAGAAAAAAAAAAGCCCAGAATTTTTTTCAAGCCTCATTTCTCCTTTCTTAGGCCTAAGCTCCTAAATGGAACAGATCTATATATTTTCCAGTCTTTCAAAAGATACCCTTCCTGAATCAAAGACTTCTTTCCTACTCAGAGCAGTTCTTCCTAAATACCTATGCCACAAGAGCCAACTTTAATTCTGCAATTCACTTTCTTGGACTGGGCTCTTTCAGCCTTTATAGCAATTAGGTACATCTCAGGCAATCATTTGATTCATTTTCAGCTGGGGCTTGAACTCCCATCTATCAAGACTAAACACCTGCACTTGAAAAAAACAGCCTCTGCTTCTTTAGTGGCCTGGCTGGTCCTTGTCTTCCTATACTGTAACCAGAAAAAATGGTAATATCAGAAGAGCTGTCAAAGGCCTGTTTATAATAAAGTCAGTGTTACATCCTTGCCACAGACAATCCCTATGCTTTTGATCTGTGTGAGCCCAAGCAGTTCCGTGCTTTTCTTGCAGTTATTTTGCTGCTTTAAGGATACTATGATTGGAAGAGCATCTATGAAAGGAAGTCATGACAGAGGACTGTGTTTTATAGGTAATGTCTTCACGAATATGTAGATAGACACTGCTGAAACTGAATTAGATACCTAAATGTTACAACCGTTACATATTGAGATTCAGTTTAAAAAAACACAACTTAAAATCAAACACAACATTTGGGAGTCCAAGTCCAAAACTGTAACCCCTGCTGGGGTGGCTGTGAAAGGAACCACATCTCATCTTCAGTTTTCAGTATTAAAGGTAACTATCTGCAAATCATTCTGCACTGGAGCATGTGTAGAACTACCTCAGTCCTGGAAGGCCATAGAGAAGCTCAGCTCCATCTCAGCTTTCACCCTGGCCAATTTGTCTTCAAGACTAAGCTCTCCTAGGGGTCAGATCTCAGGACATACTCTTGTATAAAGTTCCCATATGAAAGTTTACCAAGCCTATTTAACAGAAAATCTAAACTTGCTTGGTTTGGATGTCTTTTGGGGGACAACTACAAATTGCTGCTCTTTTTTTTTTCTAGCAATGCATCTAGTAAGATGCCTGTGGGATATACTTATAACAATTTCATGGCATCAAACCACATAGATTATCTCTTAGTAGTCTTGCAACTCCCCCTGAATGTCTATTTTTATGTTATTTTGTATCTATTACACGTGTTACTATTTATATTATATGTTATATTCTTATTTTCTTATTCCTTACTGCATGTAAAGATATGATAAGTAACTTCCTTCATCAATAGCTATAGTGACTTTACCTAGTATCTAATTTGCTGGCTGCTATGACTCCAGCGCTTCCATGTCCATTTTCCCATCATATATATCTAGGCTTAACTTTAGTTTCCGGTTTTTTTTCTAGGCTGAAGAACATTTCATTAACTCTTTCAAACAGTTCTTCTAATCCCGTTATCCTCAAGTCACACCTTTTGGTTTGCATCACTTCCCAATTTAGGACATTCAAATGCTTTGATTATTATAAAAGTTTTGTCCTTCAGAAAGTCAGATGTGTTTGGCAATGTTTGTTTTACAAAGTGTTGCCAAACCCCAAGGGTTCAAGCTTGACTTGTTCAAGGGACAAGGTAATGATGTTGAAAATGATTCCATTGTGCCAGCTAAGTATTACTCTTATTAATCAATCCTCAAAGCATGCTAGGAATGTTAAAATCTGCTAACACTTATTCTTTAATTAACATTACTGAATTCACACATTGCCTTCAAACTAAAATAAATTTATAGCTTCTCTAATGTTGTGGGATTTTGGCTGTTTGGAAAAAGCCATCTAAAAGTCTTATTTGCAAAAGCATCATCAGTATAATATTATTAACGTCTTCAAAAACATAAGAGTGAGACATGCCTGCTGTACATGCTCTGCTTGATCTAAGCATTTCCACTGACATCTGCGGGCACTAGGTAAGTCTCTACCCATACCGTACGCACATGTTAAGCAAAAATTAACACACTTAATATCCTTCGAAGAGGAAATAATAATGCTACCTAAACACGGCAAAAGACTAGCTCGTGGCACAGGCTGAGTGTCCTTCCACTCCCAGCAGTGCTGGCCCCAGTGTCTCAGCAAAAGTCCCTCTGTGCGGAAATGCTCCAGGGTCATAGAGCACTTTGGGCTACCTTCCCATTTTCTAAACTCACTGGTTCCATAAGCCAGGACCCTTGGCCTGATAAAATCTCAGATTGTTTTAAGAAAAATGGAGTACGTGACTAAGAGCATTACTTCTGCACACTGCCTAGAAAATGTAAATTGCTCCAACTCATTAAAGACTTTAAATTTTCTGAACAAATGATCACCATATTTTCATAACATCAATAGTGAAGACCTTTTCTACCTCATTGTCAGAAAATAATAGACCATTTCAACTGAACTAAAAAATACAACAAAAAACATCCTCAAATAGACATCTGGAATATAAAATTTCAGTACAAATGATTAATATTTGGCAAAATAATTAGCAAGTGAATCATCATCTTATCATCAGGTGTGTCAGGCAGCCTTAACAGTGACCTGTCAAAACAACATTAGAAAAGAAGTGAAAAATGAGATCATATTTAAGTTATTCAGAGAAGGATACATTACACAGTCATTACAGTCATCTTAGGACCAGGTGCTAGCAACTCAAGGAATTCAACATTCAGTTAAAAGAAAAGAACACATATGGAAAGAATAATTCCCTGTGGCTTATGACATTCACAAAAGGACAAATATTTCAATCACACTAAAAGCCCCCCAAAATAATATCAGAGTTTAAGTGGATTAGTGAAAATTAAAACTTTCAGATACTGAAAGTGTGGAGAGAAATTTTAAGGTATCATGCCCAGATATACCTAAAACTGAATAGTATGAACTTGCTCCTCTCTATCGTTCCTCTGTCCTGAGGCTGAAAAAAGTGTCTCTTAATGCCTTGTGACTCCAAGGAAACGACATCCCAGTTACCAGGCTGGAAAGTACACTAAGACTTCTGCTTTTTCAGATAATTATAGGGACCTGTAGAATCACAGACTTAAAGGTTTCCTGAAAAATCCTATAGTCCCACAAACGTGATAATGCTCTTAAATCAAAGTTCATCACTGGTAATCTTTTGTGGAACTTGGCTCCAGCAGAGGCAAGTTCAATATTGGAATGAAACTGGAAGGCTTTTTTTTGAAAAGGTCGGTCTTGAATTAATACTTTTCTTTCTGTACATGTGCACAGCTGTAATTAAGATTACTTTACTATGTAGTTTTACAACTGCACCCACATACGAGAGATCTCATCATCTGAGAGAGAACAACTGCACTCAAGGTATACACAGCTGTAATTTTACAGCCAAATTGTGGCCGGCCTAAAATTCAGCCCTGGTGAAAAAGCGTTAGGCAGCTGCCTCCCCTGCTGTGCTAATATTCCTCACCAAAAATATTTTGTTAAAAAGAAATTATTGGAATGTAAGAATGACTAAAGTCTTTGAGCAGCATCCTGGGGAGGCCATACGACGAGGTGCTGCATTTGAAGTAATTCCTACATAAATACATCATCTATTATAAACAATTAGAAACTTGTCATTAGCCATACCAGCAGTGTACTTACTTCCATGGCTAATGGTTAATGACTTCAAAGTAGAGCAGCTTCTACAGCTCCAGGGAATTTCTTCCATACTATATTGATGCACCTTAAAATGGACTAGATCCCATGAAAAATGGGTGTATTAAACAGAACTCTGCACTTTTATTAATTTAGAGGCCTGGGGAAGACTTAAAAAAGCCTGGCATCTGCTAATATGGACGAATTGTGGTGGATGAATTTGCCAAGCCACTATCCACCATATCTGAGAAGTTGTGGCAGTTTGGTGAAGTTCTCACTGACTGAAAAAGGGGAAACATAATCTCCATTTTTAAACAGGGAAAAAAGGAAGATCCAGGGAGGAACAGGCTGGTTAGTCTCACCTCTGTGCCTGGCAAGATCATGAAGCAGATCCTCCTGGGAACCATGATAAGGCACATGGAAAATAGGGAGGTGATTGGTGACAGCCAACACAACTTCATTAAGTGCAAATAGTGCCTGAAAAATTTGGTAGCCTTCTACAACAGCGTTACAGCATTGTTGGATAAGGGACAAATCCATCTACCTGGACTTGTGCAAAGCATTTGACACTGTCCCGCATGACATCCTTGTCTCTATATTGAAGAGATATGAATCTGAGGATGGACCACTCAGTGGATAAGGAACTGGCTGGATGGCCACACTCAAAGAGTTGCGGTCCACAGCTCGATGTCCAAGTGGTGACCAGTGATGAATGGTGTTCCTCAGGGATCGGTGCTGAGACCACTGATGTTCAACTTCTTTGTTGGAGACATGGACAGTGGGATTGAGTGCACCCTCAGCAAGTCTGCTGACGACACCAAGCTGTGTGTTGCGGTCAACACACTGGAGGGAAGGAATGCCATTCAGATGGACCTGGACAGGCTTGAAAGGTGGGCCTGTGCAAACCTCTGAAATTCAGCAAGGCCAAGTGCAAGGTCCTGCATGAGGGTTGGGGCAATCCCAAGCACAAGTACAGGTTGGGAGGAAAATGAATTGAGAGCAGCCCTAACAAGAAGGACTTTGGAGTGCTCGTTGATGAGAAGCTCAAAATGAGCCAGCAATGTGCTCTCGCAGCCCAGAAAGCCAACTGTATCCTGATCTGTGTCAAAAGAAGTGGGGCCAACAGGTTGAGAGGTGATTCTGCCCCTCTACTCCACTCTGGTGAGACCCCACCTGGAGTACTGCATCCAGCTTTGGAGCCCCCAACATAAGAAGGACATGGACCTGCTGGAACAGGTCCAGAGAAGGTCCACAAAGATGATCAGAGGGCTGGAGCACCTCTCCTATGAAGACAGGCTGAAAGAGCTGGGGTTGTTCAGCCTGGAAAAGAGAAGGCTCTGGGGAGACCTTATAGCAGCTTTCCAGTATCTGAAGGGGGCTACAGGAAAGATGGGGAGGGACTCTTTATCAGGGAGTGTAGCGATAGGATGAGGGATAGCAGTTTTAAACTGAAAGAAGGGAGATTTAGATTAGATATTAGGAAGAAATTCTTTACTGTGAAAGGGGTGAGACACTGGAACAGTTTAACAGGTTGCCCAGGGAAGCTGTGAATCATCCCTGGAAATGTTCAAGACCAGGCTGGATGGAGCTTTGAGCAACCTGGTCTAGTGCAGGTGTCCCTGCCCATGGTGGGGGGTCAAAACCAGACGACTTTCAAGGTCCCTTCCAACTCCAACCATTCTATGATTCTATGAATACAAACCCTTTGCAAACAAACTCTATTACCCGGTTTTCTATTCTCTTCTTAAAGGGACAATTTCTGCCAGCCAAAATAAATTACAAAAAATACAAGGCATATTTGGATATATGTCTATATATTAATACCTAAAAAAATACAATTGAAGTAGATTCAATGATTTTCTGACTTTTTCCACCATTGTCTCATGGTTTTAGGCAGATTATCAAAAGATACACAGCCATGCACGGGGATGGTTTTTTTACATTTCCAGGTCTTCCACCTGTCAAACAGGTGGATTTTCCAAGGAGACTTGGAAAACTAAAGTTTGTTATGTCTGTGACTCTATTCAGGGCTTAAGGATATGAATGCAGTAGCACTTCTGATTCAAGACTGAGACTGATGTCACCTTTTTGTCTCTGGGCTCTAAAATATACCTTTTACGAGAAGAAAGCCAGCCCACAGTGTAATGTGGTAAGTAATCACTGATTTGGAAAACAGCCACTTGAAATGACTCTGCTGCTACCCACTGGTTGAGTCATTTGAGGTGGGCGATTCAATGTAATTTTGAAAACATGTATTACGTTGTGGGCTCGCCATGAACAATTTTTATTTTCCTGTTTTTATGGAATTAGGACACAGTTCAGGGACAAAATGTCTCATCTAGGGTAGGAGAGAGAGAAGAAAGCGAGAGAAATCCATGAATCTTGTAAGGAAGATTTGGAACAAGAAACAAGTGGTATTTGCGAAAGAAAGTATCCCTTTAGAAAATAACATAATAATGGTTATTATAAGCCACTACGGAAGAAGCAATATTTCCTGAAACAAAAGGATAAGACATAATTCCATACCCCTGCCCACACTGAATAAGAAGAAACTACAACAGCTGATTGTGAAAGCTATGGGAAAACGAGTGGCAGTACCTGTTTACTTACCTAATTCTGACGCAATTTATAAAAGGAACTTGGAGGGAAGATACATCTCTATCTGTCTTTTCTCTGTTTGAGTGCTTGTATGCATATATTTATGCACTTTTTATAGAGTTAAACAGTATATTTCAGATTTTAAAGGAAAAAGACAAATCTGATTGAAAATACTTAATCAACATTGTTTTCAGCACCAAACTACTGAACTGCAAAAATACCCCATTTCTGCAGGTAAGGAAAAAAAAAATAATAATTTTGGCTGGAATTCTGATTTAGGAGATTATACAAAATGATATTTTTTGTTAATTCAGAAATTCGGCACAGTCTCCCACTGACAGGGTTTGAGTTGCACTTCTTTTGTCCCAAAACCACAACAACAGATCAAAGATCAACCACACAAATATGCAAACTATGGTGATCTAAAACATTTTTGGACATATTATGATTTCCTTTCCTTACACTCTTGATATCTTTCATCAGAACACTGCCTCTGTGTTAAGATTTCCTGTATGTATCAAATTTTAGAAGACAAACTTTTGCCTTGCTCTTTGGGACAGGAATTATGGGTGAAATCCAGATGTATGCAAGTCAGAAAATCTATAATACACTTTAAGAATTAATTACATAAACCTTCCTGTCTGATGCAAAAACATAAACAACAGAAGTAACAGAAATGATGGAAAAGCAAAAGAACAGGAGTGGCGATCATCCTTACATAAGGTAGAAAATTTCTATTAGGAAGAAAATGATGATGGAGATTTCCAGAGACAAAGTAGAACCAAGGCACTCATTTTGGACTACTCAGCTACACTGAGTATCATCAAAAACAGAAAGCTAAGTGTTTATAGATGGACTGCATTCATTCCTTTTAGAAATGGTTGCAAAATAAAAAGTTATTTCTCTACTAGATTGAGCCAAACTTGTACTTGAATCATACATGAAATCTGAATTTAACTATCTCTATCAAACAGAGATTTCCTTTAAATTGGCTTTGCTCTCCTTCTATTCATCTTCCTCCAGCATCCATTTGTAATCCATATGTATCTAGTAGGTGAACATTTGCTCAAGCTTTTGAAGAAAAAAAGAAACAAATTTTATGTCAGCAAAATTCTTCGATAAACATGTAATGATGGAATTAATTCTGTAAAGATTTCATATTTGTCCTTGGCATTATGATACAGACTAACTTAGTCCAGCCATATTTAGGGAAAATCAAATCTATGACCCTTCAGTGAGATGCTGAGATAATTACTGATATGAAGGCATTTCATCCTTGTGAGACTTAAGATGCACCTCAGTCTTTCTGAAAAGTAGATGCTAGAAATTCAAAACACACACACACACACCCCATTATTCTTAACAAATAATAGGATATATCACCTGCTTCTGCCATAAAAAAAAATAATCTGAAAATCAAACCACTGTCTGAGATGTGTGCTGGATAGTATCCAAGGAAACTATGTCAAGCTCCTTCTGTGAGTAAGAAAAGAGAGTCGTGCAGTAAGGGTCTTGTTTCTTTCATCATTCAGAACTATAACCCATACAACAGCAGATATACATACAAGCACCTGCCTCACAGTTAAAAGATGATACAAACATGTTTCTGAAGCTTTTAAAATGGGGCTGGGGAGAATCAAACATAATGGCCATTAGTAAAGGTGACAACTATGAAAAAAACATTGAGACATTGCTTATTTCTTATATTGTGCATTTCAAAGCAGATTTATCAAGCATTTCAGGAAATAAAAATACAGAATTGTTCTAGTATACTCTTTAGAACATGAGAATTTAAGGCAAATGATGGAGCTGTCAAAGCTGGGGGCTTTCAGTGTACACGCATTGGATTATATCAAGGTAGAAAAGATGTTTATTTCATTTGAAGGGGTTTTATTTAATGTGTTGTTTGATGTAGCTACATAACACCTGAAAAAAAACCTGAAGTTCTAAAGCCTGTCGGTTTTATACTAGTACTGTATTTTATAACATTGTCAATCCACAAGCATATCGTAATTGTCAAAATGACATTGTTGAACCTGCCATGTGATGCTATAACCTTGCCTTTTGCATATGCTGCTGTCGATTCAGGAGCGAGGCAATTGAGTTGATCTGGCTTTTTATAAACTTCTTTAGTCCCCCCAATTTATTGTTACTCAGCAGTCAGTCCTGTAGGAAGTAATATTCTGGTGATTGAACCCATTTATCTATGAACCTTCCCCTGACAGACCTCATAATTTATATCCATAAGGTGTCCTTCAAAATGGATAAAGATTGATGGTTGAACAAGAACTGTACTTTAATAGCCATTGCATTACAAGCTTTTTCTTTAGGCAAATCGAGGCTCTGATGTCAATTAAGCAAAGGTTATCTAAAACTACCTTAGCACAAACACTGTACGGATGCATGAGCTGGTACACTGAATCATGACTACCATGGCAAGGGTGGAGTTAGACTGACACTGGAGGCTGAAAGCAGTCCATATACTGCATATCCCCACGTACAGCCAAATAATTCACAGGCTGTTCTGCAGAATGATTCTTTGTTTGCTTGAATTTAATTGTGACTTTCACAGGATTTTAAAATGTGGATTTAAATCTACCAACTTAAGTTTGGTGAATGGTAAAATCTAAGAACTTCTCTCAGATGAGTGTAATTTGGGGTAAATAGGCTCTTAGTATTCCACTGGAAGTTCAGAGTAGGCAGTTTTGGAGGAGTTTCTTTTGCATAAATTATTTGGAATTAAGGCCATTTCCTAGTAGTTAAGAAACAGTAAGTCTGCATTCAATTTTCCATTCCTTTCTCGGGTTCCCAACAATTCTTTGCTATGTTTACAAAATGGCATGTCTACCAATAGCTATCCTCTAGCTAGATCTGCAAAATTATCAACAAGTAATCATTCTTACATCCTGAAAGATGTATCACAATTAACACTAGAAGGTGTTTCTCCATAGTACCTAGTTATTTCCAGAGCCTGAATCACTGAAATACTTAAAAAATCCTTAATTTATTCTGAAAATTCCATATACAGAGAATGATTCAGAGTGAATTATTTGAAAAAACACCTCTTCTCTCTGCTGAGTATATGGGAAGACTGTCTTCTTCTCTCTGCTGAATATATGGGAAAACTGTGGAGCTTCCTTTCTTATTTCAGTCCTTACGAGTGAAGGATTGCGAGTAATTCTCATTAGTTCCAGTTTGCCAATGGGACAATGAACCACAAAGATGAAACAATTTGTTTAGTTGCACAAGGACTGTGTAAGCAGAATAATTAATTTATATGTCTGTGAAGATGTTCCTCCTCCAAAACCCTAATATATATCTTTAGTGGGTATATACAATGTTGTGCTCAGGAATGTCAGTAAAATGGATTGTCAAAGATCTGCCTTGTAAACATCAGCCTGAAGTGCTTGGCCTCATTTCTACCTCGTCATCTGACCTATTAGGAATCTAACTTTTCAACCATGAACAAGAAAAATTAGGCTGTAGCGTACAAAAGTGATCATAATAGTGGACTGTTTCTTATTCTTGAGAGTGTTTGCTGTCTGTTTTGACATTTTTTGGTATATAATCTCTAGTAATAGCGTTGAGACGAATGCCTTTTTCCAAGTCACAGGTGGTTGAGAATTTGCCACTTTTTCTCTCAGAACGGTATCACAACAGTTTAGCTCATCTTCAGACTGAGTTCTGAAAAATGCTGTTTTTGAAGCTAGCCTAGAACATTCACCTAATAGACCAGGAGTTACAAACCTGCCTGATGGCAATATCACCAAGAAATATGCGGAATTATTTCCGCACTTACTTCATTGATCCCCTATTAGCTACTGTGACTTTCAGATGCTTCTAGGAGACTGTAAATGTTCAAAAAATTCAATGCAAAAATGCACATTTGTAGAGGTGCACGTGTTTCAGTCTTCACTATCTTGTCTTGACCTTCCCTTCTACCTTAAAAATTGTAGTCACATATGAACTGATGAGAGCATAACACACAGCCCAGATATGGCTGTCAGGCCTTGCAGTAGAGAGGGCGATTGTCAGTTCTTGATTCCTCAGTACAAACACTTTGCTGCTCACAGAGATCGAGTTTGGAAAGTTTCAGAGTGATTCAAGTCCCTCTTTTTCTACAGTGTTTCACCGTATGAGTAAAAAGATAAGGTACCATTAAGCAGGATTCACTGAAGCTCCTCTCTGCCTGTACACTCTGCCAATCTGCTACTGTAGCACTCTACCAGACAAGCAACTAAAAAGAGCCCCAAATTGTAATTTTATGTATGCACTCAAGTGGGATCGACAAACATCTACAATGCACGATATCTTTTCTTCCTATTTCTGCATCAGCTGACATCTTAACAGGTTTGGGAAAGTGGAGAATTGATGGCTTTACTGGCTTCAGGAAGAACTTCCCACATGAAGCAAAGCTTAACTGAGATGCACTCACTTTCATGGTCATCTGCAGAGAAGCAAATTGAATGTTAATGTAACTGATTATAGTGTATGCTTCACTTAAAAAATGGGGACAGGTCTCAGTTGGGAGAATTTAATTAAAGCAGTCTTCCAGCAAGATAATTATATACCGGGTTTTTCCACTGGACCTTCCTAGTCCTTAAACTTCAGTTAATAATAGCACAATAATCAAAGATTTCTACTTTTTTGGCCAACTAACAACATGGCGAACCTGAACAGTACCTGAAAGTATAGCTTTTCTGAATGATGCTCTCAAAACCTGAAATGTAGTTGACTGTTAGAGTCATTCCTCATCTTATTGAAAATGAACTATAATACTACCACCACTGAAGGTAAAAGGAACAGTGGCCTTTAACACGGACAGATACATTTGGTTTCTTCCATTCTCATGCAATATTCTAGGCTGTATATTACTTACCGATTAATTTTGGATGTCTAAACTGAAGTGGTTTGACATAACAGTGGGACTTAAAGCTTGTGTGATATCCATGTGCAGTATTTGGCTTGTTTACTTTCTTACTTAGTAGAGAATGATATTATCCACCTATTAGAATTTAGATGTGCCAACACCCCACTTATACATTAAAATTTCACTAGATTTTTTCAATTAGAAAAAAGAAAAGGAAAATTATGTCTGTATGTACATTAATAAGCTAATAATTAGCACTTTTTTATGCATCGGATATCTTATGGAATTGGTTCCTAACTCATGAAGATGGCTTTGGGAAGGCATAACCACTCCAGTTTCCACAGAGATATATCTAATCTAATTTCACAGATGTGAAATCAGAAATATGTCTTAAGAGAATAAATTTCATAATGCTCTTGTGCACAAGGTAGTTATTGTCAGAATTATCTCCTATACCAGAGGAAGAGCAATAACGAGACAGTGGTTTAAGACTTCTCTTTATCACACATGAAGATATACAAATTAGGATGGGCTGGAGCTCTAATAAATAAACCTTTGCTAGAGGCAACCAACTTTCAATCATCCATACAATCACGAGCATTTCCTTTAAACTAAAAAACAACATTGAAGCTCCTCAGGGAAGAGACTGCTTTTCTCTATGGCTGGCTGCAGACTGTAATGATACCACAGATAAAAACTGCAATTTTTTTTTAGTATAGTCATTAATTACAATTTGAAAATGAACACCCCACCATGTCAGTCCTGTCATCTCTCCAGATTTCTTGGATTCCCATTTTTCTGCCACTTTCTTTTAATAGCTTTCTCACCACCAACAGTCACAGACCTCACCCTGTGGAACTACAGCCTCCTTCAACTTTTTATGAATGTTAGTGATCATAAATGACATTTGGGGATAACCAAAGGCCACCACATATTTGAGAGCAGAAAGCAAAAACATAAAAGAGGTTAGATTACTGCACTAATATGAAACTGTTTACAAAAGCACAGAAATCACAGTAGGGTGCGGACTGAGCTTTGTGCACCCTGCATTCAACAGCCTGTCTTTTTTTTTTTTCTTTTCAATCAGATGCAATGTCTGCATCAGGAAAAGGTGTTGAAATAATGTTCAGATATTTTATGTGTCACAATACAATGTTTCTTTTGAAACATACCATTTCCTTATCAAAAATAATAAAAATCCTCACTCCTTTTTGGAAAATATATTATAAAATCTTATTTGACATACCTTGTTCTATAAGCTAGCAGTGACTGCTGCTTAAATTACCTTAAAAATATCAAAAAAGTGTGCAATACCTGTTAGCCTTACATAAATAGTATTTCTGTTCTTAGTGACACACGAAGGCACTAAGGAAAAAAATGGTTTATTTTCTAGATGTTCTCAGTTTTCTTTTCTTCCTGCCATAAGGAACCACAGCACATATTTTTACTAATTGGGGGCATAGGGTATTTCTTAACAAAGCTGTTAGGTTTGGAACCCATTATCCCTCTCCTTCTATGCTGAGTTATAAAAATCTACCTGTCACTGATCTGGGAATATGTAGCAGATACGTCAACAAAGTTTAACATGTTTCAAGGCTTCCTAGAAATTTCTACAGATTCTTTTACCACAAATCATGGCAGATACAAAAGACTGAAAATATGGGAAATTGCCTGTTTGCCTATTTTTAAAAATATTTTCTTGTATTTTATATTTATATATTTTTTTCTTTTTTACATACATATATATAAACTCTAAGTTGACAACATGGGATGCAGGACTTTCCAAGCATCAGGATGAAACACCAGTAGATTCACTGCTACTTTGAGCCACATATTTTAAATAATCTTTATAGTGGCGTCTACAATTTAATGGGCATAATCACTTAAGCACAAAGGATAAATCTGCATACATAACTTCCTGAGATTTGAAGGTAGATTTCTAAAATCTGTGCTTTGCATCTTTCACTGATGAGGTAAAATTTTCTTCCCCTTAATTGTGCCTCCAAATTGCAGGCAAAAATCAGAGATGAGTGTGACCTTGCAACAAGAGACTTAAAATGGGCTGTGTGTATTCTAAGTGGAACTTATTAACAATTTTGTAAGGGCAAACAATCATCATCAGCACTTTGTCAGAGGACTGACTTAATAGGTATGCTATTAACATTAAAACAGACAAATAGTAAGGACATTGTAAAAAGTTATGTGGAAAAAACCTAAGCAGTGCTCATGGATATACACACCTTGTATAATATAATAATAATAATAATAAATATCATCTTATAAAATATGCATTAACAGTTAAAATAGCTTGCAAAATTCATTTTTACTGACAATCAGTAAAATGTAGCTGTCGATCAGGCTAATAACTTCTTCCACCCTTTCACTCAGTAAAAAATAGATTATATATTTCCTGAGGAGATTTTTCTCTCAGGTCAAAAATACAGGAATGAGAGTTTGGGATTCCCTATTTTGGAACAGACACTCCAGAGCAGAGAATTTCATGAAAGGCAAAAGAGATATTAAAATAATGTAAAAGCATACTAGATTAGAACAGTGAAAAAACTTAGAGTTGATTAGGACCATGCAGCTGCTGGAGGCTTGTAAAAATAATTTTGTTCTTGTAGGTGAAGTAGGAGTATATATATTCTTATTCTTTCAACACAATTGCCATCACTATTTTTTTACCATGGTCATTTTTCCTACCCGTGTCATTATTTGACACGTGTAGGGCCTCAGTACTTCATATACACAAAAGTATTTATCTTTACAACATCAGTTGTACTGTAAATCAGTTAATTTAAATAATGAGCTATCTTCGATAAACTCTGATGAGTTTGTACATTGCCTATGAGTCAGCAATTTTGATTTAGATAATGTTCCCAAAGCTCCCATAAGTACCTCAGTCTCTTCCACTGGGACACACGCTGCCCACAGCAATCTTACTTTTTGAGCTTGACAACAGTCCACCCAACTTGTTCGCACCTTCCTCACTCCAAAGAAAGTTTTTCTGTGTTGTACCAGCCTATCACAACCCAGCTAGGAATTCAATAAAGCAGGTCTCCTTGTGCAGGTTTTGAAACCTGAGTGACCACCAAATACTGTGAAGAATCACAGAATAATTTAGGTGCAAAGAGGCCTCTGGAGGACATCTAGCTCAGACCCTCACTTAAAACAAGGGCATACACATCAGCCACTGTACCAAGGGCAGAAAACAAACATGCAAACAAACCCTGCAGGACATAATAGACAAGTCTGAACTGATACAGAAAAGCCATATACTTCCTGCACTATTATATATCCAACTAAATTTAAGTGTCCATGTATTGCTCTTTACCCCAAGAAATGTGAAAGGAGAGGCAATGAGACTACTTAGGAGCTATACATTTGTCTGCCCTTGCAATGTGTTTTCTCTCTTGACAGAAAATATTAGCTCTGTTTGTGGCTATGCTATCTGCAGCCTCACAGCTTCTGCTCAGAGAGGGCGCAGACAGAAATACCCCAAATCCTATTGCTTTTTCTTTTCTCTGAACACTTCGTTAAAGAAAAACAGATGAAAAATGCACTTAAAGATGTTTAACCTATGGTAGTGAAGTATATCTTGGCTATCCCAAAGGCAAGGGGCTATTCTCATCTCTTGAGCGATCTCTTACCACCCCACGTTTGGAAAAGTCTCACAGAAGTGCATCTGCACAAGGCTTTCCCACTCCCATCTGAAACACAGCCCTCCTGCTCATGGCAGATCCTCTCCCCCACGGACTAGCTTCCATTCCTTTTGAAGCACGTTTGCTGTAGCCATCCCTCCTCACTCAGAGCTCCACCCCCTTCTTAAAAATCACTCCATACTGTTTTTAAGTGTGTCGTTATAAAAATATTACAGAAGTAAAATCCCCACTCTACAAAATTTTCCAAGGCTTTTTTAAAAACCTTTTGAGGTGACTAATACACTGGCTTCACTACCCACAGAGAAAGTCTGCTTGAAAATTACAGCTGAATTAAGCATACTCATTTCAGAAGTGATTTAAAAAAAATAAGTATCAGAAATCACATTAGAAGGAGCTTACAAGCTGTACCTTGCAACCTATGTCTCCTCACAGAGCGGATTAGACTGAGACAACACCTGCACAACCAGTTGGTTTTTTACACCTTCCCGTTACCTGCTTTTCCCTCTGAACCGTCCCTCAGGCACCACCAAGGCACTAACACCTCACACCAGACAGCTGCTCTGGAAGCACCTTTAGCCCAGCTCTCCTCAGGCACCGGCTGACTGTTCCCCATCGCTTTCGCGTACCCACAGCTGTACTCGCTCCATGATTTTCCCAGGGACCAAAGTGAGGTGGGCCACCCTGTGACTTCCCAGATTGCCCTTCCGCCTGTTTCTGAAGATGGGTGCGGGATTTCCCTTCCTCCCGTCAACCCCAACCTGCTCCTTGCCTGGTGCTGCTCACCGCCTTGAACGCAGCCTGTCAGCACAGAGGCCTCCCCTCTCTCCACAGGGTCACTAAGCATCATAACCATGCTCTCTATATTTGCCTTCTAATTGTTACTGATACATAGGTAATTTTATTTTTTCCTTACTGCTTATCTTATATTGTTGTTTAAGAAAAGACAGAACAGACAATGGGATTCTTCAAATGGAGTATCTTCTATTACTTATGATTGCCTGGATTTACCAAAGGGTTTGTCCTTACCCTATTTTTTTATTCCGTCCTCCAACATTAAAACTCCTTTAATTTTTTTCTTATTATTTCAATTATGTTAAGATATTTCTTAGAGAAATATAGACTTTATTGCGTTACTGCTGTAAAAGTAATAAAAACACTCACGTATTACCTGTTCTGGACAATCACACTTGGTATAAAATTGGCATTATTAGGTACATTATGAGGTAAATTATTTCCTTTTCCTTATTTTCCCTTTTATGAATTACCTATCCATCTACAGGTTCCAGAAGTTTAAGAATGATAATTTCCTTGTAATCTACTGATCCAATAATCTCCGACGTAATCTATTTTAATTAAAAAGTATGAATAAAATCTAAATAGGGTGAAAATCTGCTCAAATCCAGATGAGTTAGCATTACTGAAATCCTTTATTCAGATTTCTTGTATTTCAAGAATGAGAAGAAAACCTCTATAAGCGAAGAATGAGTTAAGCAGGTAGTCACGAGAGCTTCATTCTGCTTTCATTGTTGACTTCACCGGTTTATGTTGAAGTTACAATTCTATTTCAAGATAGTATTTGCCCATGTGAAAGCAAAAAACCCTTTTCTTTCTTTTCTTCTCTCTTTATTTTTTTTATTTCTCAAATGCTATTTATCAAGAAACAGAGCTAGTCTTTTGGGAAAACATAGCTATGTCCATTAGACCTGAGCATTACCTCTGAATGTCTGTCAATCCACTGGTAACTGAGTCTATCTGTATGTCAGGATTTGTAGCTTATATATCTATGACCATATTTATGTGCTAAATTATAAACATTGAGAATATAATAAAAATATGAATGTATAATATGATTTTAAGTAATACAAAGAAATAAACTTATAAATTTAATGTTATTTATACTTATTCAATTTTTATTTAAATTTCTAAGCATATTCTTCCCAATCTGATTCAAAGCAGTTATGTTCCAATCCAACACACTTTTAACTAAAATAGGGGGAAAAAAAAGAAATTCAGAAATCTGAAAATGCCACATACAGTAACCTCCAATTAAATCAATGCAAATACACTATGAATGCCATAGAACATTTCTGACTTGATTTTAGGATTGCTTAACTAAAAGCAATAGTCAAAGGTAGACCAGCAATTAATTATAGGGGTATATGTTATATTTGTTATTTTCATAGTTATAAATTTCCTTTTATTTTTTTGTTCTTTTACAGACCTACTCTTGCAATCATTCCGCACCTCAAATTCCTACTGAAGCCACAGGGATTTTTGTTGGAGCTGGAGTCACAGCAGGATGCTTAAGGTTTGTTTGTTTGCCATCTCCTTCCCTGCTGCTCACGGCTGCAATTCTGTTAAAGCCTGGTCAATAGAGCCCTGCAAATGTCTCCATATTGCACCAGAGTTTTGGTATCCTAAAACCAGCATCTCCCGATCCTTGCACTGGGCAGGTCACCTCCCTGCCACAGCTCAGAGAAAACGACCAGGCAAACCCTTATCTGCTTCACATCAGAAAAACATGCTATGGGGGGAAAAAGGTCCTTCCCTAAACCCATGTCTATATACTGTAAAATTAAAGCAGATAAGCTAAACCTGTTTATGTGTTCCAATGAGTAACGTCCCTGAAGTGCTCAGGATTGACTGATTTCAATATAGGAGCACTACAGTTTCTCTCTAAATTATTTGAGAATTAACCTCTCTGGTGCTTCAACATTTTTAACCCTTTTCAATGCACTGGAGGGATAGTAGAGTTGGTCTGCAGTGCTATTAAGGACATATTATTATGGTTACCTATATGTAGCTCCCCAAAACAAAAAGCTCATGAAAGGGTTTTTAATTAAGTTGAAATCTATTAGAAATTCCAAGTAAATGCTTGGTTAGACATTGTGTTCCTTTGTCTTTATTACTCACAAAGAAGACCAATATTCTGTCTAGAGCACTTTAGTCCCAGGAGGAATGTTCCCACATCTCTTGCTTGTATCAGCACATGACACATATTGGAAAGGTATTGTTGAGGATAAAATTAAATACCAGGATTGTAAAAAGGTTTTAGCTCCTGCTAATGAGTACATTTATTTTTTTTGCAATGACAGCAGATTAAGACTAGTGTGTTTAAATAACATTAAAACATCCATAATTTTTATAGACTTTGAATAGCAAAGACATCAGCAGGCACAAAAAAGTGAACATTTCGGAGAATGACTTGCAGGCTGTTCTTTTACAAGTCATTTGTCACAGGCTTATTTCAAGGTTGTGCCATCGATCAAAACTCAGAAGACTTGTTTGAACTAGTTACAGGGCTACAGGTAGGTACAGGAAGGCTGTCCTACCCCACTACCGGTAAACAAGAACCTTTTGTTGACTTTGTAGAGCTGAGATTAAATTCTAATGCCCCTGTTAACAGTTATCTCAAGCTTCCTTAATCCTTCATGAACATTTGCACCTATTCTGAGTATGTGTTTACTTGCATCATCAGCACATAAACATTTAGCTACCTCACTGTTGCCTTTCTTTTCTACTCAGTCTCACCAAATTCAAGAAAATCGCTTCCTGAAGGAATGGAAGTACAGGAAATAAGAACAAACATTTTTGTTTTAAATCTTTGTAAGCAGATACATTTATGCTGAGTACTTTATGTTGTTGTGTTGCAACCCTTCTCCCTTAACCATTGCACATATTTGTAAAAAGAAAAGCTTGTTGTTTTGGAATAATGAAGAATCAAGACATTTTCAAAGTCTGTGTGAAACTTTGAATCAAGCAAAACCTTTTCTATTTGCTAATAGTCCCAGTAACAGCCCCAGTATATCTGAAGATAATTATTAGACTAGGGAGGGGGCAGATGCTGGGAATGGATGAACCTGAGACGTTGCTGCTAATGAGGTGAAAGGTTTTTTACTGAATTCTTAAATAGAAGACTTCATGATTCAAAACAGTAAAAACCTGGAAGCTGGTACTCTGATTTTTCCTCATTCCACCCTGAGGGAGGAAGAAAATTATTATCTCCTACAAGAATAATGAGAAAAGAAGATTAGTATCTCGGTTCTGAGAGTCCTCAAGGAAGATTTTTCCTTCACACAGGACATCTTCATAAATGAACAAAGCACACAAAGATCTGGATAAAAACAGCATGATACTCTTTTCCCCTACATTTCCATCAGTCAGCAAAACTAATGAAGTCAGAAACTACATTTCCAAGTGCCTTTCCTTCTCCTTTGTCCTTTTTCAGATGGGTATCTCCATTGATGGATCTACAAGGGCTGCCCTTAGCTGAGAAAGTCCTGATGGTTTGGGCTCAAGGCAAAGTGTATGAGATAATAACAGTTCCAGCATTTCAGAGTGGGAATGTGGGAAAACATCTGGGGCCTTCTGATGAAACCACTGATTGGGGCATTGGGCTTCAGTGTTTGAGCATCGACCTACCAGGGTAAATCCAACTCTCACCTCTGTCTGAGAACACGTAAAGAAAATTCTTACTGATTGTATTTCTTTCCCATGCAGCCTTGATACATAAGCTTCCCCATAAAACATAAATTAATAGGTCTAGGCACTTACAAAGTACTAGTTTGTTCTTAGGGGAATTAAATAGAAATAAAAATTGAGCAGCTTCATATTTTTTAAAATGGTGTTGCCCTTACTCAAGCCACCAAAATTCAATTTGTTTGACAGCTGCTGGAATAGTTGAATATTCGGAGGCTATCTGGTCGCTAGGAACCTCTGGAAATTCATGTCCGAATTGGACAGTCACTCACAAAGGCACAACAGCATCATTGTCATGTGCATTACTTAGAGCTGTGGCAGTTCTTGTAGTACCAGAAGATATCCAATGAATGAAAGAAATGCTGTACTGAAAGATTCTACTTCCTAATGCTATGCAAATACCTGGGATGCCAGGAGAGTCTGAAGTTGCAATTTCTATTTGGCCAGCTGTCATAAATAATGTGTACGTATATATACATTTCTGCCAGAGAATCTAGGGTGTTCAAATGGCATCTAATATTCTGGGCTCACAAAATAAAATCCCTATATATCCATAGCAAAACGTTACTTATTCCCTCAGACACCATTTCAAAGAAAAAACATATCTGTTTCTTTTAAAAAAATTTTACAAACGGAACCTCTCCAAAGATTAAAAAATTAAAGGCAGTGATGCAGCAAAAGGGACAGTATTCAAATTTATAGCAGATGTTTCACTGTTAATTAATGCCACGTTGAAAAATGTCCTAGAACAGCATAATGTGATACTTATTTACCCTTTCCTTCCATAAAAAAGCATATACACAAATATTTCCAAGTCTTTGTGACATATGCAAAGTCTAGACTGCTAGGATTAGGTTCTTTAATCAAAAAAACCCCCAAAACTCCTATAAGCAGTGGCACACAGATCATATTCAGTTTATATAATCATCTCCTCTCCAAAAGACTGCTTGGGCTTTATTATGTAAATAAAGCCTTGGTAAAAGATTTTCAAACCTTGCTCCCCACAAAGGAAACTAACAGTCACTTGGCAAAATCACAAAGAAAGAATTATTTTCCTACCCTACATCACATGGCCAAATGAGTAAATGATCACACACTGGAGCATGACTACTTGCCTATAAACACCTCCCATAGAGGCTGTTACAGCATTCCTAGCCAGCAAGTAGCTAAATGGTAACTAATCCTTGTTCTTTTGGATACATATAATGCTCAAAACACATATAACTTCCATTTTATAGACCTTTTTTCTCCCTCAGGAGCCCTCAAAATCACAAATCAGTCTTGCAAACTAAATAATCATGATCTTATTATGAGCTAGAATTGTAAACCAGAGAAATTAAATTGAAATTTTGAAAGCAAATTTTGAAAGGTACTTGCATTCATTTTCCATGACTTTGGAGTGATGGCTCTTCCCATGGGGATTCAAACAAGCAAAACAAATCCAAAGAAGTAACTTCCAAGTAATTGCCTCACAGGTGGTATGTTTCAGATACTATCCCACTTGACAGGAATTGATTGCTCAAATTGTTGGTCACAAATAAGAAGAAATTAAATGAGACAAGGCAGGATCCGATCGCCTTTGATAAAAAAATCAGATATGCACCACAGACAAAGTTTCTCTTAATAAATGGAAAATACATGGCCTTCCTCGTTCTCAGTATGAAATATAATTTAATTTAAGAGAACTGCGTGATAGCACACACTTTTTTTCTTGGCGGCCCAGCAGCAGAGGTCTCAGGGTGGTCCAGCTGTGGGTAAGAGTCCCTATAGAAGTCTTCTCTGACATTGTGGATCACACTGATAATGAGGCACCAGGTCACAGGAGTGCCACTGCCTAGGGTGCAACCCCCCGCCCCCTTTTTAGCTCTGCAGCTCTGGGACCCATGGCTAGTTCATTCAATGAAAACTTACTATGAGCAAGTGCAGGCAAAAGTCCTGTCTTTGCCAACACAGCACTCATGATCACAGAATCATAGAATCACCTAGATTGAAAGGGACCTTTCAGATCACCTAGTCCAACTATCAACCTAACACTGACAAAAACCATCACTACACCTTATCTCTAAACTCTATGACTACCCATCTTTTATATACAGATAGGGAAGGTGGCTCAACCACTTTCCTGGGCAGCCCGTTCCAATGCCTAATAACCCTTTCAGTGCAAAAAT
>KZ505747.1:846791-870954 GCA_002844005.1 Limosa lapponica baueri
TATTAAAGAGAACTGGCCCCAGCTCTGAGCCCTGGGGAACACCACTCGTAACCGGCCACCAACTGGATTTAGCTCCATTCACCACCACTCTCTGGGCCTGGCCCTCCAGCCAGTATTTTACCCAGTGAAGAGTACTCCCGTCCAAGCCATGGGCAGCCACTTTATCCAGGAGAATGCTGTGGGAAACTGCATCAAAGGCCTTACTAAAGTCCAGGTAAACAACAATCCACAGCCTTTCCCTCATCCACCAAGCTGGTCCCTTTGTCATAGAAAGAGATCAAGTTTGTCAAGCAGGACCTGCCTTTCATGAACCCGTGCTGGCTGGGCCTGATCGCCTGGGTGTCCTTCACGTGTCACATAACGGCACTCAGGATGATCTATTCCATGACCTTTCCAGGCACCGAGGTCAGACTTACAGGCCTGTCTCTGGATCATCCTTCCAGCCCCTCCTGTGGACGGGCCTCACATTTGCCAGACGCCAGTCAGCTGAGACCTCCCCGGTTTGCCAGGACTGCTGGTAAATGATCATCTGAGTCCAGGTATTGGAATACCAAACCACTTGGAGCCTTCCATTTGCAGGAATGTCTGCTAAGCTCATCAGGGGAAAGTTATTCAGCAACAAATGGCAAAATATATTTAATTTTGTTACCTTTGGAATAACAATAAATTAAGAATTCAGTTTTGAGAAAAAAATCATAGTAAATATCAATTAAAAATAAAATATATGCAAGATAATTGCTACTGCTTTTTTGAATTTTGGTACCATAAACACACAATTTATTTCCAATTTTTCCCACTCAACTGCATTAAACAAACTAACAAAATATATATTTATATATAATGAGTGCATCAGCTAGGTGGAAATGAAAAGAAGAAATGTGCAAATGTTCTATGACTGTTCCATAACCTTCTCTTTCTTTTAGTGATGTAAATAATATTTTTAAAATGAAAATCTCATTTAAATACTAGTTGCCTAGAAAAACTCAGGAAAAAAAAATGTTTAGTTTTGGATGACTATGGGAGACTAAGAATTTTGGCTTAATCCATTCACCAGTATTAAATCTGCTCTATTAATTTCATTAAAGCATATATTTTCTATTATTTTTCATTTATTTCCAAGATGAAAAGAGAAAAGGAATATTTTCAGTGCATTGAGGTAGTTGTGCTAGGTAAAATAAATAAAACTGTATTCTCCCATCCTTCTGAAGATGAATGTATAAACATATGCTGATAAGATAAACACACACAGCTAGAGACAAATTCATAATAAAGCTCTTTTCCTAATAGGTTGCACTGAGACTTCAGGAGGTACATACCCACTAACACACAGGGAATCTGTCATGCTATTTCCTGCATTACTTGCGACAAATTCTTGCTCACAACGCTGTCTGCAAGAAGGACAGCAGGGAACATGATCTCAGGCCTTGAGCATAGATAGAAAACTTCGAATTTTCCACGTGATGCATTTTAGGCATTTGGAAATAACAAAGTTGTTATGGAGGCATCTTTATAAGCATAACGACCAGATCATTGCTAACCATTTGTGAAGACTATACAGAGAAAGGATAGCAGATACATAGATATAAGAAAAACCAACACAAACCCACTCAACAAAAAAAACCCAAACACATGTTTATTCAATACTTTTATAAGGAATGTGCCATATTTGGCAAGATTGCTACTGTAATCAAAAGCAATGGCTAATTTTAATTAACCTTCTTCCTACTGGTAATTGTTCATAGTTTTTCTGTGGTCATTTTATAAAATGAAATGTAGCTATTTTATAAAATGAAACATAGCTGTCTGCGCAATTGGTCTGAAACAGCTAGAGAGGATGAAAACATGGTGCCAGCTCCTGAAATAAGCTTTCAGTCCGAGACACCAGAGGTGACATGCTACATCTGTTCTTACTTTGTCTTTATTACTCTACGTGATGACTCTCCAGTCATCACAGTATTTGGAAACCTGCCAATTATTTAAAATGTGATATGTTAAGATTCTTACTGTAACTGTAGATACAGTACCTCACAGAGAATAACATTACATGTGTGTTAAGAATTAATAAAATTGAGACTGAGGAAATTATTTGAGTATGGAAAGAGATTCTTGAGTAGTTCATAAAACATAACAGCTGCTGTAGAAAACCTGCAAGGCCCAGCACACTCTGTGGAGTGCAAATCAACATTTAGCAATTGCTTAAACTGGGCACTTCCCAACTGGAAAAGATAGCCTTTGACTTGGTGGATATGAAGAATGAAATTCAAACCTGTTTTGATGACACTATCTGAAGGCAGAAACGGGGACTTGGATCTTGGGGTGTGGTTCTGTGGGGTTTTTTTTGGTTGGCACTCCCTTCCATCTAGTGTTCGCTGACTGACACTCTGCTACAGCATGTTAACATAGACTCTGGCACCAGTATCTCAACTTGCTAATTTTGAAAAATGAGTTGCTTTAAAAATTGCTGGAATTACAATGAAATATGCAATAAAATGACAAAGTCTACAAGGAACTGAGTGGCTGGCTATTATAATTAATTACTGTATTTTACCAGAGTACCCCTGAAAATGTATTTGTTGTCATACACTCAAAGAGACGTGTTGCTGGTAGATGCCAGTCAAAAATTTACATCATTGATCTTGGATTTTATTGGATCAATACATTTTGTCTTTGTTGTGTGCTGCAAGCAGTTCTCTGTGTTGAGCTCTGTTTTTGGAGCTCTTAAATTGGCAGAGAATATGCCTTGGGAAAAAGAAAGGGACAAATGGTAAAAATATACACACACATATACATTTACACACAGAAGAGTGACTCACCCTGCCTACATTTGTCAAGATCAAACATCTTGAAAACATGTCTCATTGAAAACAGAGCATCAATCCACATTTTCTAAACCACACTATATGCTACAGTGAAGCTGATACCAGTTTAAAACCCAAGAAGAAAAGAATATTAACTACAGAGTTTCATATTTGCAGTTCATGGCTTTAGATATAGAAATACTGCTTCATATAAGTAAAGGGAAATCTGTTCTGTAACCTATGGAAATCTATGAAATAGTTAACATGAATCAAGAGATCCCTGTGCCCATTACCTAAAACCCAAATCAATCTTGAACTATTAATTTTCAAAGTCTGAAAAAGATTGATTGACTTTTCTACTAAACAATATTTTTCATGTGTTCGCTCTTAACCTCACAACCTTCCCAACAAGCATCTGCGGAAGTCCTCACATAGCAGGATTCAGAACTTGTTCTCACAGCATTGCTAACCTTGCAGAAAATATTGTGTATCTGGCAACCAAAGATAACTTCCAATTCTAATAAAGCTAAGGTTCAAATATTTGCAAATTTATACAAATGATCTGCAAGCAGATTTGCATCTTTGGCCAGGATGGATTTAATTTGCATAAATGACAGAAGGTGACTTAATATTAGGACATCAGGATTTACTGCACTGCACCCACTAACGAATGTTTTAATTCTCTTCTATTTATTTGGGTCCACCTCCAGCGTAGGAGATCTGTGATCTCTCTTTGCAAAGAGGGGCAGCACGAACCTGACTTGAACACACAGAAGAAGCAGAAAGGCAAAGCCAACGTCTCTATACTCTGTTGCTGTAGAAAGATGTAAGTTGTGTGAGAACTGTGGCTCTACTTATGCCTAATTCTCATAGAATCTTTAATGCTACACTCTCTCATAGATATAGTTCTCTTGCACCCACCAATGCTTTAAACCAAGTTTTCTGAGAAATTGCTAAATTGCAAAAACATGGAAGCTTAATACTGCTGTTTTTTCCTCTTGGAGTCTCCTTCACTTTTGCAGATTCAAATCTTGCAAGTTCAAGTAGATTCTGAATCTCACATATTAACAACACATCTTCGAAGGCAATTAATATCTATGTTTTAAGAATACCTTTTAAATTAATGTCAAATGTGCTGTCACTTCATGCAAAGGCATGCAAAGATGTTTTCCTAATGCTAAATCTGACTCACTCTCCCTTGATAAGTAGGCACCACAGTGAGTATTTGTGATAGGCATATGCTATATACACACTCCCCACAGAGATTTCAGCCCCCTTCCAATATGCTGAGAAGGACAGCTCATCCTTTCTTTTCCCCACCTGCCTCCATGTTAAATTTGCAGTTCCCCCACAGAATAAGAGAAAAATTTATAAACTTTCAATTTTGGGGCAAAGACCAAGCTTCCATGTAAGGTTAGAACTGAGCTCCAATTTAGAAATCAGAAAGTCTAAGGGGTAGCATTCTCTCTTATGAATACTTTACTATTGCACAAGACACTCACAACCTTTTAATTATGTATATAAACCATTCAAACCCAAAGAAAAGCAGCAATAAAGTCTTGGTCACCAGGTTAGTGATGCTTATAACCAGGGTACAAAATTGTCTTGCTTTCTGCTTGCTTTCCACCTAATTTCACTTAAAAACATTTTATACCTTCACATTGCTTATCAGATTTGTCTTTACACTAACATGTTAAATCTGTTTTGTCTCTTAAGCAATTTTATTCCAATGTATTTTGATGCTTTTATTTGTGATTTATAAAGTTCTATATTTATAAAGATCCTTAAGAGGGTAGAATCACACTTCTCAAGAACACGAGGAAGATGTGAATTTTGCTGCATATTGCAATGATTAGCAAGAAGTCAGGCACATGCATATGACAAAACAGATGATTTACTACTACAATACAGACAAAAGTCTGTATTTTTCTATTTCCTGTCAGCTGCACCTTGGAAAAAAACATGATGACAGTCACTTTCTCTGATATAACAGATAGACACATCTTTCTTTAGTCCTTATTTATCTGAAACCGTTACTTGGGGTGCACCTCATTTCTTGTTCTAGAAAACAGCTTCTGATTTCAGGAAGTCCATGCTGTTTATAAAATGCCCCTTAATTAAAAAAAAAAAAAAGCTTTAATGAAGCTGTTGAAGCTTGTGGTGGGTTGACCCTGGCTGGATGCCAGGTGCCCACCAAAGCCGCTCTATCTCTCCCCCTCCTCAGCAGGACAGGGGAGAGAAAATATAACAAAAGGCTCATGGGTCAAGATAAGGACAGGGAGATCACACAGCAGTTACCATCCCAGGCAAAACAGACTTGACTTGGGGAAAATAATTTAAATCATTGCCAATCAACCACATTAGGGTAATGAGAAATAAAACCAAATCTTAAAACACCTTCTGCCCACCTCTTCCTTCTTCCAGGGGTTTACTTCTGTTTTCTCCACCTTCTCCGTGGCAGGAGTGCAGGGGGGATGGGGAATTGGGGTTGAGGCCAGTTCATTACACATTGTCTCCACCACTCCTTCCTCCTCAGGGGGAAGACTCCTTACAGTCTTCCCCTGCTCCAGCATGGGGTTCTTCCCAAGGGACATAATTCTCCACGAGCTTCTTCAATGTGGGTCCTCTCCATGGGCTGCAGTTCTTGATGAACTGCTCCAGTGTGGGTCCTTTCCACAGGGTGTAGTCCTTCAGAAACAGATTGTTCCAGCCTCTCTCTTCATGGGGCCACATGCCCTGCCAGGAGCCTGCTCCAGCACAGGCTTCCCATGGGGTCACAGTCACTGTCAGGTGCATCCACCTGCTCCAGCATGGGGTCCTCCATTGGCTGCAGGTGGATATCTGCTCCACCATTAAGCTCCATAGGCTGCAGGGTGACAGCCTGCCTCACCACAGTCTTCACCATGGGCTGCAGGGCAGTCTCCACTATGGCACCTGGAGCACCTCCTTCCTCTCCTTCACTGACCTTGGTGCCTGCAGTTGTTGCTCTCACATACTGTCATTCCACTATCCCCTGCTGTTGATTGCCCAGCAGGTTTTTTTTCTCCCTTCTTAAATACATTATCCCAGAGGTGCCACCACCGTCGCTGATGGGCTTGTCCTTGGTCAGTGGTGAGTCTGTCTTGGAGCCGGCTGCCAATGGCTCTATTGGACATAGGGAAGCTTCTCACAGAAGCCACCTCTGTAGCCCCCTCCGCTACCAAAACCTTGACACACAAACCTAATACAAAGCTGCTTAACAGTAACATCCACACACAACTTTGGATGGTTATTTTCTTTTTTCATTTCAATCACTCTGACTATTTGAATGTCTGGTGGTATTAATGCAGTAGTGATTCAGAACACTGAGAATACGGTACAAGCCCAGCCTGTAGAACACTGCTACGAAGTCAAATGAAAATGATAGTCACCAAAAGCTACTACAATCCCTTTCTTATTTAATTAAGTCAGAAATCTCAATCTTCTTACTTGTATTTAAAGTTAAAATCATAATTTCCCTCCCTGTTGACAGCTTTGTACAGAAGAGGCTAGAGTTTTCTGAGCTAGGAGGCAGAAATCCTTCACATGACACGAACTGCAGCACAGGGTATGGCCTTGCCATTGGCCACTCAGTGCTTTTTGGGTTGACAGAAAAGGTCTCTGCTCCTCAAGGCAGCCGGCAACAAGTTAACAGTTAGTAACATCTCTGGGAGAGTTTGATTTAATTAACTTTACCGATAAGAAGCCCCAAGTGCAGGATGTGGAAATAACTTAGAACAACTTACAATTACAGCATGTGGTTCACCTACTGGGATAGTTTTAGGATTACCGGGTTTTGGAGATGTTTACTGGTTGAACCACTTAGCACAGCTACCAGGAAAACTAAAAAGAAGGAGAAGCGATATTTTTACAAAATGCTTTTCTAATAAACTGGCCGCATAGATAAAACAATGTCTGAGAACAAGGGCCATGTTTGACAGAGATGCTTGCAAGGATCAGACCGATGTGGAACATACTCCATGTGCCCCAAACACTAGAAGATGAACCCAGTAAAATCCTGTCAATTGGTTTATTGGTCTATTGGTTTAGCATTTTTTTTTTTTTCTTTTCTTTATGTATTCCTTTCCCTGCTTGGCCCTCCTCCCTTACCCCCAGTAGTGATGCCATAACCAATTATTAGCCTTATTAGCTGGTAACCTTATTAGCCACCAGTTACAAGTTCTGAAAGGAAAGACTCTCAACTGCCAAGCTAGACAGGTAAGCAAGACCACTACAGAAATGAAGTGTTTCCCCAGAACTGGCCAAACAGTGGGCAAATCTAGGGATAGGAATTCACCTGAGGAAAGATAAGGGTGAAAAGGCAAAGGTACCGTCAGAAAAGATGACAACTAGTCACCAAACAGTGATATTGCCTCTGAAAAATATGTAATGATTTAAAACACATTCTCCAGAACAGATGTTCAGATTGAGATATCACTGAATAAAACAATCAATGAATAAATGATAAAAGGTTTCTCATTTGTGGCAGTGATCTGAAATAATAACAAAAAAAAAAAATAGGTACTTTACTCTGAGTTTTGCTTATGTCATTAAAATTTAAACCTGATTAAACTAAGCCAGTCTGGCTTTATAACCTGTCAGTATGACAAAGGGACTTTGACACATCTGTCTTCCAACACATTATGGGGATTTACATTTTGCACCTTACAATTATGTCTGTATTAAAATGACTGAGCACACTGAACATGAAAAGAGTGATTCATAATAATGGCATTAAAAGCAATAAAGAGTTAAGGACACTATGAAGGAAATGAAGGAGAAAGGTAAAAGAGGTTTTGTATAAAGCCAAGTAGAAGGGAAAGAAATATCTCTTCACTCTTGCCTCTTTATTATTAGTCTAAATAAAAAAGATGTAAATGGAAGGGCTTTCTGCCTAAAGAATCAATACTGAAATAAAAAAGCCACCTAGAAATAGTTTTCAAACCCCTAATCTCATTTTGCTCTAAACATAGTGCATCCTGAAGTAGACATACATTAAAGTTTGAATTCCACGTAAGTCCATAATTTCTTCTGTGACTTTGGCTTTCTTATGGGACTTTGGTCTTGAAGTCAATAGAGAAAATAGAGGTGAATAGGAATTCTTTTCCTCTCCTGTAAATGATTTTGTCTTATTAAGACATTTTCCACTCCCAACAAAATGGGAGAATATAATGAACTGAACTTAAATTCAGAAATAGAAAGCTCAATTGAAACAGGTGGCAGTAAATAATTATAGCCTTTTTTTATTTATTTCAGTCATTATGTTATGCTATTTTTAATAACAGAATAACACATTTATAAAATTAATCTTTATTTTAAAATGTCAAGAGTTAATTTTTTTTAGACTTTGGAAAATTCAGGGTTGAGTTTAAAAATCTCCCCCAATTGGACAAAGTGGTTTGCATAATAATAATTTTTCCATAAAATATCTTGGGTATGAAGTCTTTTGCTTTTGTTTTATTTTTTTAATGCTAACAAAAAACTTTTGGTTTCTATGAAGAATAGTTTGGTTTGTAAAACATCAAGAATAGAGAAAAAACTGTAACTGAAGCTGAGCCTGTCCCTACACAGTACTGATATGCAGTCAAATAATATGAAAAGCATAACTTTGGTTCCCATTTTGGGGAAATCAATCAAAACCAATACAACAGCAGCAATTTATACCAGTTGTGAACCTGTCCACCTAATATTCAACCTCAGCAAAAAACTAACACTATCAGATTTTGCTTATTAAAATGTGTAGTCCTATTAAATCTTTAAACTTTGGTGTTGTCAGTTCCCTGTAAGATACAACATGGATGTTTGTATATCTTTGTGTTCACCTCAAGCTTTCTCCTAAAACAATTGTTTATTTATTAAAAAGTAAAACCAAAGTCAACATAGCCAGAAGTTACATAAAATTATAATAAATTCTTAATAATATTTTCATAGCATTTAAAATCTAAAGTTTAGGGTTTATGATTTGCTTTTTTAGAAATGCATTATTTGAAGATAACAGGATGTAATCTGAAGTCAAGCCCATTCGTCAGAAAAGCACAGAGCCAAGGCACTCTCAAAGAAGATACGTGTTTCATAAAACCTAACAAAGTGAACGGAGCTATAAATAAGAAAATAAAGCTATAGTCTGCAGTTAAAATTCTTGCTGCTTGCAGTACATCATTCTGTTCCTAAGTGTCTGTTGCTGAGCTAGAGTTTCTAAAATTAACATTGCAATAGCCTACATAGGCACCAAAACGCACACAAGAAAACATTGCTGAACTGGTTATTCTCAGTGCTAACATATGTTTGTTATTTTCCCAACGTGTTTCTGTCCCTTGAAAATATTTATCAGGATAAAATTTTGAATTGGCTCTTTGAACAGTCAATGTGCAAATGCTACGACAGAAGTGTGTAGTTTTTTGTGAAAACTGAAATACTGATGAGTTTTAGCAGTTTCCCAGTATTTATAGGCATCATTTTTACACTTGCTAAGGTCAGCACCACTTAAAAAATCAAAGCAGATTAACGCACATGCATCCAATAATAATATTAGGAAAGCAAGCTTAATTGGTATATAACCGTATGAATTTAGAAATGAAAAGAAACCCAACATTTTTTACTTAATAGATAAATTAAAAATGTATTGCTGATATGTGCCATATATGTATCTCTAGAAAGCCTCAGTGTTCCATGTGTTCACTCAGTGTGTTCTGGTGCACAAGAACAGCTTTCCTCTAAACGCTGCCTTTCTGTATTGTGATTCTATTCCTAGGTAAGTGTGTAAGAAGGGCAAGGTTTGATGTCTAGCTGATTAGGAAAGGATAAGTAGGTTTCATTAAAAATAAACTGTGGAATAGAAGATAATATGACCAAGAAATAGGGCAACTGCCACTCACAGCACAGCAAGTGGCAGTAAGATTCATGGCCCTCCACAGTACCTGTTGTTAGAAGCCTTTCATGGAGCTTTCTCCAGTAACACCTTGTCGCTCCATGCCCAACATCTGAGGAACACCGGGAATTTTAACAAGCATAGCTAAAAGTTCTTGGGAATGACAAAACCAGAACCCAACCTGATGTCTGCCAGTTCTGATCTGTACAGCAGGTTTTGGAAAACATACCGTGCTCAGCCGTTACAATGGAAAAGATCAAACTGGCTGGGTACAAAGTCACACTGAACTTTCATTTTGATGGTAGTCCACACAGCTATCTGGACTATTCTCCTTTCCTGTGAAGTCCACATGCACTCTTCTCAAATGACAACTAAACCAACAGATATGGAAATAGTTGGCTGAGGCATTCCTGTGGCTTTAGACTACTTTCTTTGGTTTCTTTTTATACTGGTTTTTAAACAAGAGATCAGAACCACAGTACAGTATTTGAGAATGCACACACTCGTGTTTCACTAATATAGCAAAAGGGCCAATTAAGCCAGATTTCACTCATTCTATTCTGCATACATACACAGAAATAAAAGAATACTTTTTGCATGATTATTTGAGCATATTCAGACTCCTATACATGATGAAAAATATAAAAAAAAAGATTAGAACAACTAACAAAATTTTTTTACAAAAAAAAAGAAAAAGCATATGTATAGGAATGGATGAGTTTGCAGTGAAAAAACATTTGCAAGGAAGGGAGTTTATGTCCCCAGAAAGATGCAATATGTGAAAGAATCGACAATTATTGCTGTATCTTAAATACATCTGCCAACTTACTATAGAACTGAAAACCCATAGGACAAATTAATTACCCACATTGCTTGTTTCTAGTAGAAATGGTAAAGATAGATTTATATCAAAAGTATGCAGTTATGTCATACTTCGCATAGTACGCAGTTAGGTCATACTTCCATCACTTTTTCATCTACATGCCCTCACTTTTATATTTAAGTGCTATCACTTAACTGGGATTTTTTCGTTTGTTTGTATTTGTTTTGTTGGGGTTTTTTTACAATTAGGTCTGGGTTGACTATTTCTCTAATGTTGCAAGATAGATGTAACCTAAACCGCAAAATACAAGTCATGTCAGTTATATCTTGTAGAATCCAGTCAAAATATGGGATAAAGACTCTCATGCAAAGACCAGGCCAAACATACAGGTTGGTTCATTTACCATCTTCTACATGCCAGAAGATCTAAAAGAGTAAGAGCAAAGGTAAGAGCACCTTAGGGAAACAGATAAATGAGAAAGCAGAGTCCAGACCAGATTCTATGTATTTCACCTTACATGTAAAATAAGAGCAGCTGGTAAGCAACAGTCTGGCAGCAAAGATGTTTGCTTGTAGTTTGCCTGGGATTTACTGGGCAGTTCTTAGCTTCTGAATCCTGGGATGCATTAGGACATCTTATTTACTCAATACCTGAGACTCTGCTCTCTCAGAGATAACATCTGAATTATTGTGACCAACGGATTCTGGCTTTCCCAAAACATAATACCTCTTCTTTTTGTTTAAAGCACTAGACTGAACATCAGACAGTAACTGACCAGTGCGTGGGATCCCAGAAGCTATAAAAAAACCCATATTAGTTCTGCACAGTATCTTCTATCACAACCTCCTATCTCTTCCCGGGCTACCACTGATCTTATTAAGCCCTTTAACAAGCTAGCCTCTTCAGACAACTTTCAGTTCAGTATTTTGTAGTCTCTTCAACCAGGAGATGTTATAGCCTCCAGGAAAAGCGGGTAGCTTTTTTAGATCTGTCTCTGGGTGCTTTCCAGAACTCTGAGGCAGACCCACTCCCAGCCCTGACGCTGCAGGGCTATATTCTGTTCCATTCAGTCAGCAGATGTGACATGTCTTCATACTATTTCCAAAAATCCCACACTTCCCAAGCTACACATCTCAAACCCCGTTCACTGCTGAAAGAAGTAAGAAATCAAACACCAATACCTTGTAATTTGCTAGTTACTTCATGAGCCTATTTACAAGGAGAATTCAGCTTAAAAGCCACAGAGGTTGTTAGCATATGAGCATTACTGAATTAGTGTGGGTCTTTCTCCAGAAACCCTATGAATTTAGCTGAAAAAACTTGAGCTGTTACCCAGCCAATAGGTGTAGTTGCTGGGAGATGAATTTTATGGAAGCCAGAAAAGGCATTATTATTATTAGGAAAATGGGCACTTATCCTCCCCACAGGAGTTCTAACTGTGGCTATGGTCCAGTTTATAAGCATCATGCTGTGCATGATAAAAATGTGTAAATGAAAGGATGGAAAACAGCTTTCAGGTTTTATTACTGCAAAATCAAGGATCATAAAGAGACCTCTCAAACTGGAAACTTCAAACTGGAAGATTCTTTTTCCTCTATGGAGCTCTCTCATAAGGGAAATACTTAAAACATCCCTTTTTACACAATATTTTTGTGTAACCTACTTGGTATGGAAAAGCGCAAGACTGCAGATCCCTTTTGACCTTGTTGAATGCACAATAACTGAATAATACTATGGTAACTTTACAATTTCTTAGTATACAGATATTCACAAGTCTGAGAAGACTAAGCTTTTAGCTTTCTCATATTTATTCTCATGCATAATATAAAAACACCCAGAGGCCCTCACTGGAACACAGAAACAGTATATATACATAATAAAGCCCTGACCCTGAAAAACTCAGTCTATTATAAACAGTTTAGATAAACACCATAAGAAGACAGATAATATCACGTTGCAGATGTGAGAAATGAAGGTTTGGAGCGCAGAAGGAGCTGCATGGCCAAAAACAAATAAGCTGCTTTTTGGCCCATCTGTGTCACCCCAGCTCTGGTTAAGCCACTCTTCCAGAGAGCATCCCAGGACACTTGGGTATGTCAGAATATGGGACTTCTGGTATTCCAGTTTGGTATTGCTGGCAGGGAGCCCCCTGTAGAGGACAAATTGAAACCCAGTGCTTTCCTTGGCCAGTCACCAGCTAATGCCTCATGGACTTTCTTGGGAGAAACTAAAACTTACAAAACACCTGGAGGAAGCAGTTACTCACAGCTGCTGCCCCACTCCCATTTTTAAGCAAGAGCTGATTGATGATGGTCCCCTCTCAGAATGTGGTGCCTGGGAGCCAAACCCTCCCCTCTTCTGCCAAAAGGGATTCAAGTACAGGTTTTCTGCACAAACAACTAATCTAACTCACAGATCATAGAGTGCAGCTGGGAAAAGGAGGGGACTGATTTCCATTAACCTGCTGAAGTGACTTCATTGTGCAGAAAAATTTTTGACCAGTGAAAGAGAGCATAAGGTGTCTGGGAGGATCTTGTTTTTTATTCAATGTCATTCAGTGACTGTTTCATGTGAAAAGCAAAGGCAGAAGCTGGGTGTCTGTGCTTCCAGCTTTGTCCCTGCTGTTCAACACAGTGCTCGAGCCAGGCCACTCTAACACTGCTTTGAAAGTCATCAGATCAAACCCCTCAGGACCTGACTGACATACGTGAAATATTTGCCAAGGTATTCAGGCAAGGGAAGAACTGAGCTCAGATATACACAGTACAAAAATATCTTAAATTCCTAAATCTGAGAAGTGGTATCAATATTCAGTACCTATAAAAGCCCTGACACTTCCCTTGTCAGGCAGTGGCTGAGTGGGAGTTTTCAGAGCTGCAGTTCAGTGCCTTCTCCCAAGTGACATGTCCAAGATCTCCCAAGACATAAACTTCTGCCTAAATCCTGCCTTTCCACTATATCCAGAACTACAAAATAAATGAGAATGAAAATAAGTCTCGTGATAAAACATTATGTAACATTTTATGTACATTCAACTATGAGTACTGTGCGCCACAGAGTTTGCTGACCGTATCTCAAGAGCTCAGTGCCCATAGGAAAACAGTAATAGGACCAGCCCACCTTCCTTGTGCAGCACAAGGCAGCTAGTCTCAGCCAACCACAGTGTACATATTTCTACTTGTCCTGAGTGAACAAATACTTCAGCTTAAATCTTTCCTGATTCTCATTCCTTAAAAAGCTGAAAAACAACTTACCGATTTAAAACAAACACCAGAAAACCTTCATCGGGCACATAAAATGATGGGTTAATTTGCAAATGGCCACAGTAACTACACGGGTTTCACGGGACCTGCTCAAACCCCTTTTGGGTTGATTTTGCTTATGAAACTGTCAGTGTGACCGGAGCGGGCTTTGACCAAGGGTCACACCCTGGTCACAGTCATATGGTCATCCCATATCCCTGGGATAGTTAATCTCTGTCCACACACATTATCACTTCCCCTAGAGAAAAAAAATAAGTGACAAACGAGGGGTCAGAGGAAAGTGGTGGAAGGGTGGGCCGACCCTAATGCTGGGGGTAGCCATCTCCCTAAGAAGGCATCGGTGCTGGCGCTTGCAGGTGTCCTGCCATGAAAATGTCTTTGACTGCCAGCGATGTGAGGACATTAAAGGGGACTCACCACAGGAGACACTCGGCTGTGGCAGCTGTGGTGAGAGGCACAGGGTGGCAGGCGCAGGACGGGCTGCACAGCAGCAAAGGGCAGGTCATCAGCCTTAAGCAGGTGATGGTGCTCCATGTGGCACGGAGCTCCATGGATTTAGGAACAGAGATGAGAAGAGTCTCGAATCTGCTGTCTTGAGAATGTGCTGGAAAAATTAATTTCTCATTTCTGCCAACCAAAGGATATGCTTTAAAAAAGTCAACTTCTACCAGATTACAGTTCTTCGAAACAGTGAATTAAACTTGTCCAAACAGGGATCTTGAATATCACAGCCCATGATGTTTCTAAATGACATATGCTGTTAAAAGAAAAACCAAATGAGCAAGCACAAAATGCCTAACTGCAGAGGCATGGGATGAATTATGGATATTTTCTAGCATATGCTACTGTTGTGACACTGTGCCACGTTGTGCCAGACAGCAACCAGGTCACAGCATGCGAAGAGCAGAGCTTCAGAGGAGCCTGTTCTCAGAGACCTTAGAGGCACCGTGAAGCTCAAACTTTCCAAGCAGCAGGGAACACTGCTCACCTTTTGGCTAAACAAGGGTGGAAAATGGATTTTTTTCCCCATTTTTTTTCACTACAGGTTGTGCTGTGTATTGTGGGACCCTGGAGCTGAGAGAAAAGGGCTTGTGGAAGTTCATAGCACTTCAGGAGGTGACTAGGTATTTCCCACAGTTAAGACACCAAGTTCTCCAGGAGTTACTCTTACATGCAAAACACTTCTTACCTTTCCCTTAAAATTTCTTTCTCTGAAAATAACTGCAGACTTATACACAAATCATCTTAATCAGAAGGAAAGACATAATCTTTTTTAAACATTCAAATATATAGTACTTATACTAGATGGAAAATTAAGCTTTGTGTAATTTTTTTTACCTTTTTTAAAAAAAGCTTATTTCCCTATAAAGACTGTTGTGTGGTCTGATAACTATTTCACTAGCAGACAGCAAATGAAGCCTAATTTTCTCCTCTATTAAATGTAGTTACTATAAATGCAGATTCAACTTTGTGTGTGTGTGGAAAATTTTAATTGTTATAATATTTATGCAAGGTCAAATTGAAATGGCATATGTTGAAAAATTTTATAGATTAGTATGATAGCCTTTAACAACAGAGATGAAACTGGTTTAACTTTTTTTTTTTATGCCATTGTCTCAGCTAGAGCAGCTAATTATTCTGCAAGTATGTCAATTTATCCTAATTCATCACTACCACAGATCAGCACCAATGAAGACTTGCTAAGGAACCGCTGGAGTGTACATGCCAATTTTCATCTACGACAGCCTGTCTGTTACCAGTTTCATATCAACTCTTCAGATAGAGAGTAGCACCTACCGTGATCAAGCAATTATTTATTAGATAAGGAAATATTATTTCTCTGCCATTGGCTTTATTAGAATAAATCAAATTACTAGAATGGCTTAAATTCGAGTGGTCATAGTTCTAAAAATCATGCCAAATAGTTAAGAAACAAGTTAAGGTAAAAAATTACTAGAGGCAACTACAGTGACCAGATCTTTAAAACTGTGGAAGCGGCATGTGGTAGTATTTAGTAATTGCCTTACAGCTTGCTTATATGACTGGCCATTTACAAATTAGGTCATCATTTTACATTACATACAAGGGAGGGTTGGTGTGGGTTTTTTAAACAAATCAATAACCGCTTTATTAGCTTTTCAAGGAATGAGAATTGATACTTATAATCCTTCCTTGAAGTTTTTGGAAAATGTTGGTTGTTAGATACCTTCTAATAGAAAACCCTGTCATATACTTAAGCAATTCTAATTATAAGCATGAGATAAACAGCTTTTTTGAAAGAGTTATTTATTTCTGAACCAGTCTCCTAAACCATGAAATAGATTTCTAAGAGAGAAATGCAAACTAAATGAAAGAAATTAATATAAAAAGTCTGAATTTTTGTTTACTCTTTCTAAAAGGACAGATAATCTTAGAAGCAAAAACAACAAAAAAACCAAACCAGCCCACAGGCCAGACTTATTTATGAGTAGAAAGAACTGCATTTTTAATGTTTGTACAGTTTGTGTGACGCATCTGTTTGTCAGGTTGCCTGCTCGCCTGAAAGATATCAAGGTGTGCTCACATTGTCTCATTTCTTCACTGTAAATAATTATCTTCGATTACCTCCCACTTTCTATTGCTTTCCACATACTTACATGGAGAATTTGAAACAAAGAAGTGAGGTTTATCTTGCTTTTTTTCACTCTTCTTTATAAGACAAGAAAAAAAGCAGGATATTTAAGATAAGAGGATTTTAAATGGTGAAGAAGTCATTGCTTACATCCTAAGGTGCAAGCTGAGAAGATGAAGTTGACAGCAAACACCATATGAAATGTACATGTGCCCACTCCAATAGTAAAAAAAAAAAAAAGAGAAGAAAAAAAGATTACAACAGTTTATTTCTGTCATAACATACAAGCTGTTAGCAAATCCAGACAATTCTTCCTATACAGTATCGCCAAGTCCAACCGTCTTCCTCACCATCCCTACTGCTAAACCCTGTCATCTCACACACCAAATGTGGTACCCTGCTGGTCCTTTGGCTTCTCACAGTTACACCTTCCTCTCCTTCTGGTTTGCTGACATATGAAGTGTCTCGCTGTCAGAATAACTTTCCTCACTTATTGTTGATTTTACTCCCTTTTCCAAACCTTTTCCCTTCATACCCCAGTGCCTTCCACGTAAAAGGTTTTAATTTTAGTGATCATATTATTATACAGAATAAGCTATTTACATCTGAAACAGTAACTCTACCACTAACACTTGAAAAACTCTGCCTTTGTGAACACCAATAGCAATTACTCATGATAAACAAGATCTGTATGGACTGTAGAGGCAAGAACAAAGATTTCAAAGGAGGCATCATGAAGACAACTGTATGCAAAAGGCTGCAAAAAAACACACACCTGCAGAATAGTTCTCTGAAATAAAGAGCCAGTGTATTTGCCAAAAGAGGGACTCCTCTTGTGGTACTACTTTGTACGTGATCTATGAAGCAAATATTTAAAGACAGATAGCTTGAAATCAAATGTTTTTATTTGGAAGAAAGAAAAAAAAATAATGTTTTCTTCTAGCGCAGATTGTGCTTGGTCACAATAGATTTATGAAGAAAACAATAGATGTTGTCTCCCTTTTACAAATTCAGCTTGCTTAGAAACGTATATTTTCATTGGACAAAGATAAAAATAACTACTTCAAATACATGACAGTATCTTTCATCTTCTGTAACCGATGTCCTACATCCTTTGGCAACTATTGGTGACATATTGGTGAAAGAAGACCAGGTACCTTAAATTCTATTTCCCAAAGGCTAAAAGATGGATTTATCTGAAATTTTTGTTCACTGAACAGAAGCATTAAGAACATGAGTCTAAAAGGTGCAGACATAAACAGACACTATAATTTTAATGCTGGTTATAAGAAAATGAATACTGTAGGAAACCATGATCCTGCCCAGGAATGCTTTCTACATCTATGAACACACAATTTCTGAAGCCCTGTTATACACAACAGTTGCGACTCCATGAAATGGTGAATTAGTAAAGATGCCTCATGATGGACTGAAAATGCTTGGACACATATCAATAAAATTCTAAAAAGTGCAAATTGGCTATGAGAGTCCAAATTTGTTCCAACACATTTATTTTGGCAAGTTTCTGCAAGTTTAACACTGGATCACGTATGTCTAAGTGTGCAAAATGTAAATATGAAGAGTGAAGCTGGCATAAAAAAGCATATTGCTTCTCATGCCTAATCTGGATCAAATTTATACTGGAAGAAGCTCCAAGAGTACAGAGATCTTATACTAAAAACATAAAACCATATGCTAATTGACGCATAATTCAGAAAATAAACACACTCATATCCACTGAATAGTTTGACAGTGTTGTGCATGTAAATGCTTTCAGTCTCTGTATCAGAACTGCAACACATTTACGTACCTTTAGCAGTCACTAGCCCCCAAGTGGCCTCTAATTACAAAACGGTTTGACATCTGTGCTGTAAAGTGGAAAGTGATGCTAGATTTTTCAGTGAATTTATGCTAAAAAAGGAACTTCTCCAAGAAATGCTATAAGCCTATTGTTATTTACCAGTATGATTGATGATCCTTTAAACATACCTTTGAATTATTCCAAAATAATGAAGGAATTATGCATGTAGTTTTTAGTCATTACAATGAGGCATATGGGAATCAGGGAGTTGTGGGGAGGGGAAAAAGTAACAGAAACAATGAGTTTTTCCAGCATCACAAGAAATGGAAAACACTTTGCATGCATGGTGGCTGTTGGACTGCTTTAACACGGATATCCAAGTATTTCCCCCCAAATACATCATGGTTACCTTTACTTATGAGCAGAATGAATTTAGGTAGGGAACATTATTACTCTAAGATCTTTCAATGTAAAATACCACTGCTGATTCATACAGTTGAATGAAAAATGGTATGTATAAAGAAACAAACATTGGGACTGAAAATATGTAAGTTGGTATGTAGAAAGGCTCAGTCAGTTTCATTTTGCCTTTGGACTTCCAGGCCTGGATTTGGTCACTTGGACGTTCTGGAGAGGGCTTTCTGTTTTGTACACCTGAGCACAGCTCTCGTGACCGTTCCGCTCTCTTCCAGCTCACTAGCAAGCAGTTCATTGGAAGGGCAATGCAATATGCAATTCCCAACCAGCCAGACCGACCCAGCTCTTTGCACACTGCATTCATACAGAGCAGGGTGATGCTTCCCTTTCTGGGGGGAGAGTAGGAGTTGAATTTCTCATTTTTTGAATACGAACAAAAAAAAGGAAGAAGTCAGAACAACCCATCATGTGTTGTGCGAGGCTGCAGCTTCAGACTTGGAACTCGCTCTGCTCTCCCTCGCTGCCACCATCTGCTCTTCCAGCCTCCCCATCTGCCTCTCCTGCCACTGCTAAATACTCTATTGACTTTCTGCATACACTTAACGTCCCTCCTGTATGCTTCTCCTGCCTCTCCACTGTGTAAATGGCTCTTTGCAATGGATCTTGGCTTTTGAAGCTGCTGAACTGGACTTCTCCAAAGCACCACCGTCCTTCCAAACTCCTTCCCCCATCCCTGGTAACACCAGCGCTCCAGCTGTCCTACCAGAACCACTCAACTCTTCTGTAATCTAGAACTTCCCATGTTCTGTAAACTATCCACATACCTGCCATCATTATTCCTCCCTCATAATCTTCTAGCATCCTTTTGGGCTGTTTCTCATCTACAGATCTCCTGGTCCTTTGGCTGTTTCTAAACCTCCCCTTAATTTTCAGCCTTGAGATTCTCATTTCTCCTTTACAGCTCCAGTCCTTTATCAGTCCTTTATCACCTGCTAGCTAGAACAGGGTTGCCTACACAGTGAGACATAGACAGCACTGTAAGACTTTGCTATTGCTTTAGTTTTTCTGTTCAGGTGAAGCCACACCTTTTCTTTCTACGGACATATATTTTTTTCTTCCATTTTGTAACCAAGTTTGAATATTAATTTTTAAACAAACAGGGATACTACAAATATCAGGGATACTACAAATACCTTATGCATGCTATCACTTGGAAAATATGCTTGATAACATTAAAATAATACTAGTATTTTCTGTTACTTGCAAAACCATGGATGCTACAGCATCATAAATGCAAATGGACTCTATAATGTCACAAGGATACATGTTAAATTTCAATTTATATAAAGTTTTTACTCTCCTGATATCAATATACTGTTCCCAAGCCTTTCGTTGGACACAATACACACTTATACAGCAAGCTGTCTCTGTCAACCATTTATCTTTAAGCTTTTTATTTCTCCCCAAAATGCCTTATTTTCCTAAGAATAAGCCACTGATTTACATTACTGTGAATAGCTTATTTCAAAGTATCCTTAAGCACTATTTCAGTAACTGGGATGTAACTTGCTTTGATTTTACTATAAAATTATAGAAAGAATATCTTGGTTAAGAGGGTCTAAGAAGAAAGGGCACTTAGAGAATACAGCAGGTGAGAAATAGCAAAAAATTTGGCTTCTCTTCGCATAATTCATGTTGGCCACTATGCATTTTGGGACAGAATGGCAACAGGGCAGCTCCTGTGAAAGTGGTCCTGGATGTAAGTACAGTTGGGCAAGGCAGCCCATGACACCTTCTATTTTTACATCAATGACGCAACCAAAATCTTTACGGCTCAGAGACAAGGAGAAACCATGCTATTTGTTGTAACTTTTTAATTTGGTATTGAAACTGTCCTGGAAACCCAGAGCAGAGAAATCTGAAACTGTAAACAACAAGTGCAACTAAAGGAGTCAAAGAGGTGAGAGGATACTCACCAGCAGGGATATGATTTCATTATGAACTCAAACATCTTTGTAATTGATTTGAGGCTTAATATTAATTTATAAAATTACAAAGTGCAGACTATTGAAAGGCTACATCCTTTCACTCCTAAATTTCTTCTCACCACCATTAACTTCTGATCTCTAGGCTTAAAACTGATCTTACAGGAGCTATTTCTTTCCAAGTTCCTAACAGCTGAAATTTATCTCTGTGAGGTGGGGCAGCAAGAGGCCCGGGCACCTCTTGCATTTCATTAAGGGCATGTCTCCACCACAGTAAACAGGGTACTGCAGTCAACGCAGACTCCATCCTACCTTAAACTACTTGGATTGGAAATACAGCAAAAATGAGCCACGGCAGTGAAAGAGCTTGAAACAAGCGGATTGCGTGCACACCCCAGGCCCCTTGCATTTTGCAGCTTGTACTACGGCAGCACCAGCGTTCTGAGTAGCCAAGGCAGGTAGTTTGTACACAACGCAGACATGCACCAATGAGCTGCTGCATAAAGTTTCCTTGAAGCATTATTCTGATGGATGGACTCGTCTTCTGTCCTCTCTCCATACCAAGATGAATTCTACCCAAGGAATATACTTTACTTCAGAACGATACTGATAGCACTAATTTTCTTGTCGTGTTTGGCTTGAACATACTCAGGACATTACTTTTCAGTAATTTTCAGTACAGTACTTTTCAGTACTGTAACAGCTGAAGTAAAGTTATGGAGCTCTACGGCAGCAGTATTAACTAGTGCTTTGGTTGCACACATTTAGCGAAAAAATATATAAGAAACAATAAGACAAAGAAAGAGATCTTATTTCTTATTGATGAAATTTAGATTATTTTTGTATGGCTAGAATGCTTAAAGCTTCCTGGAAACCAGAGGAAGTGGTTTAAGAACTCTAAGTATCAACAAATTGTTTATTCCCTTGCAAGTCAGACTGCTGGAGAACATATTTAACTTACATCATTCCCACAGTTATCCTTTGCATCAAAGAGATGATTATTTATGCAACAAGATGTAACTGGGGAAACAGTTTTTCTGAGATAATCACACCCCTGGGACATTGCAAGGCTCAAGGTTCATTACTGTTGAGAGGAAAAGTGTATTTTGTTCTGGAGTTTTAAATTCCAAACTGCAGTTTCAGCCAAGCAGTGTGTTTCACATGGATTAATATATCCCTTTAGGTAGCTCACCTCACCTGTCAATCAGAATATTTCACCCAACCCAAGTAAAATTCTTAACCCCTTATTTACCACACTGCAAAAGGTCATACTTTTTGAAAAGGCGAGTCTGTTAGTTTGAATTTAATGACAACGGATAAGCAGAATAAATATGCCCAAAGGGTATGCTAGTATTAGTACAGAAGGGAAAAACCTACAGGAAGTGCCAAAGTAACACTGGATTAACAATATGACAAGTTTGCATATATAATTCAACTGTTTAATTAAAATGAACATTGATAAGTACAAGTATTTATTGCCAATTACCTGAATTATCAAAAGAAATACGCACATTTTCTTTTTAACAAAGCACTCTTGTAATTTGATGCCACCCCAGAAACATCCAGGATGAAACAGCCATTTTCAGGACATAGTCTCATACAAGTTTCAAGGAAGGCATGCCACTAAAATGGCAATGAAAATTAAATCCAATGAGGAGCTCACAAGGCAAACTTTTTATGCATTACTGGGTGGTCTTAGAAGTATGGTCACAGAGACCTGTTGAACTACTTGTCTCTCAAGAAACAACTCCCTCTGACTGATCATTTTGATAAGCAGTCTCAAACAGAAACATTTGCAGTCCCTTGCAATTTGAACCGCATCAGAATCAACAAATAAACAAAAGTTTAAGAAACCAGTACAATACTTTGGGCAGAAGAAAACAACATTACTCTCCCCTATTTGTTGAAATGGAAAGTGAAACAAATATTACCAGTTGTCTACATGGATCCTCATTCCACCCAGAGGTAATGGATGACAGATGTCTGTGAAAGTGACATATAAAGACTATGCACACACTCATCTTTCTCCCAGTGGGATAATTGTTTCTGCTCCACACCCTCCATACTCTCTCCTTTTTATATTTTACAGACATAGCTTCCATCTGCTCCGTAAGCTAAATCTCATTTTAAGCATATAGACTGATTAGAAATATTACTTCTCTCCCCTCCAAAAGAAACATTTTGAAACTGTCATCTCTCTGGTCTGTCTTTTTATGCATTGTGATTTTCCTTTGGTCTAAGGCAGTATTTTGCTTTCATAGATTTTATCATGCTTTAGATTTACATGGCTTCTTTTAGTTTTAATTCTTTAAGTTTAGCTGCTTGTTCATTAACTTTGTGCTTTCATTTCCTCCCTCTTCTCTGATCTCTTCCAGCTCTACTAATTTAGCTGTGGTAGAGGGTTTCTCTCTTTTTCACTTTTTTTTTTTCACCTGTGCCACCAGCAATTATCATTTCTCAAATACGAGACTTAAAGATGTCCTGTAACACCCCCCATGATGAATTTTATTCAAAGACAAGTTATTAAAGAGGAGATATAATTTCACAGAATCACAGAATTGTCAGAGTTGGAAGGGACCTCTAGAGACCATCTAGTCCAACTCCCCTGCTCAAGAAGGATTGCCAAGAGCACAGTACTCAGCACTGCATCAAGGTGGATACTGAAGATCTCCAGAGAAGGGGACTCCACAGCCTCCCTGGGCAGCCTGTTCCAGTGCTCTGTCACCCTCACCGGAAAGAAGTTTTTCCTTATATTTGAATGGAACTTCCTATGTTACAGCTTCTGCCCATTGCCCCTCGTCCTGTCACTGGGAATCACTGAAAAGAGTCCGGCTCCATCCTCCTTCAACCCACCCTTCGGATATGTATAAGCATTAATAAGGTATACCCTCAGCCTTCTCTTCTCCAGGCTAAAGAGTCCCAGCTCTCTCAGCCTCTCCTCATAAGGGAGATGTTCTAATCCCTAATCATGTTAGTTGCCCTATGTTGGACTCTCTCCAGTAGTTCCCTGTCCCTCTTGAACTGGGGAGCCCAGAACTGGACGCAGTATTCCAGTTGTGGCCTCACCAGTACAGAGTAGAGGGGGAGAACGACTCCCTCGACCTACTGACCACACTCTCCCTACGCAGCCCAGGATTCCATTGGTCCTCTTGGCAACAAGGGCACTTTGCTGGCTCACGGATAGCTTACTATCTACCAGGACCCCCAGATCCTTCTCCTCAGAAGTGCTTTCCAGCAGGTCCACACCTAACCTATATTGGTGCCTAGGGTTCTTCCTCCCCAGGTGCAGGACCCGACACTTGCCCTTGTTGAACCTTATTAGGTTCTTCTCTGCCCAGCTCTCCAGCCCGTCCAGGTCACGCTGGATGGCGGCGCAGCCCTCTGGAGTGTCACCCAGCCCTCCCAGTTGGCATCATCCGCAAACTTGCTGAGGATACACTCTGTCCCCTCGTCCACATCATTGATGATTATGTTAAACAAAACTGGACCAAGTACTGACCCCTGGGGGACACCACTGATTACAGGCCTCCAACTTGACCCTGATCCATTAATTACAACCCTCTGAGTTCTGTCACACAG
>KZ505747.1:872624-903794 GCA_002844005.1 Limosa lapponica baueri
TGGGGCTGTGAGTGAGGGGGTCCCCGAGCTGGGAAACCCCTCAGTGCAGCGCGAGCCGACCCCCGCCTCGGGCTCACCTCAGGCCTGGCCGCCGCCCCTTACATCTCCCGGTGCGTCAGGTTTAAGCCTCTGTATATTCTTTTGCTACCATAATTAACGTACTACTTCAAAGACACACGAAGGACAAACGATCCGTGGAGGGCAGCACTGGTGGTGAGAATTCCAGAAAGAGATTTCCTGCCCTGGAGTCCAAGTGTATTAAATCTGGCACTAAAGAAACTGCCCCTTCTTAAAATTATTGTCAAAGATAGAACAACAGAACAAATTTCCTTCAATACCAACCTGCTGTGCTCTCCACGTGTCTGGAAGCATATTCATTTATTGCATCAATTAACGTATTTACTGCCTTTGACATATATTTAGATCTATGGGACAAGCTGCAACTTCGCATTTCGTACACTATTATCTCCCCGTATTTCTAAAATGCTTAATGCGCTTTAACCACCAGCTCTTTAAAACAGATTTTCCTACAGCTTATCAAGGCAATAGGAACAGGATTCTCAGCTGGCAGAAATAAGGACAAGTGCTGACCTTCTGGCACAGAAAATGTCACTTTCCCCACTTCCTCATTATAAATAGTCAAAAAAATGATTGATCTATAGTCTTGCCTGGAGTCAAAACGAGAACACTCAGCTTCTAAATACCAATCCCTTAAATGACAGCTGGTTGGACTTTACAGCCAATTCAAATGGAACTGATGCTTTGAATTGTTTTATACAGCTACAACTTTCCACACTACAAGGAAATATAAACACAATACAGAGGAAGTATTCCAAATAAATTATGTATCGGTCTATTTCCAAAGGAGTTACAGACTTCAAAATAGCTGTCCCCTCCTCACTGGAAAAAACACCACATACATACACAATATGTCCAATGGGAAGACAGTCTTATTGCTATTACCATTAGACTTTAAGCTCTTCTTGAACATGAAGAACCTTTTCTTTTTTTAATGCGTTTGTAAAGTGCAGCAAAGGGGTCCAGTTTAGTGATCTTGCCTCTCTCTCTTTCCAATAATAGTAGTGCTCAGGCATCCGTTATACCTCTTTTTATTGAGTATTAAAGCGAAGGTGTTTATAATTAAGACACTACTGGCAGTTTATGATTAGACATGAAAACGTGGAAAAACCCCATCAATAAATGATTAGGAGAATGCTTCAAGACAGAAATAAAATCAGGATAGTAAACATAAAGTGCATCTCTCTAGGCCTTTGAATGAGTGATATAAAAATGTGTCTATTTTACAGTCAGACCAGATTTCTGTAGTGCTTGCTGTCACCTGATTTTAAAAATACTCTCCCTGTTGCACTGCTGAATAACCAATATATTCATTTTCTTCATCAGTTGTTTTTTTCTTTTCCCCAGCTGTCATAACACAAGAACTCCTCTAAGCAGGACTACTCTCATTACATTTCACCCAACTGAGCCACATAATGCTTCTTCATGGAAAGGCAATCAAAGGGATTCTCTTTATATGTAGATATTTTCAAACAGATAAGATTAACATAGGTCAGGTACTCACTGAACTTCTAATTTTTTCCTTTCATCTTAAAAAGAAGTAACACATATTAAGTTAATGAATTACTTCAAGGGTTCCAAAATTTAGTTTGCTCTGATGGTACCTTTAGTAGCAGCAGCAAGTACTAACACTTACTTTAAGCCCTACCTCCAAACCCAGGCATTACAAAGAATTTTGCTGAATGATACAATTTTTAAAGAAAAGCGCTTAAAACTGCTGAAGTCACAGAAACAGAGGGTGTACTTCACAGCTCCTATCAACTCTAAATACGAGTTGACTGAGATGGTCGCTATTTAGAGGATAAGTAGATTTTATTAGGAAGGAGGGGAGAAAGATCCAAGAACTTTCTCCTTATGAATAGCAGGAAAGGAGTCTTTCCTAGCTAGGAGGCTAGGCAAACAATTGCCCAGAGCTCCTGGTATTCCCATAAAGTAAAAATGCCCTTAACAAAACCAATCCTTTTGTGAAGTAGGACAAAGTGCTTCACTACTTTCCCATTCCTTGTTCATGGTTTTGTGGACAAATGACATATTATAATAAGATAGACTGATCTCTAACAACAACTCTACCAAACAAGAGCTTGGTCAGTTTTAGTGTCTCAGCCTCCTTCGGTGCACCGTCTTTTCTGGCCATTTAGGATCATCAAAAAAGAGCCCTACATATTTGTTCTTCATGCTGACACATTCCCATTGCTATTGTTATTACCTTCATAGCTTCTAACAGTGGAGAGCGTACCAGATTCATTGACTGACTGCTGCTCTGGTTTCCCTTTGCACCTATATATGCACTATTGCAACTCCTATCGGATGCATTAGTTCCATGTCTGGTGACTTCATCTTCCATGTTAGTGCGTCACTGACTTACATATATTAACATTGTGATCACCACAGTAGCTGGGTCCCTGGCAGGCTTAAAACAGTATAAACTATCTCCAAATGAAAACACACATGATAAACTTATTCAACATTTGATACCTTCCAGAAGGAAAAAACCTTTTAGTCTAACTCCCAACACTGAGATATTAATAACAAGACTTCCTGAGGCAAAATTAATCGTATCAAAACAAAACCTCTTTGTTTGGGTCAACAAACCTTTTGCTAGTATTACAAAATTCTTAACCTAACTTTGGCTTGTTGGGGTTTTTTGAATGATACTTTATGTATTAGTAATAAAAAGAAACATGTTACAATTAATTTTCAAGGGAAAGTTAGAGACTAGAGCAACTACCTATTCTTTTGGGATTTGTGGTTTTAATTAGGCTTATAATTTCTGCAATTAAATCCACAGTTATTTCCTTTTTGAGGAATGCTTATAATATAGAAACATAGATATTAGATACACATATGCTACAAGTAGATGACTTGTGTCATATAGAAGCACTGCTGTTTCTCTAAGCTGTAGGCTGCTTTAGACACAACTATGGCCAACCCCTGAAACTATTGAGATGTTCTCTTCCTGTCTTTCTGCAGGCAAATTCTGATCAAAATAAATGTGAAATGATTTCTACATATTTACTAGAAAATACCACTTTTTCATATTTTACATTACTTCACTCTTTCATATGAAGAGCAAGGAAAAAATATTTTTAAATAAATCTCTCCTGCTCAACTCTTTGCTACTGAGAAGTTACTGGTTCTGTTGATGGAGCACAGGCATAAACAGACTTTATAGCAGTTCAGCAGCATATTTAATTGATTACCTTCAATGAATCAAGTCAATAGTACTCTAAAAAGACAAGATCTAAATAGTTAAAATTTGTCATATTAACCTGGCCTACTTTCAGTGAATACAAATTTAACACAAAAAACATATTTTGATCAGATATGCTTCTCAAGTTATCATGAGCAGATAACATGAACAATTTGTTTAATTCTTAAACGAAGAGTAAAGCTAATTGTGTGGGCTAATTGCCTGATCATCTGGGAGCTGTTGCTGTGTCTCATTTGGCTGGAGCCTGACAGAAATGACACTTGTGAGCTCTACCTGCTTGTTTTACAGCATCACAAGTGAAGCCCTCATCCAAGGAAAGAAATATAGAAGGAAGTGCTTCTTTGATATTGAAAACATCTCCAGTTTTCTTAAGGTTGATATAAAAGCAAATAAAAGAAATAAAAAATACTCCAGTAGGGTGGTTTATCTGAAAACAGACTATGCATTCAAGCAACAATAACATATATGTGCAAGGTATACAAGGGTTTTTTTCTTAGTAGAAGGCAGCAAGGCAAGGATCAGCTGATTTAACACAGCACGTCAATAAAAAGTCAAGGGAATTTAGGATGTTTTGAGCATTACGAACAACAGAACTGTCCATGGAACTATTAGCCTCACTCAGGGCAGAATGCCAACCCTGAATGTGCCATTGATGACTGCAGGAAATAAATACAATTTTTAAGATTTAAATGAAAGGACTCATGGAAATTGAGCTAAATATGTTCTGGTACTCTGGTAATGTTCTGGTAAATATGTACTGGAAGTGCAGCAGATTTGGGAGGAATGAGTTATGAAGTGTTTAAAAGAAAACAAAAAATAGACAGTTAAAGGTGTGCAGAAACCAAACTGAAGTCTCAAACTTCAGGGTCGATCCAAGCGTCCCTTAGGTGGGCTTTAAATTCAACATTTCTGTATCTACATTCTGCTGATACAAAGAACTGCATGAGGTGCATTTTTTTCTAGAGTTGCTGTGCCTCTAAGCAATACTTTTCACTTTATTTCTCGGTCTATGATATATTCCATAGTTTTAATAACTATTCTAGTTTAAACAGAGAATATAGCTGTCAAATTTCTATTAAAAAATGTCTAGGGAAGGAAGAAAAAAGCCATTTATATCCTTAGGTGTGGCTCCTCCAGGGAAAATGATTTCTGAGTATTCTGTGGGTAGATTTTGCAACCTTCTGTTTGGTTTTATTCTTATGAATCAACGTACAGTAAAACTTGATTCTGGCAAAGCACAAAGAGCAGAATCCAGTCATTTTCTTTTTGCTAAATACTTAGCTTTGCTCAAGTAACAGAAAGGAAGCAGGGTATAAAAAAACCCCAAAACTGTAGGTTGTGGAAATGATTGATGACAAGTCTGCTGAGCGCAGAAACACCTTTATTCAGTAGGGTGCCACACTCAGAAATTCCCCTTGGTGTTGAATAATAGCACATAGCTGCCACAAGAAAGCCCCTCCCTGCTGGGAAATTTTGAAGCCAGGCGTAAAAGTTCTGTGTCTCTCTACAGAGAAAATTTATATCCGAAATGACAGCTATGACTACACCTTTGAGATAGCTTTCAGGGAAGGAAATAGAGTGCACCTGGGTGTCAGTGCATGAAATAGCGTGAGAAATGGATAGTGTTATTAATACAAGGTCCTAAATACTTTAATGGGAAGAAAAATTCACCGTCCATGGATGCATGTTTCACTTTATTAGAAGCTTTATTGCTTCAAGGACGGAGGGAAACTCCTGTTACAATATGTTTCAAAGGTGCTTCTCATTGTTCAGCAAAACCATACCCAAACATAAAGGAAACTGCCTGCCGCTTAGTTAGATGGTTGCCATTTTTATCATCTTCTAAATCCACAAATATATCCAGGGTAGGAACTGCAGGAGCAGCTCCTTGCATGCAGTATGGCCTTTTGATTATGTTTCACTCTAAAAGACATTTCCTACATGAGTTTTTAACTGACATTACAATTACTTTGGCTAAACTAGATGTGAACAGATCTAATTCAACAAAGAACTCTCATTTCAGCCTGTGTCAGGACTTCCATAGAGGTAAAAAAAAACCCAGTGCTGGAGCGATAGACCTTTACACAAGTATGCAGATAACAAAATCCATGGCTACCTTGAAGGAAAAGATGTAACTGAAGGAAGAAGGAGATGTTAAGGTGGATCATATGGAAGACTTCAGAACGTACACTCTGAGGAATGTGTTCTGCCATGTAAGTCCGAGAATGCACAAAATTCATCAAACAGTTATAAAAATCTTCAGTGAATTATAAAAAGATACCAGATGGAAATGAGAAAGGTCTGAGTTACTCAAGAGCACAATGACTTCAAAGGAAGGAACAGCAGGAACTAAGGTGAAATTTTAAAATAAAAATAAATTTCTGAAGATGAGAAGATGAACTTTTGTTGAAAAATCAGAAAAAAAAAAAAAAAGACAGACATTACCATGCTCAGAACTTCAGAGGGAAAACTAAAATAGAGCACAGTTTATGCAGACATGAAGGCAGGAAATTATTCTCCATGCCAGATGGCCAATAAAAGGTCTATATCTCTTTACATCCTAGATATGAGATATAAAAAGTGAGTAGGCCTTGTAATGTCTATCATGAGCGAAGTCAGACAGCATAGGACCTGCAATGACTCAGAGTGCTGTGCCGCAGCTCCACAGAAGTGGGTTTTTAGCAAACCTCCTTGAACTGCTCAAAATGCTCCTGGCAAACAGCAAAAGGGCAGGAATCCCACTGCTGCTCGCAGGTCTGAATGTTCCAGCATCACACGCAGGCTTGCTGTTCATTAATGTTAATTTCCATGGGGTAATCCTCTGTAGGTATTTTACTAACATTATTTTCATTACTATTTTTGGTACGGCGGAAGTTTCTTCGGAGTCAGAGCACTGTCAGTCCTGCTGGAGCTGTGCTGGTAATCTACGAGGCAATTGATTCAGCCTGTCAGTTTACTGAACAGATTCAGCAAAAATGAACACATCAGAAGCTGTGCTCCAGCACCACCGGCCTCTCGCCACTTTATTTTTGACCCAGATGATTCATTTTGTCTTGCAATGACATCCACTGGAAAGCAGTGGGGTATGGATAGGGCTCAAGAGGAAACTCACGCATTTCCCTTTGTGTATCTCTCAGGATCACGAGCTTCTCTACTTTACAGCAGCATGAGAGATGGCTTTTCCTCAAATGTGCATCAGATAAAAGTAAAAAGGTCAGTCTTTGATGTGACTTCACAACAGCAATAGAAAAGAAGATAACACTGAGGACATACACCTTCTAGTTATTTCCAACTACAGTCCCATACTTGGTAATAACAGCCCATTTTCCTTAACTGTATTAATGTCCTATATTGGAGTCTTAGTTATCCACTTTGCTTGGAAAACAAAAAAAAACCCTCTAAAAAACATGTGAATTTCAAGCTACACAACATACAGCAACTACAAAATAACATAAAGGTATGCAGCCAGTGACTGAAAATTTTAGCCTGAAAATCTTATCAAGCACTCTATATGAGAAATATGGCTTAATTAGCCTGTTTACATCAAAATGACAGCCCATTTTGAACTCCGTATATTAGGATTTTCAAATATTACAGATGACACCAAAGAGGCCATTTACCTAGATTTGTCACAGAAGTTATTTCATATTGTAAATATTGTGTGATCTGAGCTTATAGATGGAAAATATCTCTTAAATCACTGTTCAAAAAAATCACAGCAATAATTTCTTGGGTGTTAAACCTGTGCTTTATGTGGGTCATTTGATATTTTCACACGTAATGACAGTGGTATTAAATGTCTGCACACTTTTGCAATCTCTTTTAACATTTTGTTATCAATCCTCTTATCTCCTACGGCTGTTACAGCCTGATACGCACAATTGTGAAATCCATCCAAGAGGGACAATCAAATCTCTGTCTTATTCAGAGGTTTAGTCACCTGTCTGCAGCCCTGAGCACCCTGCAGGGTTCTTCTTCTGCTCCAGTTACCGGGGAAAGCTTTGCAGAAGAGGCGAGTCTTGCACACCAACCTAATCATGGCAGGGCATTTACCTTTTCTTTAAAATACTCCTTGGGAGGGGGGAACCTGAACTTAAATGTTAATGGTATCACAGGATGGCTCTGGCAGCGTAGATCTACTGTAACACAATTTCTGCTATGCCTGGTACCTCCATTTAGAGCTGAAAAGCAATATTGTATTTATATTTTGTCTTTCACTATGAACCAGTTTTTTCACAAGTTACATACTCTAAGACATCTGACATCAGACAGATCTCCAAATATGAATGAGAACATAATTTGGTCTTTTCTATTTAATACAATACATTTGTAGCTACATAAAAGCTAAGTTTTCATGTTAGAAGCTTCATCATCACAATGTGAATTAAATTAATGCAAGGGCTAGTATGTTCTAGTCAGAAAGAAATCACTGCATCACACTCTGCTAGTGAAAAGGGAATGCCTCTGCAGAAATATGTCTCAACTTTATGTATTTAGCCAAAAATGAAACCCAAAAAACCAATTATATTCTTACAGATTTACTATAGAGTCCTTTCTTTGAAGCATCAAGAGCAGAATCTTGCAGAAATGACAGGTACCTTAGGTCACAGTAAATAAATTGTACAAATGAAAGTGGAAAGAACTGAGAGAACTAAGGCAAACAAGTTTAATTTAGAAACAATTTCTATAAGCTTATAGATGGATTTGGGCTATTAAAACCATGAGGAATTTTAAAGAGACAAAAATGAAAATAGTGAGTTTTCTCTGATTGTTTTATCTTTAAACCAAAATCACAAATCATCTACTACAATCCTGAGCTGCAGAAACCCACAGCAGAATTCCCAAGAAATTTAACAAACCAGGACTTCAGTCTGGAAGTCAGTTTGAAAGTCAATTAAAAAGAATGAAAAGGGTAGGTATTATGAAACTCACAGGAAAAGTAATTTAAGCAGTTCTGCTGAATATTTGAATCTCTCTTCTTACATACAATGGGAGTTTATTGATGGCTTTTTATAGTGTCAAATTTCCAGTACTTACAGATTTACTTTTTTCTTCTATTTTAAGTTTAAGCCTGTCTAGATCTTGAGGCTTTCATCCAGTTTTCAGCAAGATTTTTGTGTCTTTCAAATGTAAATCTGATTCAAATTAATCACAAGCGAGCATCATCTATTTTGTCAATTGATGCCCACTACTCAATGTATTGCTGAAGGAAGAGAAAGAAACAGCTGCAGAGATGAGAATCAAGACATTTTATCAATCCTTGCATTGTTGCCAAGTTCGAATCGTTCATGTATTTTTTCTCGTAGATCTTTTTCATCTATTTTTTTTTTCATTGAGGTATTTAAAGAGTTACATTGTACATTAAAAACAGCTAATTACCGTCAGCCATCTTGTGCTGCATGCCAGAAAAAATATAAGGAATCATGTCTCAGTGTTCCTATATTTTTTTAATGTGTAAGCATTAAATCAAGATATATGGTAGTGCACATACTTGAAAACACTGTGTTGGTACCGATACAAATATTGTGGCCATGTACCTAATGTTAGGAAATCCTGCTTGACTTGCATCTTAGGCGACACCACTAACACCAGTAAGATAGGTAGTTCAGGGTACAAATTAACCATAATGCTGCAATATTTCCAACTTACTTTCATTTCATTAAGAAGAATAGTTTAGTGAAACTACAATATTGCAAATAAATACTAACATAGATTTGTTTGACATAGCTGAATGCATGTAGAAGAGAGGAAAAACCTCAAACCCAACAACAGGTCTGCAGCCTTATTCACAGTGTTTAAAAATACAATGATCCCTGTAGGCTCATTAAAAAAAATCACGTTGAGTCTGCTTGCACTAGCTTTTACCCAGCCATGTCCCAGAGACATCCCACCTCCTGTCTCTGTCTCCAGTTCCTTTTGGAGAGGGACAAAGGGCTCGGTCTCAGGAAGGCAAGTTCACCTGTCTCCTTACTTTATATTTTCACAGGCATCAGCTAAGGCTCCCAAATGTACAATATACTTTACTTACACTTATTTCACTTTTACTTTCCCCTCCTCTTTCAAATACACTGTTTTCACAGCTCTCTACAGACAGACTTGTAAGTGAACAGATACTCAGAAACTAAAACATTCTCCCACTCTAATGAAAATTCAAGATACCGAACACGGATGGAAATGTTCCAGCTCAGCTGGGCAAGAGTCAGTGGGAAAGTGACTGAGCACAGCCATATGAAGCAGCCAATATACCAGATCAGACATTTTCCTCAGTGCAAAATATAACAGGGAGAGTGCTGTAAGCAGGGTTCCTGCAAGTCAGATTAATCATTATGGTTGGAACAACTGTTAACACCATTCCTGAACAGAAGCTTTACATGAAGTGGCCCAGCAGGTAGCAAAGCATACACCCCGATCGCAGAAAACTGCAGATGAAAGTCAAAGAGTGTCCTTCCAATTACATACTTGCAACAGAGTGGCTGCTGAGTTGTGTATGTGAAATTATAACCAACACAGGTATACTAACCGGAGTTGGCCTGCAGAAAGAAAACTGCTTTTTATTCAGCTACATGATCACTCACGGAGTAATAAATAAAACCAAATCCCATTCTGATTCATTTGGCATTCATGCCTGTCTGGGTTTGAATACCCTAAGTGGTCTCTATGTTGATCTGTTATCTCCATCACTGCAATTTCAGGCTGTTCAAACAGGCTCTGAAGTTCTGGTGCTGTGACATTGTCTAACTTAAGCCAAATTGCTCAAAGCCCTAAATGACTAGCAACCACTAGAAAGGCTTTACAAAGCCCAAGACCAAGATATTACAAAATCACCACAGCTTCTCTTTAGAAAGGTAGGCTTGCTTGTTACTGCTTCCATTTTATATACCTCACCTGGGTGAGGGGAATGTCAATGAGACTGCAATATGCTCTCTGGCTTACACATCTGAAAAGAAAGATTCCTTTACCGAAAAAATTTTGCATTTATCCATCCATAAAAGGTCACACACACTTATATTTAATCAATATAAAGCATAATAATCCCAACAGAAGAACAGTCTGCAAATAACATGAAGTAGCAGTTAAGATACTAGACTAAGCAAAAATCCTCCCTATGTAAAAGTGTTTTAACAAAAAACTTCTATATAAGATGAGAATCCTTACTGCTTTATATGGTGGTGTTCAATGGGAGTAACCAGTATTATGTGTCCTCTGTCACAGGCAGCGCTGACATGTCCTCAGTGAAACAACTGACGGGTCCCCCTCTATGTCAGCACAGAGTTGCCTTGCTGGAAGGACACAGCATGGCAAGGGAACCGAAACCACCTCACCTTAGCAATACAGCTGCTTCACTCGCTTGCTACAAACACAATAAGCAATTTCTCTACAATGAGACCTCCTCAGATTAAAAGATACGAGCCTTTTCATTCTCAGTCCTCGTGACTTTGCACTGAAAAGCTGCAGCAGCACAAAGCCATGCTATCGCAAGCAGAACCCTATGAATGGAACCCACCAGCCCCTGAGAAAAGACCTGAACAGCTTTAGAGAAACCAACAGTTCATGACATGGGTGTTTGCGCAATGTAGATTATCTATTTCTTGCTGTGTATCTTTAATTTGTATTACACCATCTAGAGGAGAAAACTTGATCTTTGTTCAGTACTGCTCAGCATCAGTTATTTACACCAGTATCAAATTAATTTAAAACAGTAAAAGAAAAAAGAATTTTTACAAATACATTAAGCAGTATTACATTTCTAATTGCCATTACCCTATTTAACCTCTTAAGCATTAAAGCAGGAGGATATCAACACTTTTATCAACTTTTATCATTTGTGATGCCTATTCTGTTAAAAACAAAAAAGGCACTAAGCAAAAATTAGACAATATGTAAGTAAAAGACAGCTTGGTTTTTCTGAGAGTAGGACAACGCAGTGAGGAGGCAAGGTGGTATTTTAGATTAGAACTGTTTTTTCCACAAAAAGCCTTGGTTTTAAACTTGTATATGACATTGCAGAGAACTTGAAGTTCAATAAAGGAAAATGCATGCACATGGGAGCATTTTCTTAATTGGACTCTTGAGCTGAAGACTCAGATGTATTTCTGGTAGATGAAATGCTTCATATTAAATGTCAAGATGTAGTAAGGAAGTGACACTTAAAATGAACTGAAGAAAGAAGCAAAACGGAAGAAATTTAACACAGTGTTTATTAGCTGAGGATATTCTATGCATAGAGCAATTCGCATTTTTAAACTAATTTCTGCCTGTTTAGGAAAATGATTAGGTGTTAGGAGTCAGGAACACAAGTCAAAAACAGTATCAGAGGGGAGAAGGAAATATGTATGGAAACAACTAGAAAACACGTAACAGCTTGGAGGAAGACTACTGTCTTCAGACGCTCTAATTAACACCAATTGTATTCTATTTCAGCACTACAAGTATACCTTAAGGAAGACTTTTCCAGAAATACATCTCTAGAGCCTTATCCAAGTTTGTAGTCAATGCCTGGTCCAAACAGACAACCTCCAAAGCCGTAGGTGTGCTTCCCCTCCTGCCACTTGCGCCCAGCTGGCTGCCTCCATCTATTGCAGGACCTTTGTGTTTTGGTGGCTTTAGGCCAGTTCACTGCCCATCCTTTCCTCTTGGCTTCCCTCCATAGAGGTGCTTTCTTCCCTTACCACTTGATGGCTTCTGGCTCCTCTTGCCCTTTGCAGACCTCTGCACTTCAAGTCTTACGAGGGTCCTTCATTTTCTATAATGATTCTGACCTCACTTTCACATCTTTCTTATAACGTCTTCAAAATTTCCATCTGTTCAGCGTACCATCACTCTCTTGTTATGGACGCCTCCAAATCCCTTTCACTCTTTGAATTAGTTCCCTTTACCAATCACCTATTTTAATTCAGCTTCACCAGCTTTCTCTTTTCACCCTGTCAGACACTTTTCACATCAGTCTTTCACAATCCTCCCTCCCTTTTAAAAATGATACAGTTTCTCCTGTCACCTCTGACAACCCGTCCTTTCTGTTACTGACATCATGGCACCATCATATCCCAAGGTCTGATTCTCCTCCTGCTCCTCCTCTCATGCAGCCGAAGCATGCGTGAGAAAGCACTCTGATTTTGCTGGCTTCCTGCACTTTGCATTGATTCTCCCTTTTCTCATCTTTGCCCTTTTTCTTTCAGAACAGCCCAGATTGATTCTTCTGCTGTCAACCCTTGTTACCACTATGGCTCCCTCTTACCTGCCACCACGCACACGCTCCTCTGTTTAAACTCTTATTAACATTTAATCTGAAAAACTAACAATCTTCTCTATAGATCTTTCTTGATCAGTGCACTCACTTGCAAGTCTAGAACTGACCTTTAAAATCTTACCGACTCTGATATGAAAAAATCCTCAAATTTATGATTTACTCGCACAGCCCAGATTTCCCTGTCTTTAACTTTCATGTTCTTTTTATATCTGCTCATCAGAAGTGATGCAGATTAATAGATACAGCTCCTTTTTACCAGTCCTTGATTTATTTTTTCTTCCTATTTTCAATACTTTCAGCATTTGAGGAACACGATTTGTCTTTTTCTTCTTCTTAGCTTAGCAAAGCTCAGGAAGGTCAAGGGAAATCAAAACTGGAACTGCTATTGTTATTAAAAATAAGACTTAGACACTACTACAGATTTACACTCCTATTGCTGGAACAAAGAGCAAAAAAAAGGAATAAGGAGAAAGTAAGCAGAGAAAGAGAGGGAAATGTAAGTCAGGTTGTAGGTTGCACCAAGATTAAGGGTGGCTTTGGAGCTACAGAACTCATAATCCTCCCACCTGCACTGTCAGTCTTCTAATTTTTTTCTTGAGGTTACAACATGCCCTCATCGTTTTACCTATCGCTGTGTTCTGGGGGAAGCTTCTCCGAAACACTCCTCTGTCATTTTCCTTCTCCATTATCATTGTATCATGCTTTAAAGATGAGGATGCAAACAGACAGGTTCAATGGTAGAAAGATTACACTTAAACTATCAGACAGAGCAGATTATTTTTATATGGGAAAATAAAGCTGCAGAGTTGATTTATTTCATAGATGTCCATCCCAACCAGCTGGAAGTAAAACAGCTGGCTTGTGGGTGGTATCAACATGCAGATCGATGCTACATGAGGATATTTGTCACTATTTATATCTAACACAGGTGTATATTAATCATATATTTGCTGGAAGGCAGCCAACAGTCAGGCTTCCAGGGAAGCACTTATACAATGGTCTTACACAGAAAGATTTTAAAAAATAAAAAGAAGCTAACAATTCTCCTTCTTCTCTCCTGTTCATACTAATTATCCAGCTCCATGCTGGAAGAGTAATTGAAAATCTGGATGCTCACAGGTACTCTTTGCAGGATTCATCAAGCGCCGCTCTTTGGCCTAACACAACAAGATACCTACTACAACAAAATTTTCTGGCTCAGTATTTTACCTTCAAGCCAGTTTGAAATTCTTTTCCTAGATCTGAAATTGGCTTGTACACAGAAAGACACAAAAACTTCTAGTAAATGTCAGCAGCAACATAACATATACATAATTTTAACAGTACAATGAATCTGCTTGGCACTAACTTCACTAAGTCACTTCTGGGTCAGTTCTACAGAAGAACAGCAATTTTAAACAGAATCTGCAACAGTTAGCTCACAAAGGGTACATTTACTCACTCGCTTGCAAAACTCTCCCTTGACAACAAAAAAACCTTGTTTTTTTGTAAAACCAAGTGACTGACACTTCCAAGAAAAAGAAGTGTTCTTGTTTTTCAGGACACAGGTATCAAAAAGTGAATCTGAAAAGGAAAGAATTATATCTCAAATAATAATCAGCCAGGAGCATGTAGCATCTTAGTTAAATAATTTAATCTTGAGCTTAACAGCTTTTACCAGTGCTGTAGCATATTGTGATTACAAAACCGCGTTGCTCTTGGGAGAGTCTGCCTGCAGCCGGCTGCCTGCACAGACACGATGGAACCCGGCCCATCCACAGGCAAGACCTGAGGGCAGGTACAGCTCTGAACTCAGCTGGGGTGGTAAATTAACTCTGCTGTAAAATGCCCTTTTAAATTTCTCTCACTTCATGTAAATATCCTGTTTGAAAACTTTCTTTTCTTTTCCTTTTTTTTTCTAAGCAAATACAGTTTATATTTCTTTCCAGGCACAATTTTTTTCTAAACTGCAATAAATTTTGGCCATTCGTATTTATTCTAACATTAACAATGGTTCTGTTTAGATCAGAAGTCATTAGCAACCAACCTGCTATATGATCACGCAATTTTTATTGTAATAACATTTCACTTCCAAGCACATTTTAAAGTTTTTTTAACAGTTGTATTCTTAGTGGAATGATAAATATGGTCAGTCTAAATCCATGGCAAGAGACTGTGCTTTGCCCATAGCATTACATGTCCTATCAAGGACATGTAATATCCTGTTATATATGTTAACATATATCATGTTATGTGAAGAAGCCCTTTTTTTCCAGCTCTGTCATGTTTTTTGTGCATCAGCAACCATGTTTATGCCATTTGTATATGTAGGTAGTATGAGAGCTGTCATTATAATTGCATTTTTCAAAGAGAGGCACAATGATATTTGCATTTTTGCTTGCAAGATTATACAGTTAGGAAGCCTGCCTTTGGAAAGTGCATGGAGGGAGAGTTTGGTTCTCCCTGGCAGAGGGAGAATTTGGTTCTCCCTGGCAGTGGAAGAGCAGAGGTGAGGATGGATTTATCTTCCATGAACATCGCCGCAGAATGGCAGGAATCTATGGATGCAACCTGAAACACTCTTCAGCCTGCCACAGTCCTCCAGGAGACGGGTAAGCCCATCTAATCCTTGCTGCTGACTGGCTGAGATTCAGAAGTGTGAGATAAATGATGCCTTCAGCCAACAAAACAGTGGAAATAACAGAGGCTAAAGATTCCTCCTACGCCATTGGCTTTGTACGGATTTCTGAACTTTCATGCAGAGACCTTGTTTGGCTGTTTCTTCAAAAGTAAAATGCTCACAGTCCTTCCCCTCTTTCCTGGTACATCAGGCTTGCACACGGCTCAGCCTTTTGCAACAGAAAAACCCAATTAGTTCCTTCTGTGACACTTTATAATTGAGATCTTTTCTGAGCTGAACTTTGAGACTGTCCAATAATATTTCATTCCTGTTTATCAGTAACATGTTCACTAATGCATTACATGGCACCATTAGCATCTATATAGTCTGAGATTAGTCAGTGTTTCCATTAGGGAATTATAACTCATCCTTACAATTTGATTCCAGACAGAATTGTAGCTTTCTATGTCAGAACCCAGAGTGATTTAAATAATGGAATTGGGCTATAAAATCTGTTTAGTTTCCAGTTTATATTTTATATTTCAAACAAAATGCAAAAATATTGAAAGAGTTAAAATTGGGTTATTGTAAGGCATGTTTAGGATGCAGTTTTACTCATATCAAAGATTGCTGCTTTTGTGCATTTATCTCTTTTTAAATAACGTTATTTCTATGTTGAGTATTCTACAAATACTTTTCTCAAAATGAAATTTCACAAGGATACTTACAATACAGATTTGCACATCCATCTATCACTGTACAGATAACTAATACCATTACATGGGTAGTTGATAAAAGAATATTTTGAATGTATAATGGCTATGAAATTCTGAAGAAAATATAAAGAGCTCTGATATTTTTCAGTTGACAGTCCTACACCATCACATTGTATCAAAGACAGCATTTTACATTCAAGAAGCAGCTTTCTGCAGAAGAAAGATGAGAGTGCCAGGAAACTCATTTATAAAATGAACAGCAATCTTTGACCGAGGTTTTCAAAACTGTATGCTTAAATACAGGTTTAAGTGCCCAGATATACATCATTCTTTATTAACCTTTATTGTTCAGCACACAATGGGTAAGACAGGATGTTTGGAGTCCCAGGGAGAATTCCAGATGTTTCTGCTACTCTTGTCAGCAAATGTTGGTATCTATGGATAAACTCTCCTTTGATTTATAATTAACTGATTCTATGACCTACTTAAAACAATGTATATAACAAATACCTTCCCTGTTAGTTTTATTCCTTTTATTCTGGCTTCAATCAAGTTTTATAAAATTATTGCTTATTACATCACTGAACTCAAATAATTTCATTTTGTATTTGCTATTTTATATATGTATCACAGAGTCTGGAAAGGCTCATTTAGTCAAACCTCATGCTCAAAGCAGAGCCACTTAGGTCAGGTTGCACAGGGATGCATTGAGGTAAGTATTGAAATGCTTGAATGACGGAAATGCCACCATCTCTCTGGGAAGCCTCTTCCAGTACACGGTCACCCTCATACTGAAAATATTATTTTCTTAAATCTGTTCAGAATTTCTGATGTCCATTGCCTTTTTACCTACCATTGAGCATTTCTGGGAAGAGCCTGGCTCTGTCTTCTCTACACTGTCATGTTAGGTAGTTGAAGACAGCAATATATCCTCCCTTAACTTATGTTCTTAAGGCTGAACAAGGTTCTCCTTGAGCACCATATCTTTCAGATCCCTGACTACCTTGGTCACCCTCACTCACTCAAAGTCCTCTTTGTACTGAGCAGCCCAAAACAGGACACAGCATTTCCCATGGGAGTCATGTCCTATGTGCTAAAAAAATGATACAGTGATTTTACTCATATTTTTATAGATCTACTGTATTTATATTTATAATGTACTATTTTAAATTTATACTTATATTTACAATATTTATAGTAAAGTCATGATATAATACATTTTAAAAAAAATAAAGCCTGTATTACAGATTTGATAAATGCAGCATTTGATTGAAACAGCTAAATCTTTGCTATATACCCCCAAGAACACTAGCAAGCAAAATTATAATTGAGCTGTTTTCCAAGGGGAAGTATATGTGGCACTTTCACTAAACAATTTTAACATAGCATTGGAAACCATTACATTTTAACTCCAGAAAACAGTACTAAAGAACAAATGTCCACTGAACTAGTCAACAGAAGAAAAATAAAATGGAATAGGCAAAAAAAAAAGTTGCTAATGTTACGATTAAGAGTCACAACATCTAATTGGTTTAGACTTCCAAAAATCCATTACACATTTGTCTTACAGAGTTAATCCTGTCATAAAATTTATTTACGAAGTTTTATAAGGAAGGTAAAGTTATAAAGGCAGCAACGTGCCCTTGTGGCCAAGAAGGCCAATGGTCTTTTGGGGCATAATAAAAAGAGTATGGCCAGCAGATTGAGGGAGGAGAGAGGTCATCCTCCCCCTCTACTCTGCCCTGGTAGGATGCATCTGGAGTACTGTGTCCACTTCTGGGCCCCCCAGTTCAAGAAGAATGGGGAACTACTGGAAAGTGTCCTAGAGGTTACAAAGATGATCAAGGGATCTCTTGTGAGGAAAGGCTGAGACCTGCGTTTAGTCTGGAGAAGAGAAGACTGAGAGGGGACCTAATCAATGCTTATAAATATCGAAAGGGTGAGTGTCAAGAGGATGGAGTCAGGCTCTTCTCAGTGGTGCCTGGTGACAGGACAAGGGAAAATGGACACAAGCTGGAACACAGGAAATTCCATCTCAACATGAGGAAAAACTTCTTTACTTTGAGGGTGACAGAGCACTGGAACAGGCTGCCCAGAGAGGCTGTGGAGTCTCCTTCTCTGGAAATATTCAAAACCTGCCTGGATGCGTTCTTGTCCAGCCTGCTAGTGAACCCACTTTGGCAGGGGGGGTTGGACTAGATGATCTCCAAAGGTTCCTTTCAACCCCTATAATTCTGTGATTCTGAGAGTTATACAGAAATACCAAAATTGCAGAGGCAGAAAGTATTACCAAAGTACCACAACAATTAACACGGTCTGAACACAAAGATAACTATTATATTACGCTGCAGAGATCATTCTTTAATATAGGAGGAGAAAGTCCACAAGACTATTATGACAAAGCAAAGATGAGATGCGAACATGAAAAGACGTGTTATTTCCATTTGACAAAAGTGGGAGACAGGATGTTGAGCACTGAAAGAAAATGCCTAAGGCAACACATGAAGATACACGTGCTGAAACCAAATCTTCTGAAGCCCAGACTTACATCTTACGGTAATTCAAGAGCTCTGGTTTCAGTTCCCCTGCATTAACCCATCTTCTGAACAGCCATGATTCTTCTTCCACTTAATCAAATGACAAATCTCAAACTGACTTAATAGTATAGAGCCAGTGCTTAGAATGGACACCTCTCTTCTATACCCACAGAGCACGACAAACCCCGGTGGTGAGGTGGCCCTGGGAGAAGCTGGGGCACATGGTAGGGTTGCACTGGGTGAAGAAAGGACACGGGAGGGTGCTCCCAACCCTGGGCACATGGACAGGTTCATTCCTGGGCCTGGGCACACTCCTTCCTGGGCCATACAAACAGGGAGATTAAGAGGCACCCATGGTCCAAACAACAATGCTTGTCGTTTGCACCTCAATTGTGTTGCCTACTGTTTCATTCACTACCTTTCCCTTATCCTGAGCCACCCATACAATAACTTTACTACCACAATAACAAATCATTTATTCTCTCTCCTAACCTTCTACCCAGTGACAACCCACTCAACCCACCACTGCGTTATCCAAAAAAAAGTCAAGGATATGATTTTGTTCCTTGCAAATATCTTTCTAAATCTGTCTAGATCTGCTGTTCACTATATGATATATGCACATTTGTAAAAACATACACACACACAAACCACACACACATAAAACGTACAGCTTAACTAACAAGCAATATATTTGGTACAGCGAAAATGAAAGGCTATACAAATATTAATTTTAGCCTGTACTATTAAAGAAAACCCTCAAATGTTCTACCATGCCATAACATTTTCATAGTAAACTCATAAATTTTTCTTTCAGTTTGTTCAAGGGCTTTAAGTGTTCCTGAGTATAAGTTTCTATATCCTGAAACTGAAAATAAATAAAGAAAAATCTATTACTATAAAACTACTTAATTTTTAAAGTTTATAACTAGAAAGATGCAAAATTCAAAAAAAAAAAAACACACACGAATTTTAAACACTGAGTATGAAAATAACCAGCTTCTATTTAAACTTCAGTGTCATATTACAGCAGTCAGGTAGCTACATTTGTTTACCAAAACTAAGTTTCTGGTTCAAGGTGAAGCCCTCCCTAGAGTGTTAGAAAATTAATAGCTGTACAGCACGAAGAAAGTTTCCTGTCAATCTATGAACAAGTGAAACTACTGCAGTCGACACATGCCCAATGATTGCACATTTGATTACTCAATGTTCAGCCCTGCTGACCACCTTTGCTACAAATAAGTCTGAAAGGAGAGATGAAAAACAAAAGTTGCCGTAAACAACAGCAGCATGTAATACTTATTAGCACATCTACTATTCTACTGCTGAATGTGCTGTATAGCCAAGCTCAGACAACAAAGACCCATAGAAGTATTTCACAGGAATCTACTGGCTACAAATTTTATCCGTAATCTGAAACGTCTTTAAAACTAAAACTATTATTATATCTAAATGGTCAGAGTATTATCATGTGGGTATTACGGTCAAGTCACAAAATCAGCCTTCATCTACTCTTCTTGTCATGGCCTTGGTACCACGGAGAAGAACACGACTCCCATTTATTTCAATAGCAGCGGTGCTTTCTATGTACTGAAAGACATCGTGTAATTGAGTTTAAGCTGATTACGGGGAGCATACAGTACCAGTTCATTCCCAGTTTTATCTTGTGTTTCTGTTTCCATTTTGGCAAGGACTTGAAAACAAATGGAGCAAATACGATATTTTCTCTAGCCACAGTAATAAAATATTTCTATTCTGTTTGTGAAAAAATTGGTACAATGTTTGCATTAGATATAATTTTATTTTCTCTCATAAATGGGTTTAATTTTACCAAGTGCTTAGATAAATTTTAAGCCTGGAGGAGACTGTTGGCAGTCAAAAACTATTACAAAAGGCAACATTTTTTGTTGCAGTTCATTCAATGACCTGAAATACTATCGCATTTCAAGAAACTGATGCTGCGACAGGAACTGAAGCATCCGGTAGAATTGCAAATGTGCTGTGATGGGCAAAGCTAAGGAGGAAGCTGGGGAGAGAGAGGGCTGACAGATAAAGACACTCGGATTTCTCCTCCTGCCCTCCCCATCCCCTGCCCTCCCCTCTGCCCAGGGTTTGTGGGTGCAGCCCAAGAGAAGGGAGGCTCCCGAGAAGCTACTTGAAGCCTGGTTCCTTTGCCATGTGATGGGCCTCCTGAGGTAGTCAGGTCACAGCGTAGTTATTGCACAAGTCCAGGGCTGCGCAGTAACTAAACCCTATGGTGACCAGTTCTGGGACATCCTAAATATCTTCTGTTCACTGGACTTCACACAATTTTGGGGTGTTAGAGGATACTCTCTTGTGTAATCCTTTATCATTTACTATAACCATCCCTGGAAGCAGAATTCAGTGTCAGCAGAAGCAACAATGGAAAACGGCAAATAAAACACCAGTAGGACACAGATGTATGAATGACTTTTTTCCCCTCATTAATAATGTTATATATAAATGAATAGCATCAATCTGTTTTCTTATTTCAGGAGTACCAGTTGCCTTACCTTTGGCAGTGTTAAACAGCCATCTAAACACTTATCTAAAACAACTTTGGGTGCAGACAAAATAAAAAATTGGACAGGAACTACCAGCAATTAACAGACTAACTAAAATACCTTACAAAAAATATTTTAAAACTGTGATTACCTTATCAAATATAGTTGCTTATCTGTGTCTATGACAGATGTTTACAGTAAGTATACCCCAGTAAACCAGTACTGGATGTTCTGATTATTAGGTAAAAATTACTATATCAATTATATTCACAGAAGTTTAAAGCATGTGTACATGATATATAGCAAGATATTGCTAATGGTGGAAGGAAAACAGATTCTATAAAGGAAGCTCTGAAAGAATGAAGAGTAGGCTCATCAGATTTTGCTTTTGTTCCACATACAAATGAAAATGAGACCTTTCCGCTTTCTAACTAAAAACCAGACAAATAAAATAATGACCCAGAATCATTTGACTAGACAGTAGAGTACTCCACATTTCAGAGACAGGGTGAACAAACACCCAAACCCAAATTTTCAGAGACAGGGTGAACAAACACCCAAACCCAAATTACCCAAGTATCATATTAGTCACACTGAGGTTGTTTTGTGTTACGAAATACACCAGTCAAGAGATTCACAGAGACCAATTTTAAAATATTGGCGGTTCAAGTACCTCAGCTATTCTGAGATGCAAAAATGCCCTGAACTCACCCAACCAGAACCTGTCCCCTGAAAAACCCTAAAACAAAACCAATCAAAAACCTGAAAAGCCTTCCTTCCCATTTTGCCGACCCAACTCCACACATAGCACACGCACACCAGCACCCCAGAGATCCACTGATAAATTCTAAGGTTCTTTCGGTGATAACTTCTCATGTAGGTCCTCCCTACATTTTACCTCAGCTGCCTCCAAATAATTCCTATGGAGGTTGTGAGAATTAGTTGCACACTGAGAATTAATTACATACTAGCTGGATATTGCCCAGAACATGCAAATAAGTGTTAGGTAAGATTAATTACATTAAAAATATTAGTTATAAATCATGCAGTAGGCTGCAGAGCAGTAAATAGCATTGAAACACAGGGCTATTTAGCATGTTGCCATGAAGTCATGAAAAGTTTTGCTCAAACAAGTATATGTTACCTTCACTTGGGTAAAACTCTTTAGTGAACCGTAGTGAACATTCAGTATGTATTGGCATTTTTGGTCAAGAGGGGTTAGTGCAACAGGCCTGTACAAGCACAGGACAGTAAATTTATAACCTGGTACATCTAACACAGAATTCAACAGACTGAGAGCACTTGCAGTATTTCTAAATGGCTTTCTATGTATGGCTCGATCAGTTTACAATGGAGATAAAAGTGACAGAAGTGATTAGTTGTGTTTGCATTCAAGTTGATAAACAAAAGTTACATTTGTATTTGAATAAATCATACATCATGAATTATGAAATTATACAACATCGGAATGATGAAAACCATTGATTTCTGTGTCTGCCTAAGGGCAGACAGAAAGAACAAAAGAATAAGATTTATAGAGTATTCACTAGGAATACTTCAAAAATGATGTACATTTTTCCTGTGGGAACAGATCAATACAATAATTTTATTTTTAAGTTAAGACATGGATATAGCTAGAACAGCCATATCTCTTATTCTACCTTGTCTTATATGTATGCAATGATATTCACATAATGCCTATACTAGCAAGATACAATTTTTGAAAATATAACACTTCACTGTGAGCTCCTGGCAGCAGAGATCGCATTTTTGCTCTACATCTTACAGTTAGCACAAGCATCCTGGGGCTAAGTGACATTTGCCTTCTTCACTCTACAAAAGAAAATGCTACTTTACTTCAAACAATTAATGACATGTTGTGAAGGACTGATTGAAAAATATACGTTTCCAATTTTATACGCGTTATGGAATAAGATGGAAAAGTACTTGTAAGACAGTCTAAGCTGTTCCCTAGGAGGAAAATATGCATCAAAGTGTTGGGTTTGGGTTTTTTTTGCTGGGTTTTCTTTTTTTTAATGGCCAATAGCTTGCAAACAGGCCTACAGGAGAGCCCCTCTGTAGGTCTGGCTGTCTCTTAGTGCCCAGTCCTGGGGAACACACACACCCTTAGCATTACACTGATACTAGACACCACAGTCGGATGGGGCACACACATCCACCTTAGGAGGTACAGTCCTTGGACTGCTTATCAGTCCAGCGGGCTCCATCGGGAAAACGTACAGCACTAAGGCTAATACAGAATGAGTTTGTGCTGTACAGTCAGTGTCTCGAGACAGGCACGAGAACAACGTGTCAACTTTCCAGCTGGGCAGAACGATATGTCTATTGATGATGCTCTTGCAGCTATCACTGCCTCAGGATAGGCTTGAGTCAAAGTTTGCAAAGGGAGGAAATATCTTTTCTTAGATCAACTAATGCAACCAAAGAATAGACAAGCTGTCAGATACACAAGAATTTTTCAGCTTCTGTTGGATACCAAAATCATGGACTTGGGAGAGATACTATTCTTATGGAAATTTATAATCCCCCCTATCTTGGTCCTTTCCCCACAGTCCCTCCAATGTTCCTTAGGAGATAATTTAGCTGTTTCTCTCTCCTGTACAAATAATTGCTTTCCCTTAACCTCACTCTCCTTCCCTTTACTTAATTATTCAGTTAACAGCTCCTTTTTTTTCTCTGGCTACCATATCCACTTAAAACTCACACGCAATTTGTTCACAATTTCTATTTAGCTTTGAAGTTTGCTGCTCCTGTTTTAGAAGAGTCTGTTGAGCCTGAAAGCTCATCCACTTTTTTTCCAGGCATCCCAGACTCCAGTAGAGAAAACAGCTGCAGAGTCTGAAGATGCTTTTGCTGTCCACTCCTCACTGCTCACCAAAGTAACTGTTATTGTGAGGCACAGATTTGGTAATGTTGCAGATGATAAATTTTTGTTGTCGGGACGTTACTAGATAAGCCACTCGTTAATCTTTAATTGGCAGTTAAGATGTGATTGGTAATTTCGAGAAATTATTCTTTAAAAATGTTATGAGGCTCCTTAAATAGAATATATAAATAGAATATGCAATTAAACGTATATACAGATAGTATGCCTACATTGTCTCAGAAGTCAAGGTTGCTTGGTGGAGACAGAGTCTTTAATTGCTTGTATTTAGGAAAAAAAGGCAGTATTTCTAAATAAGTACTGTAATTCAGCACTGTCTTTAGTACTTGCAGTCCCATATCCAATAAAAAGTTGTATTATATCAAATATAATTTACCATTAATGGACACAGAGATACCATTACATTTTTTTCAGACAGTTAGTACCAGTTGTCATCTTAACAAAACACATAACATATAAGTTTTATCTTTATAAAAGGCACTGAAAAAACCCACTAATTTCAGCGGGATAAATATTAGATTTTTTTTTTTTAATGCAACTAAGTGTAATAATAGACTGTTCTCCTGTGGAAGTTTTGAGGACAACAGTTACAATATTAAATACGTCACATCGTTACAAAACTAAAATTTTGCTCAACAGAAGAACAGTCCTTACATAAGTTTTGATGCTTCCCACATGAAACAAAAGAAAAAATTTTGTGCAGTTTCATGTTACAATCCTAGCAGATATTTGAGAAGTTCTGAATTTCAGATTAGAACAGGATTCAAGTAATCACAGGACTTGCTCAGAATGATTAACACAATATGAAACTCTTTCTGTGAGGAAGAAATATTATTCTGCATGCACCTAACAAAAGCTTAAGCACCCTTGAAATAATTTCATATAGCTACGCTGCTATATTCTGTACATGGTTATATTAATACATTATATAGAGCTAGTTATACACAATACAGCACTACAGAAACAGTTGGAGAGCCAAGGATGAAGCTAATTAAAAGGAAAAGAAATCATAGTATCAGGCCAAAAAACTAGAAAAGTGCAGCTCTGCAGAATCCTGCCCTACCACTTCCCAGGAAGCAGGACAGGATGAGCCTTAATGATGGGTCACCTGTAGCCCACTGAATTTGGGAGAAGAGCCTTTACAGACGCACGAGGGGTGGATGCTCACATGGAAGAGAAGTTACTGACTTTGCTTTTTGGAATGGAATAATGCACCAGCTTATGCTAAGCATAAGTGGCCACACAGCCTGAGCTTCACAAGGATTTCTACTGAACATCCTCAAGTGACTGCATGCTCCAGCATAAAGGCACTACATTGGGAGGACTTTGCTCGTGACACTAACCAATGTACGCTTTTTAGAATACAGCACAAATAGCCACGGGGGAAAGGGAATGACTCCATCTGTTTCCCACTGTATCTTTCCTCCTCTATGATCAGAGGTTCCAGATAGCCTAATAAAGTGCAGAAATGTTGAGTGAAAAGCAAATTGAATGTTTGATATAACTATAGCCATGACTGAAGTCAGCAAGACTATTCCAAAAAGGAACTAAGGTCTGCCTATTCCAGTAGAAGCATTTTATAAACGTGGATGATAGACCATTATGTATTATGGTGTCTCAAAGGTAATAATAGCAATAAGAAATAATTTACAACTAGTGCCCCATTTATGGCCTCATAATAGCATGACTTAAATGCTGCATAGACCTTGGACTGGCCCTCAACGAAGACTGAAAAGTTTTATTCTTTATGAACCTTGCATGATAGCTATTTTAGCTGAAGAAGAAAGCTGTTTAAAGTATGAGAGCAGGAAGTTTTCCCTTGGTGTCTCTCTTGTCGTATGACTAATGTGCCCTTTTGATTTCTATTGTATGAAAACCCACTGGGAGGTTTAGGGTAGTTTTATTGCAGAAACCTATCAGATCTTATTGGCCTTCTAGGCTGATTAGTGGTAGGTTGTTTCTCACAGCTCTCCTTTGTTCTCTATCATTGTACCTCTCCTTGAGCTTGAGCTGCTCTGGTGAGGTTTACAATGTTAAATCTTGTTTTGCAGGAATGCGTAGGATGGTTTCTATAGCCTGATTTCTGTGTCACGAAGAATTGCATGAGGTGTCCTTAGAAGTGACAGAACTGGTTGCAGTGGATCTCTCTTTTCAGTTCATAAACTTTATTGATTTTTTTCAAATACAAACATGCCATTAAATTCAGAGTCAAAAAGCAGCTGGATATTACAAGCCTTCCATGGAAACAAATGTTCAGAATTTTGGATGCCTTCCAGCTACTTTCTCATGCTAGACTGCTGGAAAGTAGGCTTGAAACCAGGGACGCCTGCCAGGATCAACGCAAGACTTTCCTCTAATATGGCTAAGACAAAATCTCTAAAACAGTTGAAAAAAGTAAGTGTGAAGGATACAGTTTTAAATGATGTGTGCCTGTCCCATCCCTAGCTTCAGAGTGGCACATTGGTAGCAAATACAATCCAGCGAAACCCTCACCCTTCCACCTGCTAACCAGACAAGAGTGTAATATTTTGCATTGCAATGATACAGCACAGGGGACTGAAATTTTTCCACAGTTGCTTGCCCTGAGAGAAATGGGGCAAAGCCAAGGTCACTAATACAGAGGTACACAGCTAGAGAGGGCCTTGTGTGTGATATCTCACAGTAACCCACTACAATCTGAATTCCAGTAAGCTTAGGAAGAGTCTGGAACTACAACAAAATTTTGTTGTTAATCCATATAATCTGTCACAAAAAGAATTAATTTCTCATTCTTCTAAATTCAAGGGATAGGATAGGTGGGGGTGGAATTTCACAGAATCCAAGGTCCGAAGCTCCTTACTCTATAGTTAGAAGCATAATCAGAAATGTACCTCCTACAGTGAGAAGCTCTAATGCAAATGGTCTGTTCTGGTCATTTGTATTATTAGCTGGATGAAAATCTTTAAGATGAATAATTCATTTGCTGAAAAAATAAAGGATGTCTAGCACTCTGTGAAAGCAGCTTAAATTTGGCAGAGTTTTTACTGGGGGGAGGGGGAAGCGAAGGATAAGGGAACTAAAAATATTTAACTTTTTTTTAAATGGAGAATTTCTGTTTTCTTCTTTTAAAACAATGTTTTGAGATTACATTTATCTACACTAATTTTAGAAAAAAAGATCTAAGCAAAGAATATTTCATTCCAGATCAGGCCGATTTTTCACATTAATTATTTTTAAGTGTTCAAACACCAATACAAATTACAGACTTTTTCCACATATCATTATTTATTATGACCTGGTTTTCTGCAAATGCATGGTTGTGTTGTACGATCATTCTCCATTCATTTCTCACAGTATTTCTTTCTAACAAGCTCTTGTTCAATTCGAAAAGAGAACAATTAGCCCAAGCAGTAATGTACTGTAACACCTGAAATGTCTTCCAGTACCCCATATTAATTTAAAAGTAATAACAACGAAAATGTCAACACATCTTAAAAACAAGTTATTGCTACTTTCTATGTGCAGCAGTCTATGATTCATTGGCTGGCACAAAGAAAATCTTTTGCTGAAATACTAAGCAGGTTATAAAACATCATTTGCGTGTTACTTTCACAGTGGTTTTAATCTGTCATTATAAAACCATCCAATTAGGACAACAAAAAGGAAGGCTATATTTTTTAAGTGCTGTTTCTGCCCAAATTAACTGCTTTATTTTGACATAGCACATTTTTGCCTTATAATTTTTCTGAAGTGTTGTGTTTGATTTTTATGTCAAAGAACTGCACAACATATTTTATTTTTGTTTTAAATGGGAGCTATGGGAAATCTGCCCTGATTTAGCTGGGACTTGGAAACTCGTACTAGAATAGCACAGAGTTTTTAACAAAGGCAGCATTTTAACCTATATACGCTACACCAGACGACCTTGACCAGAATGTGGTAGGTTCATTCCCACTGCAATTCCAAGCACTTTGAATTCAGGCTTTTTATGAACTTGGTTTAGACCAATAGTTATCTTACTAGATTTTATAAAGTACCACAAAAAGGGAAATCTCAGTCTGTAACTTTGAGGCAAACATCTGCCTTTACAGTAAAGCGCTACTTACTTGTGCGCTTACAACAGGCAGAACCTTGCTTTATAATGGCAGAAGTACCAACAGATCTCCGAATCTGCGTGCAGCTTCTGGTAGAATTATAAACACATTCACTCACTAAACGGGTCACGGCTTTTTTTCATCCCATTGTAAAGGTGAACACGGCACCACAGAACCCTGCTTTTTCACTCCAGAGTTGCTTCGTGCATTGCTGAGATGGCAATACGGTTCGGGGCAATATTTGTTCCTTCATTCTAAATTATTCCAAAATGTTATTTTGTACATATACCCCCATGTTTTCCTATCTCAAGCTTTTCCCAGCTCTGTCAGGAAAAAGGATTTTTCTTCATAGTGCTTCAGGACTAGCTACAAATAAACCAAGACCTCTCTCCAAGATTCCTTGGGGATGGTCTCCTAAAGTATTTCTTGGGCCACTCGCAAAGTATGTACATTATTTTAAATATGTAGCATGTCTGATGAGGTAACACCTTGTATTTTTGTTGAAGTTGTAACATTGTATTTTTTTGAAGTCACATATTTTTGGGAGTCTCGTACTCCTCACATTGCAACAATGGAGTTTTTTCCAGTCCTCCCATCATTTCTTCTCCTTCCCACCTCAAGTCCCTACCTTAATGATCAGAAAAATGTAGGAGAAAACTAAATAAGATTAGGAAATAACATCCAGAATGATGAGCACGTGTTCTTTTCACATGAGAGAAGTAGTATAGAGTCTATTAAGCTAAGCTAGCAGACAAGGTACACCACAGCAACAAAACACACAAGGACCAAATAATTCTAAAATGGCACAGCACATCCTTGTACAGATCCCTGGACTTACTCTATAAACACACAACATGTTTTCCACTGCCTTTTCTTCCTAACATTACATTTTGTTCTTTTGCTCTTTCAAGTTTATAACTGTCCTGATCACCTGGTACATGATATGAAATTGTTTTCCCAGAGAGAACACAGCTTAATTAGCCTCTACATGGTATTTATCCTGCTTATTTCCTTGCCAGTTAGAGAAGTAAATCATCTAACAAAAATGTCCCAAATGTGTTTCACTTTAAATTCAGATTTGCCTCTTACTTGCACAAAGCTCTTCTGCTGTCAATCTTATTCACAGCAGAAGTAATGGTAAACTGGAGATTTATTGAAAGTTGTCTGTGGTGGAGAATTACATGCACACATGTCTTTGTTCTTTTCTTTCTTTATTCCTCATTACAGCCTTTGGATCCATTGATTTTCCTACAAGGATATTTATGCTTCACAGTTAGAATTTTTTTGGCCACCTGGTACACAAGAGCTTTTTCAGGTGACAGAGTAATGCTGTAGACCTCAGGAAGTTATGGACTAGCATATATTTAAAGGATTTATGCCGGACTGATAATTAATGAATTAAAATCAAACCAACAGCAACATTCTTTGTGCCTTCACATAATCTCTGGCACTCTATTAATACAAAAAATGTTCTTAGGAAAGAAAAGGTAAATGTCACTGTTGAGTCCTCTGGGGTTCAGGAATAGAAGGGTGTTCTCTCTCTCAAGTATCACTGGATTTCTTTCAGGGAATGATTTTGCAGTGCTTCTGGACCAAGATGTTGATCTCCTGTCAGGATATTACATTGATCATAGGATAGAAGCTATCTGTTTTCCTTGCTCTTAAACTCTTGAAGCTGTTTTTTTATATATTAGCTTTCTATATGATTTTCATTACAATTTAGAAACTAAAACTACCTGAAGAGTTTATAGTGTCACAGAAGAAGCCTTATGGAAATCTGTACGCTACAGTCCAATGCCCTCACTAAGAAGGTTCAGAATGAAGTACACATAAAAGGTTTGAGGCAATGGAATAATTTCAACAAGCTTTTCATACTCAAAAGCAATTTTAAATGTTTATAGCACTTTTATATTTTTGCTGTGAGTGCTCCAATTTGGGTATGAGTCAAACTGAATGCTCACAGTGCAGCTCAGGACAAACTGAACTTACTTACAAATATAATAATCAAAAAGGAAAACAAAAAGATAGGTCAGAAGGGCCAGCTGGGGAAGAATAACACCCCAAACATAAAAAATCAGTTTTGGTTGAATAAACAGCAGCCCTGAGAATTCCTTGTGGTCAGCTATGGATATCGAGCTGAGATGAGAAAAAGAAAAGTGAGAGTCTCTCACCATGAAAATATACAGAAAGAAATGAAGCTATAAAATCTCGGTATAGCTGGGTATTTCATTCCAGTCATTAACATTCTCTTTCCAGAACGATTTCTCATGTGCAGGTGTCTGCATACACATATTTACTTTTTTTTTATATGGCGACACAGCATTGGCCAAACTTTTTTGAAGGGGGCTACTATATTTTTCTGGATTGGTAAAGAGAAAGGAGGTGTGTGTCGCACCTCCTCCAAGTCACCTTTCTTCTGCAGTCAGCAGTGCCCAAGTCAGTGCAGCAGGCAGAGTATATACCAAGCCAGGCAGGAAAAGGAGGGTAACCCAAGCTGCCACATCCAAGTCTTTAACCCAGTTACCCTCCCTGCCCACTTCCTACCCCCTACATCCGTCTGAAGTGCCCTGTTTTTCGATATCCATAGACACTTAATAACATCTTGGAGACCGTGACGCTCTCGGATACTGTCAATATTAACCCTTGCTGTCCAAACACACCTTCTCACACTCCTAAAGCTCCATCCAGTCAATTTTATTGAATGTCTATAAGTGGCCACCCAGTGCACCTTTCTGGTAGGTCTCTACTGCCAAAAATGCTCCTGTCCATTAGTTAGAAGAACAGTTACCACTGTCCTTCACCAGTCATCAATTTGCATATTCCCTTAGGCAAATAAGTAATTGGTTTAAAACAGATTTATTTGCTTGTCTGTAATTTAACAAAAAGGCAGTTGCATTTGTGGCCAGCAGCAAAAGCTAGCTTACGCTGGTTTGGTTGACCCCTGGAACAGTGTCTTGACAAACTCAATCTGTATTTTGTAGGCAGTACATTAACCCTGAAGCAATATTACCAAGTTAAAGCCTCAAATTATAAAAGAAGTCATCAACTCCATTAAGATGGTTACAAAAGAATTAGATACGTTTTAACTAACTACAGCAATGAAACATGGCACTGACGACATCTTCTCACTCATGCTGACTTTAGCATGAAGATAACAATTTATCTTCCACCCTTGATTTCAGTGGTGACCATGAGTATGCAGAGCTCTAGCAAAAGGCGGCCTTCCCCTGAGGAAAGTTTGTTATATCAGCAACAACCTCTTACAAGAAAAAAAAAAAA
>KZ505747.1:903804-916979 GCA_002844005.1 Limosa lapponica baueri
AGAAATCAAAGATGCAGTTTAGTCTTGAGGTTTTTCTGAATAGATCCTTTAAAGAGAGTCTACTTACTGTGTTAAGCAACACCTCACTTATTTTTCTCTTAAAAATTTACTTCAGGCAGATTTATTACTTAGGAAAACATTTTAGAATGTGAGTAGGAAAGAGTAATAAAACCAACAGGAAAAAACAAAGCTACAGAAGGGATGTGTTCCTTCTGGCCTTGCCTCCTCAACAGTCAAATTGGTCCTACTACAAAGCTTTGACAGAGAGCTTACGCATCACCTACATCTCAAATGATGGAGTTCTATTTTAGGGACTCACAGCAGACCTTCTGTTGGTACTAGGTTGAATTTCCCTCCCACCAGACGCAGTACATTCACAATCTGTGCAACAGACGTGCTTCACCTTTGCACTGAGCCTTCATAACATTTTCAGACTTTACTGAAAAATAATGGAAGTGTCACACGTCAATTTGGGTTTTATTTCTGTATTGTGTAATTCATTTCTGCAACTGTGTTTGGTTACCTAAGAAACAGTCACTGGGTAAAATTTGACTGATTATGTTGTCAGGTTGATTGTCAGTACCGTGGGTAGAGTTTCATGGGGTATATATGCGTGTGGGATGCAAAAAAATTTAAAATAAATACTTGACAATGTTAGTTCTTTTTAGTAGTATTATGGAAAAAAAAGTGTATGAAAACTGGGAGACATTACACTTTTAAGAACTTTATTAGGAGCTGAATTACATTTTGAGGTTAATTTAGCCAAAGAAAGAAAAAGAGAATAGGCCTTCAAGCAGAAAAGAAGGGTATTTTTAGAAAAGCAATCTGTATTGGAAGGTTAGCAACAAAATAACTTTATAAACTCTGCAAGATTTTAATAAGTACTGAACTTATTTTCAAATAACAGCAGCGCTCAGTGCTTTCATTTGTCATTGCCTTACACAAAATATGGAAGCATAACAGCCTTATTTGGTGACTTTCCAGTGTCAGAATCTCTACATGCTTGATTATTTGGGCACTGGGAATACGTGCAATTTTACTTGCAGCCCACATTATTTGGATTGAAAGAACTTGCTGAACAAAAAACAAATAGCTGCTTCAGAGATGAACACCTTCTTATAGCTAACCATGTGCAGAATGGATTTTCTATGGCCACTGCCTTATCTCGCATGTAAAGAAAGAAGCAGCCGCATCAAGTAGAGCTAATTTTGCAATTGTAGTAGTGAGGAATATACAAAGAGAAGGAAAGAAAGAAGACCACTAATTATCACAGACCTAATAAAATGGAATTTTATCAGGGTTCTGATAATATTGCGGAGATTCATTCAGCGTACTTTTTTACGGGTTTTTAAATAAGCTGTGGTAAAAGTCTGCATCAGAGAATAGACTTTTGTGTGCAATCTAAATGCATTTTTCCTTATTATAACCTCTCCAGTATTTTTTACAGATGTTGTTGTTTCACACCCCTTATTATAGTTCTAACTACAATGGGGGATTTGCTGAGCAAAGTTACGATATATTACCCCTTTCCTTCGCGTTTTGTAAGACTGCTCGTGCCGCATCTGCGACATCAGAAAGCATGCTGACAGCAACACACACTTCTGTGATAAATAATATTTATAAAATATGGTTTTTCAGTGAGAAGAGGGATTGTTTTCAAGTATTTCAGCGTCAGTTCTCCAACATAGGTGCAGAGTGTTTCAACCAAGGACAGAACTGCACAGAGTGAAAACAGAAATCTCTGGGGAACAAGTAGTCACAGTGGCGAAGAAAAATCAGTGCTGTTCACTAGCCCTAACCATGGCACACTTGCTCCTGAAGTGCTCTTATGGCTGGACAGTAGCCAGAGGTTTCTGGGTGCAAGTCCCTACAAGGTCAGTTATTTTTTCTCTCATTAAAAAATAATGTCAGAACCACTGTAGCATGGTGGCTCGACAGCCTAATGTATCCTGGTTAGTGCTCTGGCCTTCTGCTCTCAAATACCAGTTGGGGATCAAAACGCACAGCAAAAACTCAATGAATTTCCAGGTCTGCTGCACTGGAACAGAGAGGGGTCTTTGGTTTTTGATATTATGAAGACATTTTGCTTTTGGGAAGGTAAACAGACCATATGTTTGGAGAGATGACTGACTTCTGCAGGGATTTGAAAGAGCACAGATCTATTTTGTTGATTATTTCTATAATGAGGATAGAGTGAATAAACACATTACCAAAAATCCAATGTAATGGAAGACTGCTCCAAATGAGAGTATAACTATGTTGTACAGCATTTACTGCTAGACATGATATTTTAATGGACAAACTACCTGGAAATTAAGAATCCTATTTTTCAAAATATGTTAACGTTTCAGCATTTTTCCTTCCTACTCTGTAATAACAAGGAGATTTTTTCAGACTTTTTTTCATTACATTTGTCTCAGGGACGATGGAGCTTGGGGAAGAGAAGATTAAAAAAACCCCAAATCCTTCTTTCTGTATAGTGAGCCCAGTGACTCATGTCTGTGACTGCAAGGTAGAAGACACAATCATAAGCTCGCCCTGTATAAAGCAAGAGGCTGAAGCTAGTTTCATACATCTATCTTGCAGCAGGCTTCAGAGTTTGGGGCTACAGAATCAACCTCTCCTTGGCCCAATCGATACTTAATCAATTTAACTAAGCAGAACAGAAATTTTGCAAGAGTGAGTCTAGGTCTCGTAAATAATAGAGTTTAAATCTGGTTTCTGGTTTCGCTACTAATGAAACAAAGTTGCTCAGTACAAACCAAACAAACACATAAGAAAAGTGGTGGGACAAAGAGAAATACCGGGAGCATTTTGGCTGAAGAAGCCCAGGAGAAGAAAGGGGGATCACAGGTTATATTTTGACATCCTCTTCTATCATATGGTGTTCAGAAGATCTTTGCGCTTACGAAAGGGTAATCTTCTGCTTGTCAGAAGAGACTAGCTGCTCCAGGGCTGCTGCAGCAGGGCAGTGCCTGGGCAGGAGGGGAGATCTGTTACAGAGCCCTGGAGAGGATTAACAGTTATGAGAAAATTGCCATTAATGAAAGAGACATTATGGTCTATTAAGCCATTTGCTTATACGAAATCCTGCATTTCTCCAAGCCTTCACACATAAGTGTTGCATTGCCACTTGGATTTTGCCTTCTAAGTCACAATCCTTGGCCATTTATTTTATCTCCTAACAAAAGGTGCTTTAAGGAGGTCGAGATAGGGAACAACATACAGGAATGCATGCACTATAGGCATAAATACGGTCTTAATGAGAGGAATGTTGATGCCACAGACTAACATAGTAAATCTCTGCTGTACAATGGGGACTAGATCAGACTGGTTCACTTTGAAGTGTAGTCTCTTTCACAGTACAGATCATTTGAGGAGCAGTGTAAAAGGATAAAAGCAAGTTGAAGAGATAGGAGTCCCATCCTGAACATGTAAGACAGGTTTGCATGTAAGAAACAAAGTGCACACTGTAATTATGTATTTCACTACAGTTGCAAGACATGCCATGACCTTGGTTTATATTGACTGCAAATTATACGTACAAGTAAATAAAATAAAATAAACAAATAATTCACAGTGTTCTTTTAACACAATTAGTTGCATCACTATGTTATGCAAAAGTAACTTAACAGCTACAGTCAATGACCTCAAAAGATAGCAAGGCTGCATCTTCAGATGTTCCACCACTTTTTTTTTGTCTTTTTCCACTGTGTTAAATGAAGGTACGCTCTTGTGTTAAGGGCGTTTGCTACCTGTCTTGTGCCCCCCTAGAAAAGGATCTTGCAACCTCTCTAATAAAGACTGAAGTAGAGCTCAGTTAAACCTTTCTCTACAATGCTGGGGACAAGTCCATCTTCTACTGCTGTTACATTTCTACAGCTGAAGATTAAATAACCCACCATGCAGTTGCCTTATGGCAGTCAGAACAAAATTAAATATTTCCCCATGCAGAGTTCATTAGACATCAGAGTTTCCTAGTTAATTCGTTAGGCCTCTATGAATTCCTAGGGAATATTATAAAATTATAATTTTGGTCTATTCTCCTCCAACCTATTACGGAATACATTTCATTTTCTCATATCTAAAGCATAGTGAATGAAACTATTAGAGAAGAAAACACATCTGGATCCCATTTACATTTCTTTTCATGCAGATCAACACAACAGGATGAATTCAGTTCTCAATATTCTTTATTCAGGGAAGAAAAAAATCAAAATGAAAGAACTACTAGATTGCTCCTCCTACTACATAGCACTAACGATTTTTTTTTTCCATTTCATTCTCTGCTGTTTTTAAGGCAAGAGTCCTATTTCAAATTACACAGCACCTCCTGGAGAAGGGAAAGAGCATCTGGAGAACGAAAAAGCTGCCAACTCAAATTCACGCCTTAAAGCCCCAGACATGCCTCTTCAACACTGCCTATGTTCAGCTGAATGAATTTAGCCTTGCAACTGCTTTCCACATGAGAAGTGATATCTTCACCTACATACTGTAAAAAGGTCCTAGTTTAGATGTGGCAAGTTGACTCATGGGGCTAATATCAAGACCAGGCAAATAAGATACAAATTACCCTTCTGAACCCTAACGAACACGTCAAGTCCTGAAAAAAAGAGTTTCATTCACAGCAGAACATTCAATTTTCAGGTTATCTTGCATTCAGCAACAAACCCCAACCCATTTAGCAGATGTAGAGGTGGGAGAGTGGGCTGAAGGAAAGCCTATGGAGCTCTAGAAAGATCCCCATCACGTTCTAGGTGCCTATGGGGAAGGAGCAGGCACAGAGAAAAGGGCAGGACTAACAAAGAACTCATCTTAATTCTCAGGTTGCATGGGATAAGGAGGATACATGTTCATTCTTTTCTGAGCAGTTAACTGTCACCCATAAGTTTGGGACATCTAACACAACCTGTTTTCTTGGTTGCTGTCTACCCTCCTCCTCTATTCAGGGAAGGGAAAAAAAAGGAGATAAATTTTGAAAAATCTGATGTTAGAAAAAAAATGTGCAAATATAATCTATAAACTGTCATGGCAATAAAATGCTCACCACTGAATCTGATAGGGTGGGGAAAGGCTGCACTCTGCTTTAATGGATATAAGATCTCAAAGAAGATTTAGCTGAGAGTATTGCGCATCCTGTCTTCACACAGACATTTTAGAGATCTGAACAGCTTCATAGTACATTTTGTGCAAAATACTAAGCCTCCATAAATATGGCTGGAATTATTTTTAACACAAAAAATGAAGTTGTTAATTTGCCTTACTGTCAGTACTATTATCACTTGTTCATTCACAGATAAGGTCCTAAAGTACTGGATATGCTGCTAATCTTGTCTGCAGACCAAGCTTGCTAGCAGTTGTGCAGTCGCTTCTCTCCTTATCAGATAACTGCTCTACCATCAACGATGTGCTCTAATCTCTGATCAGTACCCATTTCCCAAAACCATCCACAGCATGTTTTCATAAATACAGATATATTTACTGAAGTCAAAGTTTTCTTTTGGCAAACACTTAAAAGCAAGAGGTGGTCTTAAAACTGATCATTGATGTTAAACTGAGGTAAGTGGTTTCTCTCACAACTGTCCACTAACAGTCTGACTAAATCTTGAGTGTTGATCTGGATGTTAATACACATTATTCTGAATATTCACGTATTCAAATGATGCTACACAGAAGCATAGATATAAGTATAAACGTGTGTATGTACCTACGGTTCTCTGTCTGTATATCTGGCATGCTTACTCATTCAGATGTGTGTGTCTAGTCTGGTAACAAATACAAAACAGGAAAAGCCAAATTCCTTTTAAAAAATGACATAAAACACCTCTTTAAGTATTCCAGAGCAGTGTATAACAGAATTAATGATTAAGGTATACTGAGTTCTCAGGAATCTGATTTAGATTAATTCAGACAATACAGCTGCTTAGTGTTTCGTTTAACTTCAGCAGTCTTTGTTATAAATAAAAGTAACTTACCACAGGCTATATAAAACTAGCCTGAATCCCAGATAGAAAGCATTAGGTACTCATGTGTCTTCTGTCTTTTTACTGAGTTCTCTGTAAAACTAATCACTACAGTTTGCAGCAGCATAAAACATGCAACTGTATGGTTTTCAAATTTCAAACAGCAAGATTATTTAATGAAGTAGCATTTCTGGCTATTAGTGTTAGGCTTTGGTTTTCCAATTGGTATTGCCTTATTTACACTATAAGTACCCCTGGCCAAAGATAATATTAGCACAGTTGACTTTGCACCATGACAAAAAAAATAAATCACAGTGTCATTTGTTTTAAATATAAAGCACCAAATACTTTCTGACCCTCACATGGATGTGCCAGACACATGAAAAATGGGGTGTAAATTCCCATTTTTCCCCACTTGCTTTCCCACAGGTCACAAAAGGGCTCATGCTAGAGTTCTGTGTCCTAAAAAATAGTGTCAAGCACTAAGGGGTATGCACCAGACACACTTTATAATGCATAACAACAAACCTCTGGGGGTCCCACAGAACCGTGGACCCATTCCCTGTAACCTTGAAAACTGACCCACTAACTGTTAACTGATACAGGAAGATATTTTACACAGAATTCTTGTAGGAAAGAGTAACAGGACCATGACATACAAATACAGGGTTTTCTGCATACAAAGATGCGATAGCCAGGTTTCTCAGTGCATGGAGAGCTCTGCCTCCCCAAAGCAGATTTCAGAACCCACTCTAGCATCTCTGAAGGCAACTGAAAGTGCTCATTCTTAATATATCTCTTCTCCTCCTCCTGAAATCGTGTGTTTTGCACACATCTGAGATACTGACAAGAGAATATGCACTATTTTGTCTTCACCATCTGATCTTGATATAGTTATAACAATCTGAATTAGAAGATTTTGATGGCTCTGTTATGGAATGATCTCCTTGTAGCATCCCTCAAATTTATGGACAACTTCATTTTTGACTCTCCTATGCCTTTTATTCTTCTTTTGTTATAAAGAGAACAATAACAGTTGAATATACTGACACAAATTAGAACAGCTTATTCTCATTAACTTCTCTAACAAAGAGAACAGAGACTGAACAGTACCCGCAACAGCTCTGTCAAACCTTGATTTATGTTGCGGTATCGCAGTTCATGAAAAACATGAATGTGAGATTGCCTGAACAAAAATAAACATAAAACAATTGGCTGGATGAAACCCACTCATTTTCTATTTTGTACTAAGAGCCTAAAACCACTTACTGTCTTATTCCCACATGTTGTGCCCCTCTAAATCCTGCCTCCTCCTTTTTTCCACTTCGGCACTAGTTTGTCACAGGGGACATCTCCATCCTGTGCTTATCAGAAGGAAGTTTGATTCCTGAACCTTTGTGGGCAATGCCAACGGTACTGCCAGCACAGGGCTGGTGGCTTGTTTTAGGAAGGACACATGGCCACTAGAAACCAGCCTGATTTTACAGGTGCCTGCTGTCCATACAGCAGTTCACGGGGTACAGTTATATCTCGGTCTTGGCCTGCATTTACAGCTGTTACACGGCAGGAAGCTGAAACATTCCCAGGTCATGAACATTTCAAATGTTCTCAGCAAAACAAAGCCATTAATTCTTAAAGATCTGTTTCCAGGTTTCCTTGCCTTTCTTCATAAACAATTGTTGGCAGGTCTCAAAAATCTGTTTGCATTGAATTGCTTTGCTAATCTGCATATGCAAATAGAAGCAATTCAAAGTTAAGTGTCAATTTCCATAAACATTACAATATCCGGCTTGATAATATACACGTGCATGTGAAATACTAAGCCTAATTAGACCTCAAGAGTATATATAAATAACTTTTATTGTTTTTCCTTTTTGAACCTAGGCTTTCAGGCACTTGAACTCCAAAAACAGGGGTTTGATCGTTGCATTGCAAGATAGATTCTTTAACATTAGAAGTTTCTGCCTCTAATCAGAATCATGCTAATCTAAACTAATTTACAGAATGAAATAATTTCTCAAGAGTTCCCTTTTCCACAGGTCATTTTTGTTATTTGGGACTGAGTGAGAATAATATATCAATACCGAATATAGTTTTCTGCTAGCAATCTCAGGTCTACGTGGTGATATTTAATGAACAGGGCTCATATTTTATGTCAGGGACGTATATGCTAATTTTCTAAGCAGCAATATACTTCTGGCTTTAATAATGAGGACTTTTTGTGAACCACACACCAGCCTTTGTTACAGGTAGATAAAACTGTGAAAAGGAAATAAAGCGACATAGATCTGGTTTTACAGTATACATAATATGTGCGCACTTACTAGCTATCATTACGGACATTATTATTCTTGCCTCAAAGTTTATATCAGATTCAACTCCAATGAAATCAAAGTTACAGGCATGTAAAGTTTGATCCATCTCAAACAAAGCTTATTCTAATTTTGAGAAATACAACTTCCATTTTCCTCCTCAAAGCTTTTTAATGAAAACACGAAAATCTGATCAAACATATCCACAATCCTTACCATTTTACGGAATGCATATTTTCTTTAAATCAGTAAGAAAAAGCACATGCAGACATACGTAAAAATAAAAGCTAGGGAATGTCAGATATGCGCAGGTTTGATCATTTACCAACATTAAACGTTTGTGTATCTTTTGTTTCTATTTACGCACTTAAGTGAATTTTTGGAGAGAGTAACGTAGAGTAGAAAACTAATATTCCAGTCATAGATAAACAAACTGTCTTGAAATTCAATCTAAAAAAATTATATATAAAATCGGATCCTGTATAAAAAATTATACTTGATTTCGTAAATTCTTCAGGACAGGACTACCTCTTTGTTTCGCAAAATACTTGTGCAACAGGATTTTGACACCTGAGAGACACCTTTAGGTTTTATTGCTTTTAACAAACCAATTTCTAATCATAGCCAAACAAGAAAACCTTAACTACTGAGTATAAAAATAGAAGTGTTAAATAAATTAATCAACACTTAAATTTCTAACATATTTACGGTATTTATGGACAAATTTTTTTTAAGCAGCTTTCCAATTGCTTTTGAAGAAGCATAGAAAAGTCAGCTTTTACAATGATGAGAGGAAGGTTTAAAGACAAATTTTGGAAATATTTTAGAAAGAAAGGAGAGCAGGTACAGAGGTAAAATATAGACTGAGAGTTAGAGATGCTATGGGACACGTCTATTGAAGAACAAAGTGAAGGCATACATGGAGTGGAAACTCAGAGAAGGAAAGAATGTATAGGAAAGCAGAGAAGAAAACAAAATACTGTACGGGTGAAAACTGTACTGTAAGGGTGTTTCTGGAAAGTCAGAATTACCTTAGTGGTACTTGTGACAGAACTGCAAGTGCCAGGGTGTGCAGTTGAAAGAATTATTATTATTATTATTTTAAAGAAAGCCAAAGAGAACACCATTTTCTGTCTGTGGCATTTCTCCCATGGAATGTAACAGGGATACATTATCAAAAATCTGAGATTTCTTGTTTTAATCATGACCCAATAAGAAATGAAGCTAAGGCATTTCTTTAGCAACCTACCTTTTGTTCCTTATGCTGCCTGATCCATGCACAGAGCTGTAACGCATCCATGTTTCACAACAAATCAGAGTTCGGCTCACCTGACAGAAGGGAAATATGACAAGTTTTAAAAATAGCAGCACAGCTAAACTGCAATTTTCCCCTCTAACCAGCATGTCCTAATCTCTCAGCTTTGATCTCCTCCTCATCTGGGAAACTTGACACTAAACACTGCAGGCAAATTTGTTTCACCTAGCTGTAAGCGTTTCCTTTGAGACAACGCACGGATGAGATTGGGGGCTTATCTTTCTCCCACGTCAAAGTTTAAGGATACACAGCAGAGGGGCACCCACTCCACAACATGGAAACTTTTAAAAGGTATCTCCCAGTGGGGCTGACACAAAAAGCAGCTAAAACATTTATAGTTCCAGCTAGTTTATAGTCATGAACGATTATACCTTTCATCTGTACCTTCATCTGGCAGGAGAGCTTGGTCATCCACCCCCTGGACAGGGTATGGCTAAGGCATCCCTCTAATAGCTGAGAGCAGCTCCTGTCAGCTCCTTTGGGATATTTCACTTTTAACATAGTGGCTTTCTAAATAGACTGGATTGCTAAAATAACAACAACAACCACCATCACCCATAACCTTAAAGGCACTGATATTCTAGGTAATCATCACAGCTATATTACTGCTTTACTGGGCATGCCTCTCCTTCAAGTAAACACCAGTACAAATGAAAAATAGCCTCTCAAAGACACGTACAGCCTCCATAAAGTAACTCTCATAATTATCAAATAAAGTAAATATAACTAAAATTAAATGCTAGGCACTTCACATAGGTCTACCTTTCAGGTGTAGAAACTCACTCTATATTCAAGCACTAAAATGCCAGTGGTGTGTATGTTCCAAGGCCTTGAAAATCACCTTTTTTTTTGTTTTTTTTCCCCGGAGGACTCACACAGTTTGCTTTCTTTTCTATGACTGGGAATGATGAGTCCACAGAAGTCATGCTGCACCTGGACATTATTGGAATGCTCCCCAAAATCTGTGACAGTTCTACAATCACCCCCTCAGAGAACAAGATAGAAGTCTATTCATAAAGTATGAAATTTGGCTGGTCCCCAGTGGAATCTCCACACTTTGAGAAAAAGACAAATGTTTGACTATCTAAAGGCTAACTAAGGACTAACATGCTAATTAGTGTTACACTGGATTTTTTAAACACAGAAATAATTAGACAAGGTATCAAGATACAGCAAGCATGGACATGACTTAGACATTGAGGATAAAATCTGAACCAATGCTTTCTTGTAGTTACCTAACACTTAGTAACAAATGAAATTGTTGATGTGTTCTTGGAATAACGGCTATCAGTGGCTTTGCTTTTCTGGAAATTAGTTTTGAGTCATCTGTGAAAGCTGGGCAGTTACTCTTTAGTTTCGAAGTAATGTCATACTAGTACATTTTAAATCCACAAGATACTGTATTTCAACCAAGTATAGAAGAACTTATCTATAGAAGTACTCTGATACATCAAAAGCAAAAGTAAACAAACACTTTGGGACAGTGCTTTCCAAATTATGGAATCACATGACCTTGAAAACGAAAAGCATTAATATTTGAAATTAAGAAGAGAGTAAGATTTACAAGAGGATTTTCAGAGTGATAGCATCTTTTAGTTCAAAAAGTTGGGGGGACCCCCTTCCTGGTATCCGTCTGCCACCGCTCTGTGTTATGGCCCGACATCTTTGTACCTTCCTGGCCACGCTGAACTACTTATTGTTTGCTTATGTCCAGATTATCAAGATTTCTAAATCAAAACTGTTCCCTTCATTATTTTTCACTCAAATCAGCTGCACAATTACGGTAATACTTCTCTGATATTCCCAGGTCATTGAGCAAAATTATAAAAATTCATTCTTGAAATCACATTATAGGGACCTTACTGGAAAACATCCTCTTTCATCTAATGAACACTAATGAATTAATCAGTTTTTATTTCTTTTAGTGATTGGGTGGCCATTTTGCATATTCTGACTTTTGCAAGTTTAATAATACTCAAACCGAATCCAAGTGGCATTTTAGAAATACAATAATTCAACTCAATGCACTATATTTTATTATTAATTTGACTCGAAGTATATTTTTGTGGGAGAAAAAATGAAACGGAATTTTGTTTGTTTGAACATCCAACAAAAAATCTTTTATTCATATGTTCCTAGTTCCATATTTGCAATTTCACCCTTTCCCTCAATGAGCAATGCAAGGCTGACAACCTTAAAATTACCTGGGTCATTCTGCTTACACGATACAAAAAAACTGTCCTTGCTGATGCCTCCAGATTTACTAAAAATCATCACTAGTGGTCTGGAGAGATCCTAATTCAGCTCTTCCAAAACTCTTCAATACATCTCAATCAAAACTACTGTTCTTAACACTCCTAATATGCAGGTTTGTTTAGCATCTCCTTGAAGTACTACAGCAATGAAAAGTATGTTATATTCATAGAAGTATTTCCAAGATACAGAATAGAAATAATTACTGAGAAATGGCAATTGTTATTCTCAAAATGGATAAAATACACTGTCAGATTTTTTTTCAAAATAAATCTCAGGCTCTTATTACACTAACTATGACAGCCACAGATTTCTCCCTGCACCACTTAGCTTCCCCTGTCAATTTATAATAATCACCCACTTCTGGTTTACATTTCCTCTTTTTACCTTATGTGCTATTTTAAAATAGACATAAACAAATCCAAAGGAAATTTTGTTTCTTAAGATTATTAACAGTTTCTCTATATTTATTTTATGTATGTTGTGTGTGTGTGCGCGCGCGCACAGGTATCTATTTATCATACTCCTCTACCCAAACCCTGGGTATTATGAAATAAATTTTTATATTTTTCTTAAGCTTATACAGTTCCCTACTGTTAAACCTGGTTTGTTATATGTGCATAAGCCTCGTTGACTTGTCTTCAACTGATTTTTTAAAGTAGCATAGAATTTAGAACCAGAACTGTGAAACAGTTTGAAAAGATGATGGGAAAAAAATGTGTTTTTCTAGGTACCACTAAATTTCATGCTTTAAAATTAAATTAGAATATAAATTCACAGCTTTCAGCTTCCAATATATTTAGATGTAGTTTCAAATATTAACTTCAATTATGAGTAATTTGAGGCTAGATTGTCTCCTTGTTATTACTTTGAAAGCTTTCTTTGTCTTTCATAACCTGTGGTGACAAGCCAGAAAAAAGCAATTTTTATGAGCTAGTAGCAGGCACTTTTTCTGCTCTAATTAAAAGTCATAATTACATTTTTGATTAACCCAGAATGAACAATAAAACAGATTAGTTATCAGCTTGCTGCATTTTGTGGAACAATATCGAAGCTTAGAAAATTTTAAATTCTCTGACATCCTTAGCGTAACAAGATAAAGCAAAAACATAAATGTAATTTATGTTTAACAATCTACATAGATTTATTTCTATTTTTGACATCTCATTTGGAAAATGAGCAGAAATACTAATTCAGACAAACTTCTATCATTGTAGATTTTTGTTGGTTCATAAGATATGTGTTTTGCTTGCATTATTTTAAATAATTTCACAATAAGAAAAAAAATAATAGCATAAGTCAGTTATTGAGTTTTTCAATCTCAAAAATGAA
>KZ505747.1:918089-938280 GCA_002844005.1 Limosa lapponica baueri
AAAAAAAAAAGAAAAAAAAAAAAGATGAGTATTAATCTATTATAAGCCTGCTGGAAGAATCCTTACTGCATTCTGGAGCTTAAAATAATAGTTTTAAATATTATCAAGTAAAGGCCAAATGTACCTCTAATTACTTTAGACATCTTTTAAAATTCTACTAACGTTGTCATAAAAAAGAAAGTATCTACATTTGGAATACCCAGAAGACAATTAGCAGAAAATCTACATAAGGTTTAATAGGTTATAGAGAATAATAGAGAATGCATGTGATACCTGTATGCTATAATCTTAGTATTAAAAGCAAGCTTCTACAATTCAGTATTACAAAATTATAGATGTGTCTTAGGGTTTTCCAGATGTTTCTTCATCTACATATACATCTAAATATAGTTAATAATATTTTTGTCAATATATGAGGTAACACTCTTGCATAAAGAAAAAAAGCATATATGTAAACAAACCCAGGTTGTATTAACCACAGACAGGTAATTCCAGAGGTAAAGAAACAGGGAAAACCACTTCCTTTTCCCCCATAAATTTCTGATCTCTAAAAATGAAGGAAATAATCCAGATTTTAAATATGCCTCAGTAATTAACTGGGAAAACTGGCTGAGCTCCCCAAAAGGCTAGAAATATCCATACAGGCAACCAGAAAAAAGAGGCGACATTTTTCGTGTTCAGCAACATGAAAGTGTGTGGCATAATTAAGAGAGAATGAGATCAGAAAGGGTCTAATTTTTCTGGATCATAAAGAAAAGAACAGAGGGAAAAGTGCTTCTGAGAACTTCTAAGAGACACCCCCAAAGACAGGGTTAGTCTCACGTTGGTGTAACGGGTCAGCACAGGTCAAGCTATTCTCTTTGCCCATAATTAAGAAAGCTAATGTGTTGCTATTGATGAATGAGGATTCAAATTGTACTTTCAGTATGTCAGCCATCCATCTCTTTTTTCTATCCTGGCAGACAGCAAATTCTTTTTTCAGTATCTATCTAACAAAATTTGTTACTATATGTAAAAATAAATGAATCTGAACTTTTTAAAAGTGCACACTAATTAATTTGGTGTTGGGAGAGCTGTCTAGGCATGTCATCCTCTGAACATAAAATCATGTGCAGTAAATCACTGTCTTATTTAAGAATTTTTGGAGAATTCTCCTGAAAATTCATTGCTCTTAATTGGTAACTAATATTTCCTAGTAAGACACACTACTCACCAAATCCTTTAAAAATATTTGTATTTCATACATTATATAATACAGATGAACATCACGGTTGTAAAATAGATACTACTAATAATCTCTACTTCCATTGTGAAATCTGAAGACACACACATCCACAGCTCCTGCTTTGAAGTAACATGAAGGGAATGTGAACATCATCAGTAACTACATAATATTTTAGATGGAAAAAAGTTCTGTGTATTAAAAATCAGCTCTAATTTCCAAAGTATTCACCTTGCACAGTGAGTCATACTGACAACAGCAGACGCTCCTTTGAAATAGCTCTTTCTACAATATTAATTCTGAGCATTTATACCTCTAGTAACATGAAGCCTTTTCCTCAACTTCTAACACTCAACAGCTGCTGTATTTTCCTCTATATGTAACAAGCTGAGCTATTACAAACGGTCTCAAAACCTACAGTGATATCTAGTGATGCATCATATTCCCACACCTAACCCTCACAATACTTGTGGTCATCACAGAAAAGTAATACTTATTTCTGCTTCATTGGCATATATGGCACTCATGCAAGTCCACGAACACAAAATATTCTTTTCAGTATTCTATTACAAATCTTCAATTGCAGTTACTAAGTATTTACTTGACAAAAAAAACCCCAAATCACAGGACCTCGCACCAAAAACAGTGAAGGAAATTTTTGCACTCCAGAAGCACACAACAGTCATTGACCAAGAACAAATCATTTTAGCTCAAAACTGAGTCTTTTCAAGTATAAGAGAAAGGGTGTAGGAGAAAGTAGATCTCTTTGAAATCACTTGTATTTCAAACCATGCCTTCTTGATAAGCATGCTAGTATAGCAAACTGCAGTCTAATCTCAGTTATCCATGAATTCCAAGAAAGCCAATCTCATTTTCTATCAGGTCACTGAAGCTCCCAGTTCATGTACCTCGTAGTAAGCAACTGTTGCTTACTCTTTGCAAATTTCCACAAGACCAGAGACAACATATCTGCATTTGATTGCAGTTGCACTAGAAGCTTTCCAGGCTAGTTCAGCAATAGCCTTCAGATTTTTGCATTCCATACTAAATAATATAACTCCTTCCCTCTCCATCTGTTCACTGTTTTGCCTTTATTGTTTTATCCATCAAGTTTTATATAGCTTTTTCTGTTCTGTGCAATAATACATGGTTAGCAACCTAAAAAGTCATCAGGCTTCCAACCTCTATTAAATAGAGCTTAATTGTTCCCTTATAATACGCTTTTTCTGTGGAAGTGATGCTTTTACTGCACCAACGCTCAGTCATTTCAAGTAGGAGCTGTTCATACTGCCTCAAGTTCATCAAGACCTGGTCTAACTTCCATTTTATATCAAATTGAACCAGGTCTTTTGAAAATTTTGTTTAGTTTAAAAAAGACAACACCAACTTACCACCTTTGAAAAGACAAAAAAGCAGCAGAAACATATATACACAAAATACTGCACCTCTGCCTGGAGATGCTAGTAAATAAAAATGTCTGAATTTCTTAAATTAAAACTATTCAATTAGAATGCCTGTTTCAAGTCCTGGTAAGCTTTGTAGGAACTTGTTATTGCCTGGGCTCTCAAATGGTCTTTATGAGAAAGTTTCAGCTGCCTCTAAATACCTCTTTTTCTTACTGGTCCGACTGAAGTCACTGAAGAGACTAGAAAGGGTCCAAAAATTTCCATAAGTTGCACCATCATCCTATGGTTGCAGGAAAAAATGGGTGGTTATCATAGAATCATGGAATTGTCTATGTTGGAGAGGCCTTTCAGATCATCAAGTCCAACCACCAACCTAACACAATGCAGGAAAAAATACAGTGGAAGGGAAACTCATACCAGTGCTCTCCAATTCTGTGTTTTTATATGGGGGAAGTAGTCGAAAAAGGCTGAAAGAGCCTTCTTACTCTTCCTATTAAATTATAGTACTGGCAAGCATACGCTCTTTGGACAAAGCATACTGGCACTGTTCACCCTCTAATGCAAATACTGTCTTTGCCAATAGTGAGTGATGGATTACAACACAGGGATTTAGCCCCTGCTGGTAAAAGCCTCTTCTTGGTCAGGTCATTTAATTCTAAAGTTTTTAGGAAATTAGTATTAGTTTGTACAGTTGACAAATAAATGAGGACATTATAGCTTGCAATTATGCAGAAATAAATTTAGTTAGTAAATTATCCTAATAATGCGTTGAACACTTTCTGGCAGAAATACCAGGAGAAACTGTTCAATAACACAGGGATAATTTCTGAACATTACATAATACAGAAAGAAATTCATGACATGCAGAAAGACATCTCTACAGAGAGGCTCAAGGTGATTTAATATTGTTCAATGGCAATGGAGCAGCAGCAGCATGCTTTGTTTTCGGGTTACTGCCTCAATGACAGTGTCTCTGTGAGCTAAACAGAGCAGAACAGAGCCCTGGTTCAACCGTACAGGTATTTGTGAAAACAGCTGGTAACATTCCCTACTACCATGGAGAACTGTGAGCAAGTCCAGGCTTCAAGCTGTGATGTGACAACTTCCTTACATTCCCTTTTTTCCTTTTTTTATTCTTCCTTTTAATAATTCTACATTCAAGGGAATCTCTTTGGCTTTGGTCTCCAACACTATCAACATAATCCCAGAGAAGAAAAGACTAACAGGCTGCCCAGGGAGGTTGTGGCGTCCCCTTCTTTGGAGATTTTCAAGACCCGCCTGGATGCAGTCCTGAGAAGCATACTCTAAGCAATCCTGCTTCAGCAGGGGAGTTGGACTAGATGATCTATATGGTCCCTTCCAACTCTAAAAATTCAGTGAAATATCAGGGAAAAGAAACTGTATCTGAAATTCTGTTTTAGGGAACAGATCTAAAGAGAAAGTGTGGCTTTTATTTTCCCCTTCTATTTTTAACGTAAAAAGTCTTCCAGGCAGCTGAAACTTAGAGAAGAGTAATTATACTCAAGAAAAAGTTCAAAACAAAAAAGAAAGCTATGTAAAATGGATCATAGTTAGTTAGAGCTCTGAATACCTCACAGCATGTATTGAACAGTGGAATGAGTTTCCCCAAAACAAAGGGGAAAATCTGCCACTAAGGATTTGGAAAAATAAACTACAGGTTTTAGAAAACAATTCTGTAGTACCAAGAGTAGAAGCTGGAAGGAAGAGTCTTAACTTCTCCACTTAACTTCTAATACTAAGATTGCTTTTTTTGTGTGATCATTGTGGCATGAAGCACATTCCTTCATTTCTTTCTGAAGCTGTCATCATTTATGTCCTTTGTCATAAAAATAGATTGAGACATCATTTACCTCTGCAACAAAGGTAAATTAACAGTTGTTAAAAAAATTAAGTGCTTCTGTTTTATCTTCTTTTTATTCTTTAAGTTTATGATGTCTTTTGGAATTGTGCTACTGAGAACTGAGAGAATAAGTAAGATCTAGAAAAATACATTTGACAAAGCTGAAATAGAATGAATGCTTAGAAACATGGTGTTTAAATTCAAGAGAAATCTGAAAGGTTTTGAGATTTTTGCTTTACAAACATGGAGAATAAAGCTGAGGAACTATATTATTTCACACCAATATACACAATCATTTAAGTTTTTCAATATGTGGAAAGCACAAGTATTGTTCCAATACAATAAATAAATTCATCATCTAGAAAGCATTATTTTGAAGCCTTTGTATTCTCCCAATATAATTAATGACAAATCTCTCAGAAGAAAATTTTATAAATTAGGGTTCCTCACCTACCATTCCTTCAGCTCCCATTTACCTCCTTGTTCAACACATTCACTTAAGGAAAATAACAGCAGGTGGACCAAAAAGAATTCATAAAGTGAATTGATTTTCCCTGCAGTGTTGCCTCAATTTAGGTTGAAATCTTTGTTAACTCTTTTGTTAGGTACAGTAATTTTTTTACGCAGAGGTTAAGTTTACATTCTGCTTCCTTTTTGAAATGCTTGTTTATTACAGTATTCAATTTATTGCTGCATTGTCCTTATCACACTCAGCCAAATGTGGTTTCTACCTCATTTTATTTAAAAGTCACTTGGAAAGTACCCTACTTGTATACACTTCTTACCTGAGATGTTCAGAATCAGCTATTTCTCTTAGAAGACTGGAAGCTTCTGGTTGAACTATGCTCTACAATGGCCCTTGTGGCTAAATTGCTTGCTAATTACTACTTTACAGCTTCTCTCAGGCTCAGCTAATTTCCCATCAGTTCCTCTCTTCTTTCCAGTTTTCTCTCTCCTCAATTCCTTCAAGTGAGCCAGACACTGTTTAGGCCATAGTTGAGGATGAATTTAAATAAAAATAAAGTAATAAATTAAACATGACATAGAAGGTGAAGGAGTAACATATGAAATGGTGAGATTTTAGAATTATCATGGAAAGTTATGAACCAAAACAATATAAGAAACCATGGTAAAAGAAAGTATATTCAATATTTTTGCATAACATTTAAAAATATTTAATATATCAATAAACTTCTCTGAAAACAGAAGGTTATAGTCTTACAAAAAATTAGTGAGATAAATGAAATGCAAATTTCAATGGTATTATACATATAAAGTTGTTGCCAACAATGCTGTCATTCATGGACACAGAAATAATAACTGATTAAAAGCTTAATTAAGCATAAAATATTTTCCACTTCTTACTCTGACTTTGTATATGTATCTGCCTTTCTCAACTTGACTTACAGCTGGAGACAAGATGAAATCAGTCTGTCATCTTTCCCTACATCATATCCATTAAACCTTCTTGAAACTGGTGTTAGCAACTGCCTTTTATCATCTAGCATTTCTTGTTCTAGCAAAACAGCACTGCCCAAAACAGTAAGCCAGGAAGTCCAGCAGACTATTGTTAACTGCTAAACTCAAGGCAGCACCGAACTGCTATATGAAAAAAGAAAGTAATTAGGAGACCAGAGTATAAAATCTGAAGTAGTAATCAAACATGGCTGGGAAGACTGTTCTAATAAAAAAACCTTAAACAAAGATATTTGGGGGCTGAGCATTGCCAAAAAAAGTCCATAGGAAGGAAGAAAATTACTTCAGACCCTTCTTTTTTCAAAGAAAAAGAATTTACTACAACAAACAACACAGTCTTGAAGATCACAGAATCATAGAATGGTTTGGATTGGAAGGGACCTTTAAGCATCATCTATTTCCAAACTCACTGCCATGGGCAGGGACATCTTTCACTAGATCAGGTTACTCAAAGGCCCAAAGCCCCATCCAATCTGACCTTGAACACTTCCACAGATGAGGCATCCACAACTTCTGTAAGGCAACCTGTTTCAGTTGTAAAAAATGTTATATATAGTAGTATAGTAGTAAATATAATAGTAAATAAATAAAATAGTAAAATGGTAAATAAGTAATATAAATATAAAATAGTGAAATAGTAAATAAAAAAATAGTAAAAAGGTCTTCCTTATATCTAAGTCTGATGTCTTTTAGTTTAAAACCAAGCATGATTGAATTAATCACAAAAGTATTAAAAAAACCCCTTCAAAATCCATACAATCTGTCTGACTGGATCTGGAAATGTAACATAATATGTGTCACACCAGAACAAATAAAAAAGTTTCATAGACTTCATGTTTTCCAAACAAGAATTCTAAATGAGAATCATACACTCTTTTATCACTGCTGAACACTTTCCAGTGTGCTGGAAGGCTTCTCATGGGAGATATTTGCTGATATCATAGAAGGCTTTTCTGAAGATTTCCAGCATTCTTATGAGGATTCTAAAGTTCAGCAGTGCTTTAGCAAAGTCAGTCTGTAAATTCCAAGGTTTCTGGGATAAATAAGGGCTTCTGAGGTCTGGAGAGCAGCAAAACTCATGGGAGAAACCAATAAAACTGACAGAATGCCTTATGATCTTTTTATTCCTTGCACAAATGTCTTGCCTTATTTTAGATAAATCAAAATGGTAGCTGGAAGAATACAGGCTTAGCATATCTGTGCAAGTACTCACACGTGAATAGTGAGGACTAGGAAGGATGCAGTGCATGACATAGATGACAGCATAGTCTCTCATATATGGAATCTCTAGTCTTGTAAAAGTTGCCAGCTCAAAACTTGAATACAAAAAAAATATTAATACCAGAAGCTTCTGTCAAGCAGACATAGTGAAAAGTATCAGATCTGGTCAAAAAAAGAAAAAGGGAAAAAAAAAAAAAAATCTCCCTCCAGTAGTCTCTCAACCTCTGGGCTTCCAACAGAATGACCAGACACAGGAACTTGGCCCATTTCACTTGACAAATTAGAAACCTCCTTCAAAATGCTTCTCTAAGGCACTTCTCACATCTACAAAAAACTTATTCCTTAAGATATTATTTTTTTTTAAACACACAAATACAAATAACTAATCTAACAAATCATTATCTTAATGCTACATGAGACTTCATTAAATACCAATGGGCTCTGTACACTGGTGGGCATGATTGCCTGTGTATGCATTTCATATAAAGACATCATTTAAATAAAGAGTTGGATATAATATCTCCAATCTCCGTATTTCTTGAGCAAGTTATTTTAGTGAATATAAAATTCTGGCATTCTGCAAGGAACAACTAACAATACAACAGAGGCCATAACATCTCTCTGCTGGATTCCATAAATAAAAGGAATACAAAACCAATTAACCAACTGAAGATTATATAGTTCCCAATAACCGCAACTAAGTCTAAAATACGCTCTGTGAACTCAAAACATTGCATTTATCCTCAAAATATATAACATTGCTACTATGGAGACCAGTAACACCAACAAAGTGGAATGCATGCTTAGCTGGTACATATCTACAGTGGATAAATATTAGTTCCAATACAGGAAAGTCTATCTAATTTTTTGCTTATGTAGGACTTCTTAAAGTGTAATGTCTTATTTTCTAATATTATTTCTCAACAACTCTTTTTAAAAAAAAATTATGCTTGAAGTCAGGAAATAATGCTGCAAAATATTTTGGATTCTCAGATGACATTTCCATACTGTAATACGTATTCAAAAGAGTTAATCTTTTAAGGAACGGTGTGCTTCAGATGAAGGCTATGACAAATGTGAAACAACTTTATGGTAGTTTTCTCAAAAATAGTACCTAACTCTAAAGTTAATTCGATCTTCCAGTGCCATGCAACCTCCTGACTATAGCAACTTAAAGATCAAATTGAAATTGTGTCTATATCACACAGTTCTGCTGGTGCAGTGGTATTAAGAGTTTTTTTTAAAAAAATCCCTAAAAATCACATATACGTACATATCATATATACATATGATATACATACAAAGCAATCTGTTCTCCTCTGCCTTTCTGAAGTACTGAAAGAGACAGTTTCCACAGACCGCAATGAACTCTTGAAAGCAAATTAGCGAGGCAATATTGGACTATAGCTGCTGCACATGTTACTTCTCTAAAACTGCTCTGAGGGGTAGCATGATGTTAGATAACTAGTAAATATTTTATTCAGTGTCATAATTCAAGCTAAATAAAGTGAAATTCATCTACTACTGTCAAGTACAGTCACTTCTGCAATAATTTTCTTGGCAGTAAGAAGAGCAGATGCCCTTTTGTCATGCCCAAATTAGTGTTTGCTGTGGATATATGAAACTTGCAGCTTACTTGTCTATCAAAATAGTGACAGTATTATTCTGGACATGGGGAAAGTTTGAATTGGATCTGGCCATGTGCCAAATCATAAGAGGTTCATGCTGAAACATACTTAATGAGTCACCAGAACAAGCGGCCAGTAATTGGCAGCTCTGTCTCTGTTGTAGTGAATGTTCATTAGGAAGAAAGACTGACTAGTCAGCTTCTTCATTTATTCAGTTTTTGACCCATAATTTAAACACGCCAAATTATTCCATTTTGAAATATAGGACAAGAAGACTGTATGATCTCACGTATGGAGGTGGCAGTTCCCAAAATATTTACAAGTGAAGCAGTCAGTTAATATACTTTGCTGTGCTTTCAATCATCTGAATTATATCTGACACTAAATAAACAACAATGATAAATAGTGACAAGAAGCTACCTGTTTCAGAGAACATATGAGCTAGAGCAAATTTTGAAATTTCCCTAAAGTGCATCTGTGATTTTTTTTCTGCAAAAAGGGGTAAACCAGGTAAGCAGCATCCTTACGCAAGTGCTCCACAGTGTGCAAATGTTGTGCGTTGTTTGTGCCCAGGGACCAAGGAGATGCAACACAGGACAGATGTGCGCTGCCATGTTTACCACAAGCCAGATGCAGCCAAACCCTTTGACATTCAAGAAAACTGCTGAATCTAGTAGACAACTTGAAAGGAGCCTGTATCAAGTGGCATTTGGAAAGTAATATTCAGTCAGAAAGCAACCAGATAATGAAGCAAGATGTCATACATTCAACAGATAACAAAATCAGGCCATTTGTCAAGTGGGAGACAGGCCTCTTGTTGCTTTTAACAAAACAGAAAATCTACCCATACAGTTGGTGGTGATGCAGAGAAAAACGATAGCAATTTCTGTAATACGCTTCTGAGCCAGGACCAATTAAGTGCTGAAAATGGATTTGGAATCAGCTGGTAGTAAACCAAAGTATGCAAGTTCCGTGATCCAAAATTAAATAGCTGAAGCACAGTAACAATTTAATTCCCAACAACTTTCAGTGATAAAACACACATATATCACATGCATAGACGATTTGCCTGTGTGGATCCATCAATGAATATTCTGTTGAAGAGCCCTTCCCACAGCTTATATCCCAAAATTTTCCCAAAAGCATTCCTGTGACCGCTTTGGACAGGCTGCTATCCTAAAAAAAATTTATGCATGTGCTAAAATCTGTAACTGAACTCTGTCAGTAAACACACAGGAAGTTTAGGGCCTCACCCTGTGCCAAAGACTGCTCCATCAACACTGTATATGCTGCATTTCATTGCTCACAGACTAAACTTCACAATGATGTGAAACGTAGCTCAAAGAACTGCAGATGGACTGTACTCAAATGTATGAATTTCTGATGCTTTCCATGAGCTGATCAGATCCGTGGGCTGTTACCCAACAGGTTCAGCCGAGCACAAAGCATGAAAAATTGAATCAAGAGCCTGTTTCTGTAGTCACTTCAGCTGAGCTACCGAATGCCATCCTTATCACCCCAGGAAAAAAAAACATCAGAAGGCTAAGAGATTTGCTATGTCAAGCCACCCAGCTGCTGTGGACCACACAGCAGCCCAGCAGAGACCTTCTGGAGACAGAGAGGCTCAAGAACATTGCAAAAGACGTCATTCTGACATCCTCCCCCACATCTTCAAATTGTTCAAAATCTGGTCAAACTGCTTGTGTCAACACGCGCTCCTGCTTAAATCCAAGCTCTCTGAAAGCTCGTTATTTCAATTCAATCAAGGAAGGAGAATGACAGTTGCTCCCAAATACACACTGGTAGTACGGGACGACTTAAGCAAGTAAGACCAGCCTACATCAGTCATCTGCTTGTGAGACATGACATGAGTGATTATGCATACATGTCTGTGTGGAAGGACTGGTTTTTTGTTGTTGTTTTTAATGAACAGCCTGAGTAATTACCAGTACCTATATTTAAACAGGCTTATACCAACCCAGTCCTTCCTCAGTGAAACCCTCTGATCTTATTCTATGTATAAACCTAACACCTACTCTTGGAAGAGCTCTTTGCTTCTACACTTCGTTGTTTGGAGAGGCAGAATTTGGAGGGGATGCTTCTGGGAAAGCATCTTTTTTTTTTTTGTGAGGATAAGCTACACTGGCATTGCAAAACTTCAAGGATAACTACAGCACTAATTAAATTTGTGTAATTCACAGGATCTTTGAAATTGAACAAAGCAAACACTTGATTCAAAGCAAAATAAACACTTTCTTGAGTATATAGTAAGTATATAAACATAATATAATATACTGATGATTCTTGTACTATATATAATATATAAAGTTCTAAATATCACTATGAGAGAATGATAATAAAACACATGAAATAGTATCTATGGCTAAAATGAAGCAATGACAACAAAGGACAAACAGCTGCCAATCTGATTCTGCATCAACTCATCTAAAAGAGTAGCTGGATGTTTCTTCATCTGCAGGTCTATTAGTTATAAATACAAGTCCAATACAAATACAGAACAACCTCCCAGTAAAATACATTTTATGCACAGATCTACCTCTGTAGACCAACTGGCTTTTCAGACTAATGTTAGTCACAAACATACCATTTGCTTTTGTGCAACTAAACTTCCTATCCCTTACTTGGGGACACAGAACTCAGAATATTGGATTTCAGTGCCTTATTTTTAGTAGTTTTTTAAAAATTCAATTATATTTGCATCACCAGAAACAGAACAAACAATCCATCTTGTTAACACTCATAATATGTCTTCTTTTACGAAGGAAAAAAAATGTATTAAAACAATTTCTATTGACCTCTTCTATTAAAAGAGACACTGAAAAACACAAAATACTTTCATCTTGAATTACTACCACTCAGTATTCTCTGACAGAAGTACTATTAGCTAAAAAAGTAAAGTGTTTCAGATATTTGCACATTAGAGTGTATGCTTACATAACCCCTCTATTTTGGTCTGTGCAATGTATTAAGCATTATATTTTTCAGATGTAGAACAATCAGGCCAAAGGAATGGAAGTGCTTTCTTCAGCTATGTGAATGCTTTATTACAAACAAAAGTGCAGGATTTTCCCCAGTTTCCCACCAATATTTTGTTATCCACACTTGCAGAGGCCCACAGACAAGAAGATAATTGAATTAGCTTATACAATGAATCCAAAGGCAGATATCAGGGCCCTTATGTTCTTCTAACAATTTATTTTGTAATGATAGTTCTCACTTCAATTTTTCAGATTTTGAAGCATGATCCTGAAAAGAGAAAATGTTTCAAAAAATTACTAGAGAGTTTTTAAGAGTTCGTATTTCTTGAAGCTCCGTTATCAAAATAAATACGTAAAAAGTAGTCAGCAAGCACAACTGATGAGAGGTACGAAAGCAGAGATATTTAGACCAGATCTGTACCAGAAACTTTTGCCTGTATAGCATCCTGCACAAATACAGGGTAAATAAAAGACATGGCACATTTTGGCATACGTCCAAGATCAAGTTTTCTACCTACCCATTTTCTATGTCAGTTTCAGGGAAAATTTACCAGTTAGGAACCTATCTAGATTTTATTCAAGAGGCTATTGACTGAACGCCAACTGGGAGTCCAAAAATTTCCCAAAGGTTTACCATTTTAGTTTTTGGAAAGGCTGTTTGATAGGACTTTGCATTTCCCTTTGAACTTCATTACATTCCTGCTTGCCCATTTCTCCACACCACCAAGATCCCACCAAACAGCAGCAAACCCATCCAGTGGATTAACCACTCCTCCCAGTTTTGTATTTGCAAACTTGCTGAGGGTGCACTCTGTCCCATCATTCAGCTCACTACTGAAGATGTCAAACAATATTGGCCCCAGTATCATCTCCTGGGGCACACCACCAGCCTCCAGCTGGACATCGTGCCACTGATCACAACACTGAGGATGGCAATTCAAGGAGTTTTCAAGCCACCCCACTGGCCACCTATGCAGCCTCTATTCTTTCAGGGGTGAGATTACCACAGCACACACGACACCTCAGTGTATCTGCATATTAAACACAGGATGATTGTAATGGGATTTTGGAGCCAACAGACACGATGAAAGCGATTTCTTCCACTAGCAACTACATAAAAAAAAATACATTTCCAATTAAGGGTTTGCCATTCATGTATGATATTAACTTTCTGACACTGCTCATTCATTTTCAGTATTTCGTTTGTGCATGGAAGACTGCTGCGCCCTGAGGAGCTGTTGTAAATGAAAAGGGGATTTTTACCTCAGTAACTATTCAGATTTCATACTTTTACTAAGAAATGTGTATGATTTAAAAAAAAGAAACATTTTTTCCAGGTATATTTTTTCACCTGAAATCTTATGCTGTTCTTAAGAATAGGATCTGACTTCCCAATCAAATAATAAATAAGTGAAGCCCAATGTTAGCTCTGACTCTCCAGATTTACTGACAAAAGAAGTCTTCCAAAATACAAAACGGTTTTGTACTAAACCCTTCCCTAACTCTGATATACACTAATCATTTAAATGTACATGCATTTAATTTTTGGTGGAATTTATAGCCAACGATCTAGGCTCTATATACAGAATTATGTGAAATTTTGTGTTGGTCTGAAAGACCATTTTGCACACACATCAAGAGCATTTCCTAGTATAAATTAATGTATTTAAATCTCACATGTAACACCTCTGGTTTATTGAGCATTTCTATTGCTTCAGCTGAAATACCCTGTGCAGTTTGAGGCACTGTAGTTCAAGAAATATTTGAATAAACCACAGAGTGTGCAGTGGAAAGAAATAAGAAGTGGTAGAAGTCTAGAATGCATCTTCTGTGGTGCTTTAGAAAAAGCTGGGGTGATTAGCTCAAAAAAACCCAAACAAAAAAAAGAAAAGCCCAAACCACTAGCAATACCAATAAAAAAGCTAGGTATGGTAGTAGCTTTAAAGCACAAAAAAGGCTTCTATAGAGAAGAAAATTATCTGTTGTCTATACTGCACTAGGTAAGAGAACGAGTCATGAGTTTCAGTTTCAGCATGAAAGATTCAGATTAGTCATTAGAAAGCACACACTAATGGCTATTCCAGTAAGCAGTGGAATAGACTGCCTGCGGCTATCCCATATATCCTCTCCTGCTTTAGTCTCCCAGCAGTCCGGCTCTGTCAAGCAGCAGTTGCAAAGAATCGCAATTGAGTCTGCGAACACACTGGTCAGCGTAACCGCACCACAGTTACAAAGCAAAGCCATCCACAAACGTTCAAGAATAAATTCAGGCCTGTGTCAAAGGGGTCTGGATTTATGTAGTCGGTCTCTTCTCTAACTTTATGGTTTGGATGATTTTTTGTTGTTGTTATTTTGCTAAAGGCCAGGTATGCAAATATTACGAGTAGTATAAACTTTTTTTTTAACAAAAATGGTTCATTTGGTTTTAAAGGCATTACATTATTGTCATATATAGCTCTTAATTCCTTAAGAAATATTCAACCTCAAATATATTTCAGCCTAACAACTTCAAATCCATTTAGTAAGCAATCCTTACAGCTTGTCCATATCTTCCTACAAATTTTGTATGCATTTAAAAGTTTTCTCTATTATTGTACCTTCCTAACTCTTTCTTCAAAATATCCATATTTCATGCAAAGACAGTATTCATGCAGAAGGGCTTGCCACACTATTTTAGGAAATTTCAGTCTGGATTTCTGTTATATGCCCAATCACATTCAAAAAACAGAGTCCAAATCAGCTGTGGTTCAAGTTATAAATATAATGAATAAAACCGTTTTAACTATAGGCACAAATGCTTGTGAATAATCCTAAATTTATGTAGTCCACCATAAGTCACTGCCACCTTTTATTCATGTGAACAGGAATAAAATTTTTTTATGGAAAACAGTTCTTAAAAAAAAATTCTCATAATACTGCAGTATATGCTACACAGGGAAGTTGCCCCTTTGATCTTTATAAATCTACATGTTCATGGTATTTTGCTTAATCTAAAAATCTTTCTCCTCTTTATCGCCTACTGAGAATTTTCAATTAAAAAGTTGAGTTACTGTAAAAAAAAAGTGTTAGGAGAAAAAAAAAAGTATATATAAGAAACTTGGGGGAAAAGAGCTTTAAAAATTGTCTTCAAAATAGGCATCACTTGATAGTCTATTCTAATTATGAACACATTAGAATAGTTAGTCTAATATTTCTGGAATATAACTGGAATGATGTATGAAGTATTGAGAAATTAATGTTCTAAAATAAACTTTAAAAGGTCATAGGTGTTTATTTTCAAGAATGTAGATACATCATTTTGCAGCAACAGAGAAAATGGCCTTGAAATTCCATTCAACAGACATTCCTTCTCTTTCAAAACAGGAATGCAAAAGAGCACATTCTATTTGCCACATATCAAGCTTTTGGTTTACAATCCTATCACTAGATTTTGTATTTTGACCATTGAAAACTGTATATGCAGCAGTCACACAGCAGTTTTACTAAAAAGCATCTGAAGTTACCAAAGGTCACTCTCAGGAGGACATACTACTTTGTGCTTGCAAACAAGATTTCCACTTAATGTTTCTCTGCGTGAATTTGATCCTAAGAACTTCAGTCACAATTCAGCAAAACCTCTAAAGAACATGCATTATCCTGCTGCCCTTGGTGGGTGCTAAGAGGTTACTGGACCCTTTTGAGTATATCTGGTTCTGTTTTTCAGATTGAGTGACGGGATGGTAATCCTGGAGGAATTTTCTCATAAATATAATGACATCAAAATAATCACGGGGACTACTTATGTTGTCGAAAAGAACAGTGAGCACAAGAACTTTGTCAAGCCAGATCCAGCAAGATGAAGGAACAACTAGCATGAAACGTATTATTTTAATGTTCTTTTACAGAAATAATCATGATTTCATTGCCTTCTACCTTCTGGACCTCTAATATGCACTGTCAACATTCTCAGTTTTTTTCTGCAGCCACAAGAGTCAGAAGTTTTCATTCATGAGTGTCAACTGATGCTATCAGGTAATCACTTGAAAGTCCAGAACTTAAGAGAAATAGTTGATGTCACAAAATTAGTCATAAAAAAATTACAAGATTTAGAAATAGCTATTTACAAAGGGTCATATCAGCATTCAGCCCTAATCAAATGGTATCAGTTATTCAAATGCAGTACAAATCCACTTAAAGAATTTTTCTTTAATCAATGGATTGACAAGGCCCCAAGGAAGCTGAAGGCAATCAGCATATGCTGGCAGGGAACTGGAAATGTAATTACAATCTGAGAAAAGAAAATTTCACTGTATCCTTCAAAATGAAGCAAACTCTTGTCATTTGTATGATGTCCCTCCTACCAATAAAAGATACAGAATCACCTTTCTTGCATGTTTTCATTTTAGTCGTCTAGTAAATCCACAGGCTTGTGAAATGGGGAAAAAAGGAAAGCTTTGAATAAAGTTGTGCTTGACACAGTTACATTTTTGCGTCCACATCCCATCTCCCACAGCACTTGGGAAATTCTACCACACAACCTGAACACTCGGAAGACACTTTTTAATTGTGCCACTGCTTTCAATGATACAACATTAAACAAAAAAGATAAAGCTTGTTCAAGTTGATGGTATGAACTATCAGTAACTCAGGTCCTCTGTGTTCAAATATAATTTTTCTGGTTTTATTCCCAATTATTGTATGGCTCATTAATGGAAACAAAACCCAGCATGACATGAAAAATCGCTTTAGTCTGATAAAATGAAGTAAAGCTGTGTTCAGCAGCAGAAGTAGCTTAGCTTGCTTCTAAGTGAGAAGCTGAACAGTAATTACTTTTATTTATTACAAAATCTATTTTGTGATTTTAATGTTTTCAAAAATTACACCTCTGAACAAGAGAGATACTTTCCTACTGAAAGAAAATATTTTCTTTTTATATTTAGAATTTTCCTTCATACGTACATTGCAGAAATTTTAGGGCAACTAAAATTTTAATTTGCTTCATGTTCAAAACTTAAGTCTAATTAGAATAAACTGCAAACTGAAAATTATTAAACAGGGAACCAGCAGCCAAAACAAACTGTGAGGGAAAGACAAAAATACTTTTTTCACCTAGTTGCTTACCCATTTACAGCTATATTTCTGGATTTAATTTTTAACTAGGCAGACTCAGTGTTAGAATTTTTACTGAAAAGAAGTCACTCAAAAACTCAGCATCAAAAATACTGAGATTATATATTAAGTTTCTGGAAATAACAGACGAAAAATATTGGATACTCTGTGTTCAGAGAGCACTGGGAATGATTTAATAGCAAAATATTTTATGCCAAAAGTGTCTGGTTCAATAAAGCCACAGAATGCTGCCTGAACTCCAAACGCTGGCTGTTTGGGGTTTTTTGGTAGTTTTTGCTTTTTTTTTCCATGACGGTGGATTTTTTTGGTTGCTGTTTTTTCGGGGTGTTTTTGTCCCATAGCTCCAGGATGCAAAGTTCAAGGATAACTGGTCCTTCAGTCACTCTTCCAGCATCCACAAATGGGCTGGTGCTCGCTCCTCCAACATCTTTTAAGTTCTCCTGCTGCTACATTAAAAAGTCATCACTTAAAAAGGAAGATGTGGCAGACTGTTCCTGGTCCAAACCAGTTGATTTTTGTGGAGTGACAGGGAACCTATGAGAATCTCCATCAGGCTAAACCTAAATGGGCAAGGATCCCACCCCACGGAGCCACAGAGGAGCGCTGGGAAGCCCTTATGAGTCTCAGACAAAGTTATACTCCCAGCCTTCACAGACAGCTTCTGAAGAAGCTTGAAAGGCAGCTACTGATGGAAGTGCCAGTTCTTGGCAGCTTCCCTGAAAATAATAAGCAACAGCAAATTTCATTTTCAATAGCCAGAAAGGAAAATTCTGATTGCAAAATACCCTGGTGTTGTTTGACTAGAAATGAGATTTTTGTATGAGTTAAGTACTGGTGAGTGAACAACCAATTTCACTCTCTCAACCCCTCATTTTATGCAAATCAGTATTCTTGCTAAGTTTTGCAGTTCTACGTCTTTTTAATAAAAACTTATAAAAAAGAACACCCCCTCCACATTTTAACGGCAGCAAGCAGATTTTGGAACTTGGTTCCTCATTTGTTACCAGGGAAACTGCACTGACTTGGAAAGATTCACATGCAAATTATTTCCTAATCTGCTTGGTCATAAAAACACAATCTAGCACTCAACTAGTAATATGCATTAAAATGCAAAACCCAGGATTATCAGTGAGCTCAGTCTTAATTTTGACTCTGTTTGGTTCTAATATTCACTGCAGTACCCTGCTATAAAACCGCTGCTAAACCACTCTGATTTGGTGAACAAAGCTCTTGTACCTACTGTGCAATGAAGCCAGCAAGGATCAAATCCCCCCTTCCTGAGCACAGAGAAGACTCTCCTGTCTCCAGAGCCAACCTGGGCAGGTGCATCCAGCCCTTGTGTCTCTGCACCCCATGACTAGTCCTCCTGGGCCTGAGGCTAGCAGAAGTTACTCAACTGGGATCTGAACCTGCTGCTAACAAAGGTCACTGCTCTATTAGCCTTAAAATTTGGGTTTGCTCAAATGAAAACACTCACTGGCAACGGGCACAATAATGAGAGAGAAATTACAAAGTCCTACAAGCCCAACATTAGGAGCACAATCTGATCTACTTTACTGCAGGAGAGCCATCCTTCACTCAGACTTGAGAGTGCATGTTCAGTCGTTCCCATACTGCCTTAAATTAGTTAATCCATGGACCAGCACAGATGGAGTCACAGGGGCAGAGCCTGCAGCTTCTGGCAGAAACCAGTACCACCTGAAAGCTTCTTGCAGCTCTGCTGGGTCCCTGCTGCAGCAGCCTTGACTGTGCCTCAGGCCCAAACTAGCAAGACTGACAACTTCATACCTCGCCAAATGCTGCAGAAGTATATATACCTTCCGACGATGTGATATTTACATTAAAGAATGACAAAGGAAGATTACTTCATGTCACAACAACATTAGAGAAACCTGTCTGCTCCCAAGTCCTTCCGCTCGCTTGAGAGAGGATGTGTTATCAGCCTAAACTCTGGGTTAAGTGATACTCCACTTTGATAGAAACTTGTCAGAACCTGACAATGTGCATTTAGCATTTGATTACATCACTCATTGGTCATTAAGGAAACCACAGTTGCATCCTCCTGTTACAGCCTATCTGATTAAGTTATATGATACATCCTCTAGCATTATTCACGTCCATATACACTAGAAGCTAATTTCCTTTGCTGCGTGTCATCCGGTTTTTATTAATGTCTCCTTCAAAATGAACTTGTGGAGTGCTATTTTTTTTCCTTCTCATACCTTCTCACAGTTTAGTCTAGTTATCCCAGGCATATTTTTATTAACTTATCTGAAGAATATACTAGTCTTTAGGTATATTAATATATTTTATTTCATATTTTATTTTAAGTAGGTTTAGTCTGGGTTTAACTGCTGCTTCTCCTCTTTTTGGGGTGTTTAATTCACAAGTACTTATTCTGAGCAAATTCAGTTTTGAACCATAAATTATTGATGTAACTTTTACAACATACTAATTTGCATAACAATAACTGCTGATATTAGAAAGGGAAAGATTAGCCAACAGTTTAGAGTCGTGACTGAGAATATGTAAGGTGCACAGGCTCTAGAAAAACATAACACAGGCAGAGTTTGCACTATGAGTCTAATAGTTTAAAAACATAAAACATACACAAAGATGGGAAACTGATATTTCCAATTAAATTAATCTAGTTATTATGTATTTAAATGCACCTGAAAATGCTCAAAAACTTAAAATTGCATCTTCAGTTGCCAGAATTACAGCATAGCACTATAAAATAGATGACTTAAAGCAAAATATTTACTTTTCTTTCAATTTAATCTGATTCCTACCATAGACGCGCCAGAACCAGGATCCCTCCCCAGAAGACTTTGGATGCAGCAGCATGCTCATGGCAAAATCTGCACCCTACAGGCTGAATCATCCCTGATTAGCACTTGAGAAGAGAATTTGACTGAGAGAGAGTTTCGCTCTAGTGGTAGGACTGTTTCTGTTTCCAATGCGTACTACCGCATACACAAAACCAATGAGAGGTTTACACAAACACAGGGAGACAAATAGATACAATTTATTCACGTTTGCCCTTGGCAAACCATACATGCTATTTTAAGTGTCTGCAAACCTCCAAATGTATCTGTACATGCACATATATGCAAGCCTTAGTTTGAACATTTCTCCTAAATTTTGTCTCTTTTGAGCTTTGAGTTTAGATTTGGAGCAGACTACCTCCTTTAGCTTAATAATCTGATCTCCAGCTTCTTTCTTTCCATAAAAATGGGAGAAATAAGCCATCAGAAAAGGAGGAGAAT
>KZ505747.1:939986-965762 GCA_002844005.1 Limosa lapponica baueri
ACAGACACATTACAGCACCTGACAAAAGCCTTGCAAGGATTCTAAGGGTGAGCATGAACTAACCTTCTTAGCCATGCAAAAGCCCTTTCTGTTTTATTTGTTGGGTTATTTTAATAGTTGAAGGAACTGAAATGCAGAATAGATGTTGTCACATGGACTGTATTCATCACAAAGCCAGACTACTGACTATTATAAATCTGTCTTGAAATACTAAAAAACGAAAACAAAAAAACACAACCTAAAAAAACCTCCTTGGTTTTCTGACAAGTCCTGCACACAAACACAGCACAAAACACAAGCTGGTGAATGGAACAACACATTTCATTACTCCCATAAACCTTCTAGGCAATGTCACATATTCTCAGGGGTACCTTTCACCACATTACCATTAATCAGCAAGTCTATATATATACACACATGAAACTCTGATGACGTTCCTGAATTATTTTTGTAATGAAACAAACAGCAATGTATCAAAATAAGAAGACAACTAAACTTCTTTTCCACTGCTTTGTCCTGATTTGGAGCAGAAACAGATCATCTCAGGAGTGGTTTTCAAGTAAAGAGAGTCTATAAATAATTGCCATTTAATAATTTAAATATTTCATTTAGTTTAAATTTTTTCCCCAGTGGGCTTGCATTCCAAAATGAGATTTTTAAAATTTTTATATACATTTTTCAAACAATAGGGAAAGGATTTTCACCCAAAAGCATCAAATGCAATGACTACTAAAAAATTTGTAAACTGAGGAAAACATTGAAATTGATCTTTAATTAGGCGTGCTTTCAGAGAATTGGCAGTTTTCTGTGAAAATGATTCCCAAAGTCCTAGCTAGCTTAAAGTAAAACAAAATATAGTGAATAAGAACTGAACTGTATGACTTCTCAGCTTCAGAACAGAGGAAGAGAAAGAGAAAGTGAGAAGCAGTACACAGAAGGCACTGTTTGATAAGATTTCAGGAGAAACTCTGGGTTTGTTTCTCACAGTAATGACAGAATTGAAGTCTCCACTGGAGGTTGGCGGGCTGAGTTCCTGTTAAAATAATTAATTCTACACTGTTGGGATGGCATTGTTATTGATGTGTTGAGGTACCAGGAGACTTGGACAGGCATTCTTTAATTATTTATAATCTAAGCAAATAAATACAATTAAGTAATATGTATCCATACGAAATTCAAATTGAATCTCAGAGGTACGTAAGATCACCTTTGCTTAAAGTTGATCTTTGCTTACAAGCTGGTGACTTAGATAAACTTTTAAAGATTTACTATCATTTTGCTGCTGAAAAGGCTTTAGTTGTAGGAACTTGGAAAATGTTATGACAACTTTTTCATCAATATAAAATCTCAATTTAGTCAAGAGAAAGTCAGGCAAGTTCTATGACAAAGAAAATGATAGAGAAAATAAAGGCGAGATATCCAAAGATCAAGAAATCTGGGGTTTGCATGATGCATTTAAAATGTATGCAATTTCTTATTTCCCCTTTTCAAAGTTTTGGGGCATATGTTAGCACCAAGTGAAGAGATTACTTCACCCAGAGTAAAGTGCTTTACACAAATGTATTTATCACTGTAGAAAAGCAGAAATGGTTCCAGTTGAAAAAGGATGGCTGTAACTACATCGTGAAAAGTAATAGCACAGAGAAGCACATGCACAGCCAGGTAATTTACATCCAGGAAGAAGTATAAACTTTCACTATCCCAAGTCTGCTCCCCAGAAGGATGCAAGATTGACTTAAGGATCGTTATTTATTTCACTTATTTGATAGGTTTTGTTTTGTTGTTTTTTTTTTAATCTTTTACTTTTCATATATGCCAGGTCATTTGGGTAATCTCAAAACCAAGCAATATTTATTTTAAATGGCAACAAAGTTCTTGCATTATAACCTGACTCCAGGAAATGAAACTTTCTGAAAAGCATTAAGCATTGTGAGATCTAAAATGAGTTGTCTAAGTACTGCAAATTTTTATGGTTTCTTTAAACACATTTAGCTAAGCAAACTGTCAAAGACAGATAGAGAGTGGCATTAGGCAGAGAAACCATCTTTGAGTAGGGTGGAGGTTTTTTTGCCTAGACTCCAACCCAAAGTCCACTGAGGTCAAAACAAAGCTTTTCTTCAGCTTCTGTAGAATTTGAATCCAGATTCTATTAGGCAACTGAAAGAGATTTAAAATCCAATACATATAAATACTTTCTCATTTCTCTAACCATTTCTATTTTGCTGTAATCCTTCCTCATAACCTTTTGTATATCATAGTTGACAGAGGAATTAAAGCAAGAAAGGGCCTGTTTAGAAAGCTGCAATGATGGCATATGTATCCTCTCAAGCTAATGCAAGTATGATAACTAAACACTGACATGTACATTTCCAATGTGGTTAGGCATGAAGTGAATAAAAGTAAACAATAGGAAGACCAAACTGCAGAGGGAATTAAGGAAAAAAAAATAATAGGAAATACACAAATCAATCACATAAACAGTACAGCAGAAATTCTAATTAGGGGAAATCCAGCAATTTCATGCAGCTAATTTGAAGTGAGATTGCTATGCAATTTACTCATTCAGACCACCACATGTAGTTTCAGCTGTCATCCTTTCTCAGTGGAAGGGACAACCTCTCTATGACCTCCCTCTCCCCAATTCCTCTGTTGCTTAGAGTAGCCAGCATTTGCAATCTGAGTGCCCTGCGCAGCCATGGAGGGAGGCAACAACGACAAACAATTTGTAACAATGACAACTATGGTGGGTGAGTGCCATAAATGCTAAAAAGAATAATGATAGTTTATGGAGAAATAAATTGAGATCTATAATGGTGTGAAGTGAGGCATCTCCGAGAAAATAAAGGAAAAGGAAGTAATTTGAAAATGTTGCCCAATTTGTGGGTGCACAGACACAAGCTGAAAACCCTGCTGGAGAGATGCAGGTCTCATGGTTCTAGAGGTATCTCTTGTTTGCTTACTAAAAGCATCATCTGCAGATGGAATAGCCCATTTATGATGATATTTTTCTTGAGCAGCCCACCAACGAGGTGGAAACAGTTTTGTACCCCAGGGGTAAGCCAGGACACGGAGAAGAGATTCTTTCTACAGCAAACTCTATTCAATAGTTTCATCCGAGTTGAGATGGAACGCACAAGTGCACTTCAGGAGGGTTCTGCTGATCTACACTATGTTTTGAAGTTTCCATGGGCTAATGGGTGACACATTTGATTTTTAAACATTTTAACCTCATCAGAATTTAGGAAAGTTTTATATATCTATTTCTTAGCTACAGTACTCTTAGTTACCAAAATACTGTATTGTAATATTGATATACAGGGCTCAATCTTCAAACCCAGCTCAGAACTAAATATTGAAGGACCTATCTGCTGCCCTGATCCTGTGGCTGTTGTACTACTTAACTGATGGAGCACAGGGACATATTCCCATCTTCAGTCCAATGGAAACCATGTGCAAGCGTGAATGTAACACACAGTCATAGTATGAGTCTTCATAGCACATATGTTCCCCCTTTAACTTTTGAGAACCATTTTGTGGCTGTACGATATAAAGCAGGTACACTAATGGATCTGAGCCATTACTGTGTCTTATTTTTCTCTCTCTATAAAAGAAACAGTGTAAAAATGCACCGTCAGTCTGTTCCTTCTGAGCTTTTCCTTTTTAATTTTTATCTGTATTTTCAGTCCTTTTCTCTATTATATACTTTACCATGAGTTATTTGCTGATCAAATTTTTAAACTTTGGAAGATGTAACAGCAACAACACAACTGGGCAAGTTCAGAATTCTTAGCAGCACCCTCAGACTCAGCGGTCAAACAGGATGAGTTGTCAGCTCCACTAGCTCGCTCAAATGTCATGTCAGTTCTCCTCTGGGGCAGATATTCCAGCAGTAGTGCCTTCATGCCACTGTACGAGACAAAATCTTTTTAAAAGATTCTCTTTGATGTGCAACCAAGGGAGAGCACAGGTTCCAAGTTCAGTTAAGCACATTGTAAACATTAGTAGGTTTAGCTTCAGAAAGCAAACACAAGTGACAGCCTATAAGTCAAAGTATCAGTTTAGAAAGATTGCTGCAAGAAAAACGCTTGTAAGACTGGGCAACTATAGTTATTGTGGATTTTTCAAGTGAATATTGGAGCTCCTGAAAAGCACCACTGCCCAAATCTTTGCTGATAACAGGACAGGTATCAATAACATTTGCTTTACAGTGCTACCTACCTGTCCCAGAAATAAAGGAAAAAGAGGTATTCCCTTTTCCTTTAATAACATTAAACCCAATATCGAATTTCATCTATTCATAGCATGCAGTCTGGACTTTTAGTATAGAACAAATTCTCCACTCATAGCACTTTGATTTCTTCAGCCTCAGTACAAAAAATTCATGTCTGGTGATGCTGAATGCACGTGGCTGGCTGCTCTTTATCCCATGCACTCAGGAAAATAGCAGTGTCCTCCAGACCTAACTCCCTGCTAAACACAGGTCAACCTGGGTGAGCAAATTAGTGTAAGTTGTGGTCATCAGTTAAGGCTATAAAAATCTTCTACGTCGACCAGCGTCTTACAAATGAATTAACGGACACACTATCTAGGAGACAGTAGATGGTCTTTTTCTGCCTCATTAAAAAAATTCTTCCCTCAAGCAAGAGTTTACTCAGTCTGAAATTTGTGGGTCCTTCACTTTCAAGTTTTCAAAGGGAGTTTTGAACTCACTCTGTGAAGGACTAATACATAGTTTGAAGTCCAACCAGGACTTCCTAGGTTTGTGGTGAGAACAGCAGCACAAAGCAATCACTGCTACTGTTTATTTAAATGCCTCATTTACTCCTTCCATATGAAGAGCTGTTAAATAAAACTATGCTTAACTAATGACTTAACACTAAAGATATCAGGGAGTCCCCTTTTGCACAGAGATAGACTGTTGCTGTACACTGTTCCCTAAGCAACCATTTTATACAATTGGATCTCTGTCAATACAGTCAATGTATCAGTAAATATACAAAATAAAATAAAAACACATTAAGTCAATTTAAAAAAAAGCAACCACCAACCAAAACAATAGAAACATTTTCTACTGTTCTAGAACAAAATATGAGATCAGTATGAAGTTGTTGCATATTAATTATGGGTGAAGTCAGTTTTTAAAACTTTGTTTTTAAGTGCTGGTAGAAATGTATATTTTAAGTACAGGAAGAATAAAGGTTAACTATACTATTACTCAGTGAAAACAGAGCAATTGATGTATTGCAAGGAAAACTTTTACTGTGTTATTCAAATCGGTATTTTTCACCATGCATCAGTGTACTACTTTACATAGCTCAGGTTTTACAGAAGCAGCCAGATATAGTTTACACAGACAATACATATAAAGTACTGATAGCAATTATTCTAAAAGCGCACTAGACATTGAGATCAAAAGCAAGGGGACCCACCTGCTACTCCCTTGTCATTCCTAGCTAGTATTTGTTCAGCTTACTCTTAACCTCGGCAACCCTCCTCGGCTGTGTCCTGCAGCACTCCACTACAGTTATCACCAGAAGATTGGGTTTGCTGTTGTGTTTTTTCCTTAATGATACAGTGTTTTCTGTTCACAGTTTAACTTGTCTTATGGGCCTTAAATACAGAAACAAATTATTTCCTTCCTCTTTGCAATAGCCTTTCACATACTTGAAAACTGTTACACTGTCTCCCCATGCTTTTCTCTTCTGAAGTTATGCAGCTGCAGTTCTTTCAATCCCCATTCTGGGTTGCTCTTCTCTGGATGGCAACCAATAAATCTATATTCTTCTTGAAGGAAAATCATTGTATTTTCACACAGGATCACTTCATGCATTTTTGTAGTCTACACTGTTTATACAGCCTAATAAGGTATTTACCCTTCTCTCAGCAGCATGACACTGTTGACTCGCGTTCAGCTTGTAGAACACAACATGCTCTACATTGCTTTGTCCCTTCACTGACCCACGGGGTACTGGCTTAGCCAGCTAAACCTCACATCTGAGCTAAGCACAAGACTGCAAGCAGAAGACTGCAAGCTCTAAGCAGAAGACTGCAAGCTCTAGACTGATGGCAATATTTTCTTAGGGGTTTAGTTTTAAATTCAACCTCCTACAGAAGAAAGGGCAATTTCTCGCAGAGAAGGAAAAGAAGAGAGAATTAGGAAAAATCAGACTGATTGATAAGCAGAGCCCTGATAACTCTTGGTTTTCCAGTCAAAAAATTTCTTTCCATCTGGACTCATCCCAGTCAAACTGAAACAACTCCTTTAAGGAACTGTCTGTGCAAGTGATGGTGTCTTTGGATGGGCAGCATTCAGGAGCGATCGCATCCTACTTCAGGATCTGGCCATACATGCAACTGTAACAGGGAAGGTGAAATGATGAATAAACTAAACTTTATTCAATTTTTTGGGGAGGAAAAGGAAATCTGGCGGAAACCTTATTGGCATAGAAATTTTTATTTATGCAAATAAACATTTTCAGAAAGAGCACAAAGAAAGAAAAGAAGTGCCCTCAAGGCGGTATCTGTTGTCAGAGGGAATTATGTGATTTATAGCAGCTCTCATAGCTGGGGCAGGTGGCACAAAGATATTTATAGCCATCCAGGTGTGCTTTGTGAATAAAGTTAATTTCACACAATTTCATTAGGCAAATTTTCACAGATAGGGCCATGATTCATCAGACCACTTTTTCTATGATTATGTGTATTTAAACGCCTTACTGAATCAGGTTATTGCATTTAGAGTCAAGCTCAAGGCTGCAGTCAATGGCAACTCTGTCATTGCCTTCAGTGGGAAAGAATTTCACATCATTTCTTCTGAGACCTATTCAAATGTTGTCTCAATACACAGATGCATCTGTTCAAACTTTGGTCTTGAAAGAATACGTATTTTGTATGTTGATTCTGATATTTTTATTCATTGTGTGCAATGAATAAATTAAATGCTAGGTGCAAGATCAGATGGAATTCACTTCTATAAGCAACTGGGTTGATTTATTCTCCTCTAGGCAATATTTATACTGCAATATTTACACTATAATATTTATACTTCAATGTGGTGGTAAGCAGGGTATTTTCAGGAGTTTAGGACACCCAAGAGACCTTGGAATTTTCTTTATAGCATCTCTGTGGTCAGTGACCTGCATATTTGCTCTGTTATTACCTGTGTTCACAATTCAACACAGACCGCCTGAATCTCAGGCGGAGCTGCTCCAGAAATGGATGAATCCAAAGGTAGATTTGGTGTTGCTTTAGGTCACACAATGCACGGGAACGAAAGCATTTTGGTTGCCACACTGCTATAGCTGTGTATTTTTAGGAACAGTGCAGGTTAACTCCAGTTTATAAAAATTTCACAAGACTTCAGGACCATTTCAATAGTATCTTGCATTAATAAAATTGAGGAGGATAACAGATTGAATTTGCTGTTACTTAAAAACAAGGTAATGCATATTGGATAACATAAAATGAATGATATTGTGAATTCCTTCCTGAATCTAGAAGACAGGAGAAATAATAATTTGAAAGAGGGAAAAAAAAAAATCATATGCAAAAATTGACTGAGGAGGTATGAAAGACTGGCTTTTTCAGGGAAATCTCACTTGTAGAATAATAATTAACAAGCATTTTCCAGGACAGCGATCAAGAAGCTCTCATTTAGATTTCTCTAAAGAAAAAATATGCGTTGGCTTTTATTTTCTAAAAATTTGGTATTTTCTTTCATAAACTAAAGAATATATTCAAGGGAGATGTCAAGGATGAATGACGATAAGGTATCTCTACCCTGAGGCACTTCATTTTTTGCCACGATCTGCGTGATAACAACACAGAAATGTAGCAATAAATGCAGATTCAGTAAGGCAAAAATGTGATTGCAAACAATCTTTGTACATGTACAGGCTCCTACATCTATTCCAACCTTTTTTGTTGTATGCTTTAGCACATATTTTCTCTTACTTTCATTACACATTCTTACAATCTTTTTCTTGCCAGGTCCCCAAAATACCCCTTTTCTGCTTCCAAGAATAAACAGAACTGAATCCAACATCTTGGACTCAAGGCTTTTTCACCTTTTTTTGCGTTTTCCCTTTTTGTTTACTTATTCTCATTTTTAATGACATAAGTACTGAGAGTTATCCAGTATGTCTTAAAATCCATGTGACTTTAATTAATCTCTTCTGGATGATCTGATTTCATATAATCTAAGATTTTTGATAGCTAAGAAACCTCCCAAAATACAAAGTAGACTATTAAACTCAATAATTCCCCTGACATACAGACACTTTTGAGACTACTGCTGAAGATACTGTCAGTTTTCCTGATAAATCAAACTTCTAAAGATGAGAGGTCAGAGACAGTTCACAAGATATATCTCTACAGCATGTAAAACTTGGACAGGGATAGGCCTAAGATAGAAAAAAGGCTCAGTCATTTAAAAAAAAGTAAATTGCTAGAAAATGCATAAAAAAAAGCAAAAACCTAAAACAAGTAATAAAGCCTCCAGAGCTTCTGTTCAGTAGCACATCTCCTTTATCCAAATGAAGACATGAAACTAAATTGCTGAACTTTCTGGTTTTTGCTTAGTTTTTTCATATTTATATAGCCAATGCAATGTAACTGATAAAATTACAAGCTTCTGAAATTATTATTTAATTTCAAATCATGTTTGACATACATGTCTTCTCACTGATTTTAAAGTGCTTAATCACATCTGTATGAGGAGGCTGTTGTTTGTCTATTGAAACCGTATTTATTGTCTGTTGTGTTTGTCTATTGAAACCCTATTTTTCACTCACTCTGCAGATAAAGGTCAAAGTTGAAATATATCTTGCTGTGTAATGAAGACATAATAAAAATGTGAAGTCATAAAAGAGGAGGTTATTACAACCACTGTAATAGATACCCTGTTTACTCTGCAGAATGCATTACATCATGTACAGCTAAGCTATGATACTTGCCATTGCTACCTACAGCAGACAATAATTTTGACATCTCTTGGGAAATGACATCTTAAAGAATATTATCATTATGAACAACATGGTGCCAAGACAGGTTGCTGGCCTGAAAAAGCCCCTCATCGTGTTAAATACAAAAATACTCCCTCTGTTACCATAAAAGAAGTTGATGAAAACAACTTACAGTGCAAATAAGCCAAAGGCTTATAGAGAGTGTACAGTTTGTTACAGGAGAAAGAGGACAACACCCTGGTCTCAGCAAGAGGGAAACGCTAATGGAAAAAACTAAGAAAGGAAGTAGTACCTATGTGAAAGGGACAGGTTATAGTAGAAACGAACAGAGCCTTAAGCAAATAAAGTAAAAAAAATAATTATTTTATTTCAAAGACGTTGTAATGGGTTTAAACTACTAAAGTGGAAATCCTTTTTAAACCATTTTTATGTATCTCTTTGGGTACAGATAATGGGATGTTTTGTAGAATTGCAGAAGTCCTCAGGTACACAAAGCGACCATGCACACCAAGTCTTAGACACACCACAAGTGCAAAAGCTTTTAAACACCTTCAAAGTGGGCTGAATGCCATTTCAAAAAAAAAAAAAAAAAAAAAAGTATCTGACTCTGCTATTTATGGTTTCAGTGAACAGAGATGACACCTGAAAAAAGATAATTCTACAGCACAGCTTGAGTATTTTTTTCTCTCCTCACTGGTTTTAACTTCACACCACTCATGCTTCGACTTCTTTCCTGTTCTGCCTGCTCTTATGGAGTGTTTATTTTGTACAAACACAAAGCTAGTCAGTCAATTCTCATAACTAATCGTAATGCCTGGAATTATTTGGGCAGTGGGAAAGTTCAGCAGTGAGCCATCCCCGTAGTGTTTCCAGTAGATGCAAGCAGGAACTTAATGTTTGGATTCTGGTCCACTAAAAAGACACTCACTACAGCATTTAGCATTTCATACGCAACTGATTTTTAAATAGGAAATAAAGTGTATTCACACACTAATATTTAACTTTTTGTTCTTGTTTACTTTCCATGGATTCTCCCTGTCTCCCAACTAACTCCCCTCCACCACAAAATAAAAACAAAACAAAACAAACAACAAACAAACAAAAAACCCGAAAACACCACCACCCCCACCACCCCCAAAAAAAAGCCAAACAACAAAAAGGAGAGAAAAGTGGGCACGTATTTACAAAGATGCAGAAGGACTGGTAGCAGGACCGAGACAAAGACACTTATTTTACTGCAATCCCACCAGATTGCTCCAGTCAATTCAGTAGTATTGTCCCAGGACTGAGTCTTAAGTCTTACTACTCATCACTACCTCCTCACTGATACTGTGTGCACATTCAACCAGGCATCTCACAAGGAGGAGACGCCCACCAGCTGTTCCAGCCTATTCACAGGCTTAGGAGACTTGTTTAGGGCTTAGCTTAATTTGTAATGTGACCTCCTTCACTGAAAATAGTCTTATTACAGAACAGAAATCAAAAATAATTTTCTTCTAAATCAGAGGAATTGTTGGAGGCAGGGATACTGCACAGTCCTTTGCCACAACATATAGAGAGCATCTCAGAGCTTCTTATTTATTGAAGTCCACATTGCCCCTTTGGGCCTCTGCATTCCGGTCAGAAACAAACGCTTCTTCCTCTCCTCACAGTACCCATCCGCTGGGCAGCACTTTGCTAAAAGGTGGTCTAGGGGATTATTCCTTTTGCTAACTTTACTTGCAGCTCATAGAAGAAACCCCAGAATTTATTTTAATTTTTTTAAATAAATAATAGCTTATGTTTGTGAATGCAGCAAACCACTTTATACTGAAAATGAATCAGCCACGAATATTGTTAAGAACGTAAGGTGCCAGTGGTCCCTCTGGTCCTCTGCTCTAAGGGGGAATGCTACTTCAGGGAAGTCTGGTGGAAAATTTTTTTTTGAAAACCCTCATGAAGGCCTGTTGGAAATCCAGTTCTGCTACATTCATGGGAATCCCTTTCATTCACATATTGCTTGACTTGCATAGCAATTCAGTGGTACACGATTTCCCCCTACAGAAACCATGCTGACTCTTTCCTAACAGACTGTGTTTATTCACATTCTCAAAGATGTCATTATTTTATATTCTACCTTTCTACCAGCCCAGAAATCAGACTCAGCCTGTAGTTCCCCACAGAGTCCCTTTTGTGAGAAGGAAGAGACAGGGAATTACCCTGGCAACCTGCCAGTCCTCCGACGTCGTGACTGTTTGCATCGGTCAGGTAGAAGCCTTGGCTAGCCGCTCGGCAATTTCGTATTTGAGTTTCTCTCGGGTGAATGCCACCTGACCTGGTGACTTACTGACAGCTAATACATCTATTTGGTCCGATGCCTTCTGTATATTTACACAAACTCATCTAGTTCATCTGACCCCTACCCTATTTACTAGAGAGAACAGCTCAGGTGTAGAAACCTCACCGATGTCTTCAACAGCAATAAGCAATGAAAGGAATTAGCTGAACCTCTCTGCTGCAGCTTTATAATTCCCGAGTCCTTCCTTACAGTTTGGTCATTAAGTGGTCCCACTTATGCCCTACCTGACTTCCTGCTTTTGATTTAAGAACCTTTGACTAGAAGCTTGAGCACCCTTTGTAAGGTGCTCTTCAAATTTTTAGTACTCTATTTCCTGTCTACATTTGACCTGCCATGATTTACAGGCTTTCTAGCTCTTATTTGGACAAGCTTTGTACTGTTTAAAGATACTTTTTAAGCCTTCCCTCATGATAGTCTCCTTGCAGTCATGATCCCAGGAGCTGGACCACTTTGATGGCTTTTTTGTCTTGCCTTGTTTCCTTGTTTCCTTTTTTCTTTTTTTCTTTTCTTTTTTTCTTTAAATGGGCTGTTTACCTGGGCTTCTAATACAACACATTTGAACAGTGCAGGCTATTTGCAGGCATCTTGCTTTTCACATTACTAGTTTATCTATTTTACTAATTGCTTTTTAAAAAAGATGTAGTTCCACTTCTTTACAGTAAGCATTTGCACACTGGATTTATTCAGCTTGTTCTCTCCCACTACAACATGAAACTTCATTGTATTGTGAACAATGCTATGGAGGGGTCCTCCTTTAATTCATCTTGAAGTATGTCTTGTGTATCACTTAAGAAAAAATTCAGAATTATTTTTTTTTTTTCCTTTTAGGTCTTAATATTACTATTTGGTCCTTACAGTGTCAAAAATTTTATCTCTACATCTCATCGTGGTGAAACATTGATCTAGTCTGCAAATGTGTAGATAAAATCTGTTACCAAGTGTCCTAAATTCACAACTTCATATTCCCTGATCATTGTTGTGGTCTTAAACAGGAGTTTGCAGTACAATCCTAGTTATTTTTATTAGTTAATTTTTATTATTTGAGTGGGCAGAAATCCTGTGCAAGGCCTTCGCAGTGCCTCTCTGTTTCTACACTTTGCATACTGTGACGGTCTCCTGCCTGTACATATTATTCTCTTATCCCTGCAAAGCTGGTAGCCTGGCAACTCTGTACCCCATTGACCACTATTCCATCGATCACCCTCTGTCTTCTGTGTCTGGGATTTTTATCATACCCAGATGTCATCTGACAGCCAGCATTCCTCCTCTCTATCACACAGAAGCACTTGCAGGTTCCACCATTCCCCTGTTTAGTAATGCACGTGTCAGTTAACTGAAGGCCCTTCTCTGTTGCTGGTACTTTGAGGTTTTTTTCCCCCTCTTCTCCCCACATCCTTCTTGGCCTTTTCAGAATCAAACTGAGTGTTAGCCATATCCACCCTGTAGGTCATATCAGCAAAAGCTAGGTGCTCCTCCCTGCATGTTGGTTTCCTTGGTTTCTAGTTAAAGTGTTCATCCATGGGTTTGCCCTCTAGAACATCCCTCCCAGAAAAAAACATCTTTACCAAGACAGCAGTCACCAGCTCTCCCCTACACCTCCTAGTAACTTCTGTATGGTCTGCTGCCTTTACACTTGCCATGCAAGTTAGCCTCTGGCCCTCTCAGATGTCAGCTACACACATACTAATCAAGTATATAACCACTACCACCAGCTCTTGTCCTTGGAAGTCTCCCCTGCTGCAGGAACATCCTCAGTGCAAGACAACACTGTTGGGAAAGTGGCATCCCCTGATTTTCTGAGGAGACCTTTGATTCTCCTCACTGCTTCAGACAAGCCACCCTCACCACAAGAGAACACACATATTTTCCCAACACTAGGAGTGTCTTGCATTGCATACACACGCTTACAAAACCCACCCAGGCAGGTATTTTCACAACCTGCTCATTGCAGAGTGTTCTGGGCAGCCCTCAGCTCTCCCTCTCTTGCTGGACCCTATAGCATCAGAAGCAGAAAGCTGCTTAGGTTTTGAAAACTTATAGGTTCACTTCTTCAGCTAAATTATGCTCTCCTTACCCTAAGACACCCTGGTAGCTAAGTAAATCTAGCAGCAATAGGTACATCTGTGCAGGGAGAAAAACCTCAGAGTACAGAGAAAAACAAAAACCAAAGCCGTGAGCTGACCCAAGGATCTCTGCATTGCCAGTAGAGATGCCTAGCAGCCTCTCTGCTGTCCCCACATGCTACAGCCCCCGGTCACTCAGAGACAGACTTCTTGTCCTCTCCTGGATCTGGGCAAGCCCCACACTCTAGATGGACCCCATCCTGTGTGCACCCCCTGCAGCCATCCATGAGGAGCAGCCTCCCAGGGGACACTCACCCTCCTCTGCCCAGGTCACACCCTGGTTTCCCACACGCAAGGTAAGAAGAAAGAAGTTACAGGCTTTCCAGCTCTAAGGTGACTACTGGCGCACCTGATGAGTTTGGAGAGCCTGTTACTGTGGACGCACAACCGGGAAAAGAGAAGTGTCAATACTACACAGTTCAGCTGGTGTTGCAGCTCTCTACTAAATCAACCCAGCTAACTTTCTTTTTTCAGCTGTAGTCAAGTAAACCGCTCTCCCTCAGAAGGAGCTCAAGAGGTACCAACCAAAACAGAGAATGCAGCAGAGATGCCTTTTTTTCGACCACAGTAAACTCAGAGTATGCACTGAATGGAGCACTTGACTTGCTTTTATGCTTGGGTATTTAATGCAAATTTTTAGGACCAGATTCTTTCATCCAACACCTTCTATTTGGGGCTTATTTAAGATTAATCATCATCTTTGCCTTTTTGCAACAGCATGGCATTTTTTACTCATGTTTTTCATCATACGCCATACCCCACAAACTGAGTATCTTTTTATGATTATTTTATCATCTTAAGGATACTAAAAGAAATGACATGCACTACATATAAACAAACATCATTTGCATTTACTTTCAAGTATGCCACTGACAGCAAAAGAAGCATCCTCATCTTCTCTCTTCCCCCACCCCCACCCCGGACTCTTACTTCATAATTTGTAACTATTAGAGCTTAAAAATAAACTTAATGCATCTGCAGGCTCACCAGCATTGCCAGTACTAGAGCTACTTTCACCATCGCTCTTCCTGGATCTTGTATTTCAATCATCATTATAACGCTTTGTTGTTTCAATATTGTCTTTTGTACACTACATTCGTAAAGCCTTATTAAAGTTTAATGAAGACATGAAATTGGATAATATTTGCATGTAAAATAAATCTGTAGTCTAAGCAATGCAAAGTATCTATAATCATCAAAACAAATCATTCAGCACAAGAGACAATAAAAAGAGAATGGAAACCAGGGAAGGAGAATTTATACAGAATCTCTTCCTAGAAATCAACTATCAAAGGTTCACTAGCCATAATAATTTAACATACAAAGCTTTATTTATCCAGTAGAATTGCCACTTACATAATCATTTTTTTCCCTAGCTTAAAACCCCCTAATATCTGTAAAACTCAAATGCAGTAAGTGCTTGTCCTAATTTTTTAATTGTTTTTAAGAATACAACTGCTGAATATATCAGTAATGGATAAACTATGATGTATGTGGGCTAAGTGGCAGATGGAAGATCCCTTTACTGAAACAGTACCCATATTATGGGATAACACGAAAGAAAGAATCAGTTTCAGTATACCTCTAAAAATTAAAAAAGGTAATGGAAATAGAGATTAAGGTGCATATTCTTTGCTCCTGTACTATCTGCAGGAGATATAAGCAATTTAAGACATAATTTATTCTAAGATCAAAGTTGTCCTAGTTCAAGCCTCTCTGCTGGCAGAAATGCTTTTACACTAGCAAATTATTTTAGTGCTTTTGTAGAGATTCTCAGGAGATGTGTTTTTATGTTCTCTCAATGCAGTGGGTGATTACTAAAGACCAGGGAAATATTTTGGCTGAGTCAAAGCTAGATCAGAAGTCTGCTTCTCCTTGAACCTAGGTAAAGCAGCACTTGTTGTTCTTAACCATTATAAACACAAATGATACCTCCAGTAGCTAAGAAAGGAGAAGACAGCATGTCCCCAATGAATTGCCACTAGAATTGAGCCAATGCTGCAAAATATTATCTATGAATATTCATTTGAATTTTAAAACACAGTTTTAAAACACATTTGCTTTGACTTCAATTTTGCATCCCTTTTATGCTTGTTTTTAGCTTCTAGTAAATTAATTACTAGCAGAAATGTTTGCTGAAGCTGTGGATTTTAAGAAAATACTACAAAATATTTACTGAAAGTGTCCTTTGAATTTACAGGTTTGGTTATAGCCAGTGGCAACCTGATTCTTGAGGTTAATTTAGACGTGTCAATGGAGAAGAAAACAACAGGTAATCCACATCTTTAAATTCCTACTATTAAAATCAGCAAGAAACCATTCATGAGTCATAGTGACTTAATTGCATAGACACAGTAAATAACTTCAGATTGTAAGTATTTCAGAACATGCAAATAGTCCAAAAATGTACTGCAAAGTAAAGATGACACAACCTTTATCACTCTAGTAGTTATGGACAAGGCTTTACAATATTCCTGCTGCTGGAATTGCTGCAGGAATGGCAACTTCTGCCATATCTTTGTGCAAATCGTTCCCCACCAAAATCAAAAGCTTTCATCTAAAACTTTCATGTTAACACAACTAAAAAAACACACTAGCACCTAACCTGTACGTCTCTGAGTTATTCAGAAGAACTCAACATCTTGAAACAAGAGGGTAAATCCATTCTCCCTTGTAAAATGGGGTATAGTCTGCTTCCTAGAAGCATCCACAAGTTGAAAACTGCTGACATGGTTGTGAAGCCTGAGATTTCAACTCACCATATTACAACTATTAACATAATTTGGGTTTTTGACTTGAAGTATGCACAACAGACTTGTTTTTTCTAAGCTGGTCTACTTTTGAATGCTTACTGGTTGCAGGAGGGAACATATCCAGTGATGCACCGCATTGGTCTCCACCAGGACCACATTTCTCTCTCATTCTCTGACAAGCATTTACATCACAAGTCTCTCTGGCCAACCCAAAATACTCTCATGACTGGACCTAGGTTAAAAAAAACAAAGTGTACCTTCCTCACTCCTCAAGTACATACTATGAAGTAATTAAGGTAATCAAATACGTATGTGCTTTATATATATATATGTGCCTATGATGATGTACAGTAGATAACCATTCCAGCAGAGCAGATAGTCTCTTCCCTGCTTTGGAAAGCGCCTTGTTAACACACCTCTTATCAGCAGTATTAGATGCTTCCAACTACTGTTTCTTCTGCAGCCATGAAATGTCTTGACCTGGCAATATGACAACTCTGAGAGCAGGAGAGCAAAGTAATACAGCTCTTTAGGAGAGGGTTGGGTTTGCAGAAAGTCAACCTTCTGTACTGTGAGCTCTAAATAAAACTTTACCAAAAACCACCCCTGTCACCCACCCCAAGTTAAAGAATACCAATAGAAGTTTGCACTGGAGCACCCATGAAATGGAAGTGAAGAAATGACCTTCAAATATTCAGTCTTTGATCAACACAAAACAGCGTGAGAAACAAGCGCTTGCAACAGATCAAGGATGGGGAATTACATTAATCTCCTTGAAACCATATGACTTTGGGACTGAGCAGCTTTTAGGAAACAGCAGAAAGACTCTTTCCAGAAAGACATTGTTGTAATGAAATGTAAGGAAATGGTTACAAAAAATAAAAAAAAAAACATACTTCCCTTAATTATTTCAGAAATTTGAAATATTGAAGGACATTTAGCTGAAAAGTTCAGCAAACAGAGGGAGAAATTTTTCTGCTCTGTCTGTATGCAGGGGCATGTAACACTAAAGAGAAATCATGAAGCAAATAATGAACTTCTTGGGACTATATATGAGATTATTTCTACTTTTCAAGTTACGGCACTTCAGTTCTTGGCTTCTCTTGTCTAAAGCTATTTTATGACTAAACAAAAATTTATATTTTTATTGGGATGGTTACACAAGCAAAAAATTAAATTCTCTTCACCTTTGGCAAATAAGCCTCAAAAGGAACTCTTCAAAATCTTACAGATTTCTGTCTACCAAAAGGTTGTGACAAACAACACTGCAAACAGAGTAGCTAAAAAAGTAATAAAGATAATTCAAAGAAACCACCATACTCCACAAAGATGTCTTTAACATTTGCAGTTTTTGAATACTGAAAAATATAGCTACAGATTTCCATTAAGAAAAGAATAAAAATAGTCTATACTTCTAGCGGTGTTTAAACACAAAAGAAAACATTTAAGTCTTACCATTCTGATTTCATTTTTTAAGAAACAAAGTGTATCCTATCAAAAACACGGTATGAATAGCTGAAGGAGTCAAGAATATTTTTGGTAAGCTCCTAGTTTTCAGCAAAGATGCGTCTCCCTGTGTGCAAAAGTTAGCAGTAGAAGGGCAGGTTTTAGCAGGATGAGGACCAGGCATCTTTGTCCTTCTCCAAGTACATTGCTGGTAGCCCTGTCCACACGTGCTTCCCGCAGACAAGCTCCACATGCGAGGCTGGAGCCAGGCCACATGCCCCCTCCACCTGCCAGAAGTTTTTTCACCAGCCAGCCAGGGCGGTCATGTCAGGCCTCCAGAGCAAACTGCAGCCTGGTCAACAATTTCCTCTTTGTAAGTAGGGTCTGACTGCATCCTCTGACTGCAGGTGATCTTACTGGGCTGTTAAGATACAGGATTCCTTTCCAACGACTCAACTTGTAATCACAGTATTGTTATTTTTCTATACTCCAAAATGTATGTGGGAAACCTGTGGTTCAGTCTTCAGATTTCTTAACATTTCAATTAGTCATACTATATATATTTCATAGCTTCTTCCAAGAAAGTATTTTTTTAAGTAATTACTTTACTAATAGGAAATTATTCCTCTATTTCCTGTGATGTAACTTAGTTTAAAAAAAAATTAAGAGAGTAATAATTGATCTAAAACTAATTTCTCAAACTTTGTATGATCTGAGGTTAATAGGCTTTACTTCTTTCAAGTGATTTGCTTTACCTGCCTATTTTAACATAGTGCAGAGTACTGATGGATTTAATTTTAATCTTTTTCAGCTTAGGTTTCCTCCAACACAATGGCAGCTAAAACACATCAGTACAGCATGACCTGACAAAGCAGAAACAAGGTCTCGTGCTGCGCTTCAGTGACTCAGCAAGGGAGAGACCTGGGAAGATGGAAGGCTCTTACTGGAACCTGTGATCCACATCCAAATGAGTGGAGACTTAATCTTTGGCTGAGAAACTTCACTCATTAGGAAAAAAAGACATATAAACATCACTATTTTGCGTCCTTCATGTTTTCATTTAACCAGATACCTCTCAAAATGACAAAAATTTGCTACCCTTCAGGGAACAAAAAGCTTTGGCCATGGCTTAGCCCAGATTATTTGACAGGATTTTTGAACTCATACTGACACCCCGTTTCTCACGAGGCATCATGAAGCACAGGGCGCACATAGTTTGCGGAGGACAGCTCTGCAATTCATAATGCAAAATATTTACCATCCAGCTTTCCTGTCTCTCTGACCCTTTCTCCATCCTCATGCAAATATTTTCATTCAGGTGCCTAAAAACAGGCATGTGAACCCATTCAGAGAAAAGAAAAGACGACGACTAAAAGAAGATCAAGACCACTTGGCATCCTTTTTAATTCTCAGAAAAGCTTAGCATCTGAGGTATGCACAGTCTGGACTTGTGTTTCTGAAGAAGGATAGATGGATGCATGTATTTCAGAGCTCTTTTGAATCTAAGTGCATAAAATAATCATACATAATGAAAAGTATCAACCATGGATGTGCTGTGAAAACCATTAAAAAGGATTTAAAAATCTAAATTTCCAAGTTCCTTGTGTTATAACTGAAGTTCATTCACTCCTGTCCTTTCAAATAGCCTGGACAATTTCAAGAATCTTACCTCTTCAAGCATAAGTCAGCAATATACATTTCCGTAGTCACATGTCAAACATTCATTTCTGCTTCCTGAAAAATCTTCATACCAAAATTACTCTGGAGAAAAACTAGAATCAAGTTCCTATATGTAAATATTTTCCTATATATTAATATATAAGAACATATATTTAATGTTTACTTTAAACAAGCAAGTCTAATGCTGATGAGCTTTTGGTAAGCTAAGAAATAAATTATTCCACCCACCAGCTTTCTGATGCAGCCTCAGTACTGAAACAGAAAGCGTGGATGTAAAGTGCATTTTAAAGGCATACAGTGATTTTAGAGAAATATCTTCTCAGAACTGTAGCATGAAGGCAAGAACATCTATTCCCCCAGAAACATCAGAAATAGGCACGGAGAGGGTGTAAAACAGGCTTGAGTCCTAACACCTAGAACAGTGAAGAGTCCTAAGAAAGAAACAAATGTGAGGAGACATGGAGGCTTCCCCAGTTGCCCTCAGCTCACAGTCAACAGACACGTGCTGTTTTATGGGTGTTGCAAGGACCGGGTCAGCAGTGTTGAAATGATGGAAGAAAGATATCATGAGCTGATACATCAAATATGGTATAGCTGCACGAGTTCCCAGCTACAGGTATGAAGTTATATGCTACTCATATCACATTCACAGTCTTTTCTTTTTCCAGGGCTGGGGTTGAGGACAGGAGGTTCTGACAGGATTTTTGAGAAACTAAAAGGATCCAACACTCCTCAGTCTGAATGAGTTAACTTGCTTCATATCTTGTTCAGTTAGTGATCTATTTTGTCCTTTGAATTGGGGAAATTTTAAAAGACTTTTTAGCCAATCTGTGACTAGAGATAGTAAATAGGGTGATGTTCTACACCATTGGTTTCTAATTTCTTCTTGTTTAGGAGTATCCCATTACTGAAGAAATGAAGACTAATCCAGCTGAGGTAAGATTAGACGTCAGGAGAGAATCTAGAGCTGCTAGTAGTGACTACATGCTTTCTTTAATTAGCAACTGCCCAGGTAATATAATAGAAGCAATTAATAATAGGGGTTAAGCTGTTGTTATCTTTCTGTTTGAAGTGAAACTCTTTTCCAGGGTAGCTTCTGTTACAAATGAATGGCCCAATTACACAAGTTTTAAGAAGCACAGCTATATCCACCACTTCATTTGAGTGGCAGGACTAGAAATATAGGGAAGAAATCTACTGGACATTCTTAAGAAGTGCTAAAGTACAACCCTATGTATCCACATACAGCTTACAAATATTTCTTTTTCTGATCCATAGAGTTTGTCAGTTCTCTAATAAACTTAATTGTAGTTGAGAGCAGCTATACTCTTGACTTGAATATTCTTTTGTTTTGCACAAAGTTCCCCAAAATAGGTCTATTAACCATCACTCAAGGACATTTTGAGGTGCTGTCATTTCCATCTTGGACTCTGACAAACATTTTAAACATTCGTCTGATAAACATTTCAAGTTTTTATTATAATTCTGCACTCCAAATAAAAACCTTATTGAATATCTAAAAGACTTAACTATCTATAACAAATGGGGGTGGATATACCATCAAGCATTAAAAATAACATATGACTCAACTCAAAAGAATTAGATGCATTACAAATGAGGAAATAAAAGTTTCCAAAGACATCTTCAGAAATAGAAGAATTCACAAGTGGTTTACAAACAGAACAATGAGAATATGAAGTTTTGTAACATCTGTTCACCTGCCATTTCTAATTTCACAACCAAAAACCACAACCAAAAATAACCACTAGCTGAGTAAATACACACAGTGCTTTAGTAAATAGTTTTGTTCGAGTAGTTATAGTTTCCTTTCAGAAGTCCTTTAGAGCCATAACATTAAAACAACTTTATATAGAAAAAAAAACAACTTTATATAACAATATAACAATATAACAATATTTATATAACAAAACCAACAACTTTATATAGAAAAATGAGACTTTAAAGGAGAATTTACAATTATTGAATAAGAAGCTAAAGAAATGGCTTGTTGTTTTCTAAGTATGCACAACAGTACTGAAAACTGTCACGGAAATTTACTTCGAGGTGAATGTACACTTAACCATTTCCAACTACGAGAGAGACAAGGGGTTGGGGGGCACAGGGGAGACCTTTTGCTTGCTTCCTGGAGTACTCCATTTATATGGGGAGTCGCGTAAGACTTGCACAAGGCTCATTTTGCAAAGATATTCAGGATTTCAAGAGCTAGAGTTTACATTTGGATTTGTTGTCTTGATCTATAAAACAAAGTTATAGTTTATGTGCTGTAGAATGACAACTGTAGAGTTGCCTGATTATTGAGATTTCTGACTGTTTACAGGATCTAGGATATTGACAGTGAGGTGGGGCAATTGGTCACAGAAAATAATTATAAAGCTTAAAGTCTGGAATGAACAGGACAATGTAGGTAACAAGGGCACTAGTCTTCCATTCCATTTTTGCAAAACAATAAAACTGAGCTCAAATCACGAAAATAAATGCTGTGACAACAAACTAAACCAGAATGCTAAATCATAGTAAATCAATGTAGAAATTACAATATAAAGACAAACAACCCCCTAGCCTCCTGAATATTTAAAATGAACATCCTCAAGTATTGACATATTTCCTAAAAAATAGCTAACTTGTCACGGCCTTTTCTTAGCAACATATGGAAAATTCTCCTCCTTTCTTTCCTGCTAAAATTGAAGTGCCCACCACAGGAGAAGAAAACAGAGAGTCCCTGTGCAGCAGGAATTTAAAGAGCAATTGTTTGGGCAAGGTACTCTGTGAAGAGATACAAAATAAATTACTAGAGCAAGCCTTGTTGGGAGATGCAGAGGTGCACACAAGGAAGACAGAAAAATACAAATAAGCTCAAATATAATTCAAGGACTTACTCACAGAAAAATACTGACAAGTCTTGAGATTGGTCAGGACATCAGATATCGGACAATACTAATTGCTCCTGAGTGTATGCTTAAGTTAGAAGAGATATCAGTTGTTAATACTGAGTACCAGTAGCTCACCCATATGGCAGTGGTGGGTCTTGGGTGCAGTTTCCCTTAGGTGAGTGCAGAATTTCCTTTTCAGAGTTTTTTCTGATTCCATTTAATCCTTAACATCTAATTAAAAAAAAAAAAAAAAAATGCATTGAGGGCACAGGAGTAAACCCGTAACATACAGTAGTATTTGACCAAGAGGTTGTTCCCTTGGAGGTACATAAATGTATTTTTCTTTAACAAGGAGTGAAGCTAATTCTTAGACAGAGATAGTATTGTCAGGGACAAGACTCCCAGAGGACAAGTGGAAGTTTGCTGAATTGAAGGTTTTGGTTAAAATTGTACTCAGACAAATGCCAAAGCCAATTACTACACCAATTTATGTCTATTAGGCTGAATAGTGTGTAAACTTCCATGAGATTCAGCTATAGGAATATCTGTAGAGAGAGCTATAAACCAAAAACAACAAATCAATGAAAAATTGCTCAGATAACCATGGATAGAAAACAAAAAAAAAACCCGAAGATTTTTATTCACTATTTTCAAAAAATATAATTCTACAAACTAAACATACAGATAAAAAATTACTGCAAATGAAAAGGCTGAATATTGTTAACTGCAATAATCACAAAAATCTTAGTGTATGTTCTGGTATATGAATGTGTAAATATTTGGAAATATAAAAAACACGGTAAAGATGGAAAGAAAGGTGGCAGGGGATTGGAAGAACTGTGTATTTCCTTGCAGACATTCTAATTGAATTTGCAATTCACCTAGGTTTAGGAAAAGTTGCTGCAAATAAACTGGAATTTTCTTACGATTTGCCATCTAGTGTAGATGACAGAGGGTGTGTGCACACGAGTGTCCACATGCGCAGCTGACCGACTGAAACCAGCTTCCCTGCACTCTACAGGCTTTCCTTTTAGAGGCAGTAGCTGGAATGCATAATATAGTGATGATAATGTAGAATAGCACCGTTGCATCTTCAATTTCTCCACAACAGGATGCTACTGCAGGTTATTTTACATAATTTCTAATTACAGCAAGATGTTCCACAGTTTGCCTGGAGATGTTTTGGGCACCATATGAACCACCATAGATCCCCAGGAGCTTCAACTTGGCCATGAATTCTACGGTGCTTTCCATTCTACAATTGCAAGCAGACCATTCCATGTCATTCCGGCAATAAATTATTATTCTTAAGAAGGACTTAACTTTTTTCTCTCTACTAATCTTCTGTGGTTAGGATATTGTTATTTAACCTGGCGTCCTGCTGATGTATGGAGTTTTCTGTTGCAGAATACACATTCAGTTTTTTCTTTTCACTGTTTTATGTGTCCTCTGAGACCATATCTGACTACACTCAGGTAAATTAAGGTAGAATTGGGAAGGTATCTGTGACCTATCTTTGATTATTAAATATTAAAAATGGAAAAAAAGTTTATCTACCTAAACAAATAAAAGTGTCTTCTACTCCCTTTTTGCAATTGTTGACACTCTTTTCTCTTCAAACACCAATAAAGATCAAAAAACATAGGTGCGGATAATTCATTACCATTGGAAAGCAGCCACAGCCTTAGCACACAGAAACTCTTCAGTTCTCATTGGTCATTTTAAAAAAAATAAAATAAAATCTTTCCAAGTAGATTCACATCTACATAGAGAGTACTTTCTACACCACTTGTGTCTGGTTTGTCTTACTCATATACTACTAATAATTTATCGTAGTAAGACCTCCCTCTCCATCAAAACTATATGCAGTTATCAGACCTTGTAAGTCTTCCAAGTTCAGTTACTTTTCCTCACAGACTTTCTAGAAGCTAAAGACGTACCGTACAATATTTTAAAATATAATACAGTAATTTTGAAATTCCAGAATTTACTTATGCCTCTTGCTTTATATCCCCCGATTTGAACAGCATTGTAAACCAAATAACCTCACCAGGAAGCAATGCATTGCACCTGCTGAAAATTTTAATGCAAATAATAATGTTCATTTATGTGATATTCATCAGAAGCAGAGCACTTTTTTTCCCCTACGGTTAGAAATATAGATTCGCAAATACTCATAATGGAGAAAAGAGATATTAGAGACAAGTCAATCAGCTCAGAGGTTTTACCTGTGAGATTAAGTCAGTATGTTGTGAATACAAAAGAAAACTACCAATAAGTAGTAAGGAAATGAAAACACTCCACTAGCAGATGAAATTACGGAAATAATTTTTTTTCAGTGGGAAAAGGGAGGGTACTCGCATTGTCCGAGTATGCAGCCACAGTTGTCTAAGCAACTGCAGAGAACCATATCAATACCAGAGGAAGATAATTCTCCGAAGTCGATTCAAAATTCATAACTCACCAGCACACTGATTTTCCCCTCACTGTTTAGGCTGACTGCTAAAGTGCAGTTTATGCATAGAATGAGTTATTTCTGTAGGACTACAAAGATGGTTAGGGGCCTGAAGCATCTCTCTTATGAGGAAAGGCTGAGGGACTTGGGTCTTTTTAGTCTGCAGAAGACTGAAGAGGGATCTGATCAACACATACAAATACTTAAAGGGTGGGTGTCAAGAAGATAGGGCCAGTCTTTTTTCAGTGGTGCCCAGGGATAGAATGAGAGGAAATGGCCACAAACTTGAACATAAGAAGTTCCATCTAAACATGAGGAGGAACTTCTTCACTTTGAGGGTGGCAGAGCACTGGAACAGGCTGCCCAGGGAGGTGGTGGAGTCTCCGTCTCTGGAGACATTCAAAACCTGCCTGGACATGTTCCTGTGCAACCTGCTCTAGGTGGGCCTGCTTTGGCAGGGGGGTTGAACTAGATGATCTCCAGAGGTCCCTTCTAACCCCACATCATTCTGTGATTCTGTGCTTTGAATTATACTTCAGATTCTCCTCCCTCTCTTTACTGACTAACTGCATACAGGACCTAGGAAGACTAAGATTCCCTCCTACCCCATTTTTTCTTGGCCACAGCACTGGTAAAATGTGCATCTACAAAAGAAAAGTCTTTCCAATGATTCATTTTTCATTTTCTCTAATAGGAACACATACATAAAAATAATAATAAAAAGGGCAACAAAACAAAATACTACAAAGATGATACAATTATCACCTTGGGGATAGGAGAAAGAATGAGCCAGACACAACAGATGCGAGTTGCATCACTTAGTGCATAGCTGCCAGGCTTCTGGATACTAAAATGGTGAAAGAAACCTAACAGAATATGACTGGGAAGGTAAAGTAAAGCAGACATGAACCTCTGATTGATGATTTGCTGAAATACTAAATTCAGACTTCAGAAAGGATGAAGAATATCTAATTCTTCATTAAAATGGTGCTGAAAGAACAGTGTCAAACTCAATTCACAGTTAGCATTTTAGCTAATTGCAGTCACACATTTAAAATTACTACAACTGTGGGGGAAAAAATTGAAATTAAATTTGTGTAGGGAAGCATGGCAGTTAAACAGTGATT
>KZ505747.1:993962-1005192 GCA_002844005.1 Limosa lapponica baueri
TTAGTAATATTTAAAGACTGCTTGTTGACATCTAACTCTGATCTATATGAGATTCTTGATCATATGCTGCAGTGACCACGAGATGTTGGAGTTCAGGATCCTGCGTGGAAGAAGTAGGCCAAAAAGCAGAATTATAACCCTGAACTTTGGGAGAGCTGACTTTGGCCTCTTCAAAGACCTACTTCAAGTAGTCCCATGGGCTAAGGCTCTAGAAGGAAAAGGGGTGCAAAAGAGCTGGCTAATATTTAAGCACCACATCCTCCAAGCTCAAGATCAGTGCATCCCTAAGAGCAAGAAGTCGGGCAAAGGAAGCAGGAAACCTGTGTGGATGAGCAGAGAGCTTCTGGAAAAACTCATATGGAGAAGGAACTGGCAGATGTTACTGCAAAGCCACTCTCCATCATCTTTGAAAAGTCATGGAGAACAGGAGAGGTGCCTGAGGTCTGGAGGAAAGCCAGTATCACTCCAGTCTTCAAAAAGGGCAAGAAGGAGGATCCAGGAAACTACAGGCTGATCAGTCTCACCTCCACCCCTGGCAAGGTTATGGAACAGCTCATACTGGATGTCATCTCTAAGCATGTAGAAGAAAAAAAGCTCATCGGGAGTGGTCAGCATGGATTCACCAAGGGGAAATCATGCTTGACCAATCTGATAGTCTTCTACTATAGGATGACTGGCTGGGTGGATGGGAGGAGAGCAGTGGCTGTTGTCTACCTCAAGTTCAGCAAGGCTTTTGACACTGTCTCCCATAACTTCCTCATAGGTAAGCTTAGGAAGTGTGGGTTAGATGAGAGGACAGTGAGGTGGATGGAGAACTGGCTGTGTGACAGAACTCAGAGGGTTGTGATCAGTGGTGCAGAGTCCAGCTAGAGGCCTGTAACTAGCAGTGTTTCCCCAGGGCTCAGTACTGGGGCTGATCTTGTTCAATATATACATCAGTGACCTGGATAAGGGAACAGTGTACCCTCAGCAAGTTTGCTGATTACACAAGACTGGGAGGAGTGGCTGACACACCAGAAGGCTATGCTGCCATTCAACAAGACCTAGACAGGCTAGAAAGGTGGGCCATGAGGAACCTGATTAAGTTCAACAAGAGTAAGCATAGGGTCCTGAACCTGGGGAGGAATAATCCCATATACCAGTACAGGTTAGGGGGTGACCTGCTGGAAAGTAGCTCTGCAGAGACAGAACCTTGGAGTCCTGATGGACAACAAGTTGACCATAAGCCAGCAACGTACCCTTGTGGGTGTGCATTCAAAAAAGCATGGCCAGCAGGTTGAGGGAGGCCATCCTCCTCCTCCTCTGCTCTGCCCTGGTGAGGCCACAACTGGAGTACCAGGTCCACTTCTGGGCCCCCCAGTTCAAAAAGGACAGAGAACTGATGGAGAGAGTCCAGTGGAGGGCTACAAAGATGATCAAGGGAATGAAGCACCACTCATACGAGGAAAGGCTGAGAGACCTCAGTCTGTTTATCCTGGAGAAGAGAAGACTGAGGTGACCTCCATCAATGCTTATAAATATCTAAAGGGTAGATGTCAAGAGGATGGAGTCAGGCTTTTCTCAGTGGTGCCTGGTGACAGGACAAGGGGCAAGGGGCACAAGCTGGTACACAGGAAGTTCCATCTGAACATGAGGAAAAGCTTCTTTACTTTGAGGGTGGCAGAGCACTGGAACAGGCTGTGGAGTCTCCTTCTCTGGAGATATTCAAAACCTGCATGGATGCATTCCTGTCCAGCCTGCTCTAGGTGAACCTGCTTTGGCAGAGGGGTTGGACTAGATGACCTCTGAAGGTCCCTTTCAATCCCTACAATTCTGTAATATCTATGCTGCAGTGCAGGCGTGCTCCAGTGTAAACCCTATAATCTTGCTCCCCAGAGCAGTTAGCTCAAGGCAAAGACTTCCCTCCACTGGCAACTAAATGCCTACAGGATGCTAGACCACACTAATCTCTTCCATGTACACATGAAGATGCTGCTAAGGAACCTGGACCTGGGAGCCAGACAGAACTCTAGGACACACCTTAGACACAGCTGGTGTGTGGCATCATACCATACATAGCACAGCAAATTTCAGTTATCCAGTCAACTTCAATTAAGTTGACTTACAACTCTGGAAAGAGACTGGTTGTGAACATGATAGCAGTTTAACTCTTCCGTACTTGTTCTGAAATGAATTAAGTATTTTTATTCAAAGAAAGTGGGAAAGAAAAATTTAAAGCTGGAGGCCTGACACAGCTCACTATAAAAAACTGAAATTGAGCTGCAGGATTAGTGCCGTGTCTATAGGAGATTAAGTTTTTATTAATGTATAAACTATATATACACTTGTTATTTATCTATTTGATTAAATATATATTATTTCTATGGGAAAAAAAAAACCCAGAACAAAAAAAAAAGTACTTGCCATCATTCAGGTTAAGAGAAGACGCAAAGAGTACATTTACTGTAGTCATTCTAAGAATAGAAGCACATAATCTATCTTCACTGCTAGATATTTTAATGGCCTGCAGAATATATCTAACTACGTAGAACAGAAGCCTTAAAGGAAATGAAATACTCAGGGAAAAATATGATCTAATTAAAGCGTCTACAAACACGTTTCAGAAATGGGATAGAATATTTAATTTTGTCAGTAACATCTGCAAAATGTTTTAATATGAGATATGTATAACCCTTTGGACTTCCAGATTCCCAGACTATGTCAGAATGTTTTACAAAATACATTAATTCGTACAGCAACAGTTTGAAGCAATGCACATCATTTCGGTGAAAAAATAAAAATAAAATTAAAAAAAATCAAGAAATTTTGGCTGTTTTTACTTTGCATCAGTGTTTCTGGAGTCTGCCTCAACCTCCCCTGCCTTTTCCCAATGGTACTTCATATTTTTAAGATATTGTAAATTGTAAAGATATCATAAAAGTACACAGATTTTAGTTTTTCACATGAAATCTTGGCAGCTTTAGTTTCAGAAGTGGTCTCTTGCTTTTGTGGTTTTATGTTGGGTTTTTTTCCACTCAATGAAAGATACTTTTCTTGAGACTTTCCCTGCTATTTCATGTTGTTTTTCCTGAGGGCAGTATATCAGCTTAAAGAAAACACTAGACTAGAAATGTACATGTAGTTCAGACTTCCCCATTCTCAGATATTAATTGGTATAAGGTTGGATAACAGTAGAGGTAACAAGACAGGTGAGAACACAAACATACAGCTCTATACTGGCAACATGAAGAGTGTGCAGATTTTATTAATTGCTCTAGTACAAATCCACAGGAAGCACATTCAAGATCGAAGCACAATGACAAGATTGCTTTAGCTACAACCAAAATTTTGGCAAGACCATTTTCTCAAATACTTCATTCTGGAATCCAGTGTCTAACAGTAATTCAGGACACTGTTTTGACTATGCAGATGTCCCTGGGGAATATGGGATCTGGGTGGGGATTGCTATGCTGCATGCAGATGCAGTCAACCATTCATACAGAAGCAAATATAAAGTGTTTCAAGAGATTAAGTAGGGGACACAGAGGCCAGGGCCACCTGCTTGAAGCAATCCATAGTCTCCTAAGGAGAGTCAAAGATACGGGTCAAAATCCTGACACACAGCTCTTCTGGCAACAATTTTACAATCCCTCTACCTATGTATGCTAGGATTTTAGAGCAAAGCATTGTGGTCAGGGTGTAGTAGAATTTACCCCTGCAGGATTGCTATAAATTTCTTCAGAAAAATTATTTAATACCAGCCCAACTTCAACTAAAAGTTCATTCCACTAATTGCCTCATTATCTTCATATGCTGCTAATTCAGGATATTTGATACAGGTTCATTCCAGTACTAAGTGTTCCTATAGTTTCTTCTTTCCAAACACTTTACAGTAAGCAAAATATTTAGATATCTTCTCAAACTCTTCTTACTCAGTGTGGAAGTCACTGACCTCTTTTTTGTCCTGACTATTTGAGAAAGAGTATGATTTCTTAAGCTACCCAATAAAGCTACATATCTCACTCCTAAATCACTGTGAACTTCATCAGACTTACCTAGAACAACTTGGAGAACAGTATGCAAGAGTTAAACTTCCAGTGTCTGAAAATAATGGTTCCAACCTAAAACAACTCAAATACCGTATACATTCACGGGAGCATACATGAGATTAGCTTTTATATTCACTTTTTTTATCCCAATAAGCAAAAAGAGAACAGAAAGGTGCATTCCTGGTTAGTCATAAACAGAAATCTCAACAGAGGAAAAAAAAATAACATGGAGAAAACCTGCTTCCCACAGATGGGATCTCCAGTTTGCAAATGAGGAACAGTAAGACTCTTGATAAATAAAAGGGTTCTGTTTTCAGAGCTGTCAGCCTGGTATCCTCTATGATCATTAAATCAATTTCCATTTCACATTCAAAAGAAAAAAAAAAATCACCTGGAATTAATAGAAATAAAATATAAATTTGTCCTGCTTCCTGCAAGGTGACCACTTGTCACACATCCCATCGAGATTCACTACAAGCCTGAAAATAAACTTCCCAACACTGAAAGTAAACTTCAGATGTACATAAGCCTGAAAGCTTAATGCATGAGCATCTGTTCCTGCAGTTATTCCATTTAAAGCACACTCATTTCCAAACTGTAGTACAGGTGTCCTATGCTACCAGTCTTATCTAGAAGCTTCCTGTGTATAGAAATACTTTCTCTCTCACTACTTTTAATTACATCATGTGGAATTAGACTGAATAAAATATTGATTTCTAAGATTTGTGTAGCTTAAGCAATAATGCAGTTGGTAACACATCTTACAGTATTTTATATCATCCTGTATGGCAATTTTATCAGCTTATATATGTTAGCTCCCGGCATATGGCATGTTAATACACTTGTTGTGGGAGTAATGCTTTCAATTTATCTACCAATAGTTGGCAGTGTTCACTCAGTTCTCTACAGGCATGACAGCAAGAGGATAGCCAAAAATGTCACACTGTCTGGGCTAGGGTTGTATGCTAAACTTCAATATTTTATCCAGACACATTAAGTGATTCCATGAAAATTAAATTTATTTTTTAAACCTGCAAGGATGTAAAACTTCCATTCTGCTTCCCTGTCTTTTCTAATGGTTCAGACTTAAGACATTATCTTGTCTTCAGCTCAAGAAGTACCTCAGTACTCCAGGTAGTGTCCTTTTCTGTATCATAGTTTCACTTTCTTCTCTACCATTCTTCCTAATTTAGATTCCCATTAATATCATCCCTCCTAAATATTAAAAAGAAGATAGCAGTAATAACCTGGACTGCTTGTCTTATTCTCCCCTGAATTCACATTGAGTGGGTTTGCCCAGACAGAAGCCTGTGGAGCACCTCCCACTTTTATATTGGCATAATTAAAGACTTTATCATCCTATTACTTTGGTACATTAGTTTGTGTAATTTTAAACAGACATATTTTGCTTCATTCTGAACCCATGAAGTCAATAGAGAGATGTTATCCAGGGCAAAGATAAGTTGGCACTAGCCAGTTTTGAAAAATCCTAACTGAAAAAAAGTCAGCCTTCAAAAGACTTACATTTAATCTGATGGTTTTATGAACCAGTTGCAAGCTTCAATTCACGTCTTCCTCCCTCCAGTATTTCACAGAAATATACACATCTATATATATCAATATATATTTCTACTTTTTTTTTTTGTATTTCGTTCTTTTGGCTAAATACATATAACTTCATATTTCGTTCTTTTGGCTAAATACATATAATTTCATATTTTTCTCCACTTGCTAATTTTACCTTGACAAGTCTTGACAGATGACAGGAAATCTTCTCTTGTGGCTTTCCCACATTCCTTTGGGCCTGACTGCATATCCACAAACAAAGCTGTCATTGAAGTCACCTCCGTACTGACAAAACTATGTCTAAAAACCAGAAAAAGGCTACGTGGTTGTTCAAATTGCATCCAAAGAACTACACACAATCCAATGCCATGAACCAGTACTTGCTTCAAATCAGGGAGGTGCTAAGTTTGCTACCAAAGGTGCAGACTATAACAAAACAAATATCTTTTTTTTGCAACACTGGACTTGATACAGGGAAAACAAAAGAGAAGATACAGGTCTCCATTCTGATCACTCTCCAAACCTTTTTGCCCATCAAAAAGCCAAATGCTCCAGGTTAGCATCTTCCGGACCAAAACAGCAAATACAACCAAGTGAGAGAGACAGCATGAGCATAGGAAGTTAATCAGATAATGTGGTACTGATCCCACCATAAGGATAATGGCACAGGAACACCACAAAAATATGGTGGTGTTTCCTGTAGAAAGTAGAGTAAAACCCAAGCAACAGTACAGGCTGGGAACTGACTGGCTGGGAGCCTTAAGGACAACCGATACATCTACCAAAATGGAAAAGGAAAAGGATAGAAAAAAGAAGCACTGTTACATTTATACAGTCATACAACACCTATTCTATAATATTTCCTTATCTCTTAACATTAGGCTAGAAATATTTGGGACAACCGATCTCCCTTTCATTTCCTTACAGGATTCATACAGAAAATAACCCGATGCATTTCACTTTCATGACATACACTGAAACTGTAGTTTGAGAACAGCATCTCCTTTCCCTGTTTCTTTCCCATCATCCACTTCAGGCACAAGCATTGTAATTTGGGCTAGTTTTACATTTGCCAATATTTCTGAGACAGTGGGAAAAATACTCTGAATTTTAGATCAAACTAAAAGAACCTCAAGACTGCTTTACTTTAGACCAGGGCAGCAGCTGAAAGCTGAATAAAATGTGCTTTTGCATGTCATTGAAGTAAGGTATGAAATACAGACAAGCACCCTTTTCTTTCCCCAGACTTTTCCTAATAAGTGAGCCAGCTTGCTGTCCTTTCTTGCTTTACTTTGATCAAGATGTGACCCATCAAGACTAGATACATAAACATTCTTACAAACAGTTTAACCTACATCTGAGCTTCAGCACAGGTGTCTCTCAAGTCCCTGGTTCCCAAGCACCTGGAATGGAAAACCTGCTGCTCCTCATCCCTAGTTAGCATGACTTGCTCTAGCATCACAAAAAAGCAAAGGGACGAGTGGAGAAACAGTCCATTTATGTTTGGTTTTAAGGTGCACAGGAAGAGACATACTTTGTACTTCTGCAGTACAGGCACAGCTGTTGCTTGTATCACTCTCCACTGACTAGTGTTTTGAAAATTATCATTTCACCTGTGGAATTTGGAAGGTTTACAAAATAGAAATGCGTTTGTCCCTGATACACTGTTAAAACACTTTATCCTGAAAATATGCCACTAGCAATGCAGATCCTTAAAAAGCATAATCAAAGCTATCTATCATTCTTACTTGATCAAATAAGAGATTGCCTTTTTAAGTTATATCATCACAAGCTGACAATTACTAAATACTTGTCTCCAAAACTGTAACTACATTGGCAATTGATTTTAAAGCTTGTGTTGTACAATGAAGAAAAAACCTCAAAGTGGTCTTATCACTAAGAGCATAAGGTATTTTAAGTGTCTGTACAGATCCACCACAAGTGATCATGGGAACGGTAGATGAGGCATACTGTACCTATAAAAGAAAAAAAACCTGAAAGGGTCTGGTATCATAAATTCTAGCAATGACAATGAGCCTTTACCTATAACAGTCTGCATTTAAGCTGTAGTAATAATGAGATATATTATTTGAAAATCAAGGGATAACTTGTAGTAGACACAGGATTTAGTATTCCATTTTGTACACAATCCCCACTTAATCCAACAGATTCTGGCCATCCCATTCATGCATTTTACTCCAGAAGTGAGTTAGCTCTTACATTTCTGCAAAATCTATTTAAAATTACCTGCCCATGCAAAATTTCATCTCAAATGCTAACCAGATACACTGTTCTTCATCGCACTCTACACTATTATGGGACTGGAGCTCTCATTCCCTACTGGAATCTGCAACAGTTTCACAAGAAGCAGATGCTTCAGCTCTTCCTGAAACATACGAGAGTTGTCTAGGTTCACAGTACGTGAAGTTCAGTCAGGTGAATGGAAGACAGTTAAACAAGTTCATAAAAGGCTCCAAGGATAAAGCACGTCTTAAGTCAGATGCCAGATTTAGACTGAAGCTGGGCAATAGATCTGAAAGTGCAGATTTGGGGCAATTGTGTCAACATCACTCCCCCCACACCCCATCTTGAAGAGCACCTTCCTTTGTGGATCTAGACTACCAGTTAAGTAGCTTAATCTTTAGAGGTTATTTGAGCGTACTACATATCTACCCAACTCCAGTCCTCTTCAATTACCTCCAGCTTCTGGAGATGGAAATGTTGCATCCGCCTCAAGACTTTGTAAAATTTGTTTTCATAGAAAGACCCTAGCAAGAAATCATTAGGGGATCTCAGCTGTTAACCAAAGGTGAGATATTCTGTAAACTGTGGATATTGACTTTCTTCATCCCCATCCTCAGTTAGCTCAAGAATATCAACTGTACTAAACACATCCAAGCCCAAAGATCTGTAAAGATTTTTACGTAACACTGCAAAGTAACTTCTTTCCATATAAAGAGAGAAGACAGAAACATTATGTCACTCTCAATGCTACACAAAATAATGCTGCTTTGACAGCCCAGTAAAACACTTTTTCAGTTTTAAAGGAAAATATGACTGTCAGAGAAAAATAAGTTTTAGTGACATACTGTAGAGGAGTCAAAAGAAATCAGAATCTGAATGAATATTCACATCTTACAGGTTAAAGGCAATCATCCACTATATGAATTTTTAAATGACTAACCACTTTTCTGCACCATGTCATAATACTTTCATCCAGGAAATAGGTAACGCTATCCTTGACCCTTCAATCACCTTAGAAGTAGTTCCTAAAATAATTAAAAAAAAAAAATCTTCAACATCCATCATAGCACAGTTCATTGTTTTAGTAAATGAGCTGTGTGCTACGTGTTGCATTTGTACTGCACTAGTCTCATCCCAAACAGTAATTGTCAGAAACGCAATCAAACTTAGTGAACTCTGCAGTACCTCTGACAGCAATCACCTACAAGTTGTTGTTAAAGCTCTAAAAAGACCTCAGGGAAGTAAATTCCAGTTCGGAAGTCACAAAAGAGAATGAGGAGCATAAACAAAACCTGCACAGTAAGCTGACTCACCATTACAATGGCATTACAGAAGCAGTGCTTAGTGGTACATTCCAAAGGACAACACCTACTGTATCAGAGGTTAAAAGCAAGAACATGGATTGATTTTTTTCCTTTAACGTGATATGTCAAGAAGTTGAGACCATCTGGTGCAGAAGAACTCTTACTTATCTCACAGTTTAAATGCATAGCGGAGACATAACTATTGAATTATTGTTAGAACTATAAAAAACTAGCATGTTATCTTACCTCATGTAACACTAATAATTTATACAGTCTCAAGATATTCATTGCTTTCTCCTGTCCTCAAAATGCGGTATTGCCATTCCCTAAAGAGAAATTTCCCCTCAGTATTCAGAGTCATTCAGCATGTTTGCTCTATCTGGCAGGTTTGTCATACTTTTCAACCAATATGAAACTCATTCTTAAACAGACTTTTTTCCTTATTTCTTCTTTGGGACGAGAAAAGGTGGGGAGGAACATGGACATTCATAGAAGTATTCAGAGACTAACCATAGAGCTATCCCACTTCTGAGGAAGGAATGCATCTGATGTGAATGCAAAGAACATCCAATGAGCCACCTTCATGACCTACCATCTTCTGCAGATAGAAAGTCATCAGGGAGAGAGTACTGTTATCATCCACTCTACCATGAAACCCCACCAACAGCAAGAAGTTAGGAAATATTTGACGCAGAAGTGCTACAAACCTGCTATTAACATCTATTGACCGATGGTGGTTCTTACCAATGGTTCATGGTGGTTTCCAGGTGACCAGAGGCAGTAAGATGCATTTACTTCTCTTTCACTTATGCACATACAAATAATTTGAGACAGAGAATCTTCACAAATGCTGATCTTGGCCATACAGAAATAGAATAAATTCAGGGGGACCTAGACAAGCTGGAAGAATGGACCACCCTCATGAAATTCAAGAAGTCAAGTCCTTCCCTTGGGAGGGACTAACTTCACCAACAGTACAGGCTGGGGACAGGCTGGCTGGCAAACAGTTCTAATGAAAAGAAAAAGGATTTGAGGGGCCTGGTGGACAGCACAATACACACATCTACAGTGTGTCCTGGCAGCAGTGAAGGCTGACAGCATCCTGGGCTGTATCACAGAAAGGGAAGCAATTATTCTTCTTTGCTCTTGTGAGACTGTCTGCACCCACTGCATCCAGTTCTGGATCCTCCCGTACCGGAATGATATTAATAAATTCAAGCAAGTTCAGGAGGACTGCAAAAATAGTCAGCACACAGAAGCACATACATTGAGGCAACTAGGCTTGTTTGCCTTGGGGGGGAGGTGGGGGGAAAGAAGGCTTTAGGAGCTAATAGTAGCCTTCCAGTACTATCCAGTACTAGGAGGCTTCTTTATCAAGAAGATAAAGCCAAGTTCTTCATTGTGGTGCACAATAGGAAAGTGACAGACATCAAGCATCAATCGAAACAAATGATTCTTACTAGATACAAGGGGAAAAAAAGTCACTTAAAAACACAATTAAGCAGAGGAGCAAGGGCCCAGAGAGGTTGTGCAACCTCCATCCTTGAAGGCTTTCAAAAATCCAACTGCACAAAGCCCTGATGATCCTGAAGTGACCTACTATGAGCAGAAGATTGGGCTAGAAACCACCAAGGTCTTTTCCAACCTGAATGATTTTGTCATTCTCATCTCTATTGGCTCCTCAGCTAGGAGATTACAAAGCCACTTCACTGTTTTAGATTACCAGTAACATTCAGCTCTACGAGATGCAAAATGGAGATTAATTTTCTAATTTTACAAGCTTACAGCAAAAATTAGACTTCTGATTGCAAGCAAATTTCTATAGAAAATTTCAACAATGAACAAGTTATATAAACAGATTTTTTTTTCTTAGTCTCCTTGCCTTTACTATTGAAAAATAGGAAATGCAGTCAAATATGACAAGCTCCAAAGTCTGAGTTTTCAGTTTCAAATTTCAATTTTCAACCTTTTCCAAAAAAATTTAGAACACGTACATGTTTTAAAATTTTATGTGGAAAGGGCATTGAATAAGTCTCATCAAGTTTTTCTATCTACTTATCTCGTGCAGTTTACCATAGCCCTTGACTC
>KZ505747.1:1008370-1043020 GCA_002844005.1 Limosa lapponica baueri
TATTTTTACTCAATTGATTACAATAGAATGAATAATGAGAAGTAGTTGTTTCTTCTGTTTTGATTAGGTTTTTGTTTTAGTTTTTTTTTGAAACTGAGTTACTGCAATGAAGGAAGTTTGTAAAACATTTAAAGTAAATCTAGTAGTTAGAATTCTATTCTAAATAGAGAATTTTCTTCTGACATTTCTCAGGGACTTCCACCCAAGTTTTCACCACTAGGATAATACATTCTTCTGCACTGCCGTACTGCATTTGAAGGAAAATAATTTCCCTGAAAAACATAAGATTTTAAAAAATTTTTAGACTATAATCTGTTGCCTATTCAAAAACAGAACTGCAGAAAATACTTTCTGAAAGGAAAAGAATTAAACGGTATTGAAATAGTGAAAATATTTCTTTGTAAAAATCTTCTCGTCAGTAAAAAGGAAAGTTACTTAATTGGCAGAATGTCTTTAAAAGATAACCAAGACATTGACTAAGGTGCCATACACATAAAAACTAAAGTCAGTGCAAGGATGGGATGTATAAACATAAGAGAACCATAATCTTTTTTAATATGAAAGAATAGCAATAATAAATACAGGATGCCAAATAAAACTAAGATGTGACCAATCAATAGAAAAGATCTGTTTATGTATAACAGAACTAGCTGTTGTTTTAAGATATATTCTTAAAAGCTGATGCTTAATAGAGAATTACAGAACTATTAATTGTAGCCAGAGAAAGAACTGACCCAAAATCTCCAAACCAGGCTGAGTCAGAATTTCCATTGAAAGCGTTCCACGCTATAAGTAACTAGATCTCCAGCTGGCATACGTGCTAAGGATTAATGTTACCCATAAATAATGATGTACTATTGCCTCTTCTGCTTTAAGTGGTGCTGTAACATCTTTTGAGACCATCTTTCTTGCTCCTTGTCCAATTCTGATTTCTGCACTATGTTCATTGACATCTTTTAACATCCATGGTTTATAAGTTGGATTCACCCTTTTCTCTTTGTTAAAGTTTCAAATTCATAGCTTTTATAGCTTTTTTTTTTTATAGCACACATCAGTATTTCAAAATTTCAGGGCTCACACGAAAAAAAGAATTTATTTCCTTACTTCTTCTATGTCCAGGTCCTTGCCTCAGTTTCATAATGGGATTCAACCTCCTATTACAAATCTTATAGCATCATTTTTGGAAATAGACTGTAAGTTGTACAGAAAGGAACTGAACCCTGTTATTTTTCAGAATGATAGTTACGTAATGACCTATGCAGAAGTCACTTCAAAAATCAAACAATTTACTTCCTTGGAAAATGGGATAAATTGCTTTCCAGCTTTCAACTTGCTCAAAAATACCAAGATAATACTTTGCTATTTCTATGTGCCAAGTAAGCACTACATGTCACTTCACATTAGATTTTACACGATTAAGAAAAGTGTATTGCTCACTTTTGAAGCACTAAAGGCTTATCTCTTTCTACTACCAATGATTTACTCATTCCCTAATCCTCAAAATGAAGTTGAGCTTCGAGATAGGTTTTCTACATCATAATATTCAGCTGTTGTTTTCATCTTAAGGCTCTGGAAGAAACGGCATTTTGTGAATGCCTTGTAGGAACTCGGCTCTTTCAAAGCAGAGTAATATTCAGTAATTGTCCTACTGTAGTCAAGTTCTAGTAATCAAAAAGCACTATTCTATCTGCTATGTGCAAAAGGTAAACTTGGCTTACTAAATAGGGTGGTTTTTTCCAACAGTAATAAACTGGAAAAAAATTACTATTTTGTCTCAGAAGCCTAATCCAAATACTATAAACTCCACTGTGATGAGCACTTCAAGAAATCTTTGAAGGTCTCTATTTTTTATACTTCTGTACCAAGTATCTGGCACTGAATAATCAAATAAAGTCCAATTTCTTTTTAGATACTATGCATATAGCTAGCCAAAAAGAAACAAAAACCCTCCCCATAGAACCAGATAAGTGAAATCAGCAAGACTCCTATCACTTTGGTTTGGTGAACGTAAAACAATTTTTCCTTTAAATTCTCTTTATTAAGTTCTCACTATTATTCCTCTTATTCCTTATTCCTATTTTTTCCATCACCAAACTGCATTGCAGTTAAGTATCTGTACACATATTTGAAGGATATGAAATAGTATTAACCTCTAGACTAAATGGAATAAATGAATGGAATTATGTTCAGTCGAGAGGCTTTCCCTGGCAATCAACAGATGATTTACCATTAGCCTCAAAAGCACAAGGGACTGTTTACCACATTATAGACATGTCCAGCAGGTCATGTTCCCAGTAATCAAGGATTGGCTTTCACTGAGAATTCTTGCTTTCTTTCCACTTTACTTTAGTGCTGCCACCTTAGTTCATTTATACTAATGATTAATTAGTAAATTTTCATTTTCTTATTCAGTATAAGTTCCATAATATTGCCACACTATTTCTTATTCAAATAAGAATTTTACTTGAATTTTTACTCAGTGCAGCCAGGGTCTTCAGTATCACATATCTTTCTTCTTTTACACTATATATCTAACCAACCACATTAAAAAAATCTAATTAAAACTGAAAAACTAGAATATAGATAGCTTATGGTAAGCACGGTAAAGTTATTTTTCTGCTATTATGATTACTTGCAAGAGTTCAACTCTATTTTTTTCCCCTCAAGAATATATCAAGCCAAAACAAAAACAAACATGCATTTAATAATTGAAAAAGCAACATGAATAAAGAACTCCTTTTCCTTTTGTTACTTTAGCACTATACTCTATCCTACCTGGGGAAACAGCCATAAGGGTTTTGCTTTGTTTCCTTTTCATACTAATACTGAATCACAAATGTTACGTGTAGGCTTGCATTTTAAAAAGAGAAAGAAATTTTGCAAGTAAATAGTCATCACCTCCCTATATTTAGGCCTAAGGACTTATTCCCAAAATACTAATTTGCTATTCCAGGTGGAAATAGTACGAAAAATACTGTGTACTCTGACAGCCATGCCTTTAGCAGAAAAAAAAAATAATAAAATAATCCTATAGCAGCATCAAATTTTAATAGTGTAAACCATCAACTTTCATGGTGTTGCTTGGAGTTACAAATCCCTGAAACATTAAATCAGTCTGTCCTTTTCCTGAAGTTGAGGTCTGTTGATCTGTTCTCATCAACAATCCTAAACGCATATGTTTTATTGCCCAGTGGCAAGGTTCTCTTGAATTCCCTAACCCCAGTAGTCTGCCAGAGTCCACGTCTACAAGCCTTCAGGGTGTGCTGCAGGGCTTATCTATTTATTCAGGCTTTCGCCTGAGGGGCTCGCTGCAGAAGCAAAGAGAAGGTTGGTAAGTTCTCTTTATTTGACAACGAGGTCATTTTTATGTATTAATTTATGTACATGTGCCTAGAGATTATGATAGGCACATTTCATACAATAACAAACAACTTTAGTCCTACCCTAATCAATTTTGACTAAGTAAGAAAAGAATTCTCCAGGTCTCCATTATAGATAAATTCCTGTAAAAACTAGCCATGAACACAGACACTACAAAATAGAAGAGTTAGTCAGACCCAAAATTAAAATGAAAAAAAAATATAATGTAGCTTTTCACAGATTGAGACATACATGTAAAAATCTAAAGCCAATTTATAAATTTTATGTCAGTAGGCATATGATTCTCTGTTTGGTACTATCAAAGCCTTTCCTTCAATGTCCTTATTATTCAATAACACAAAGAAGAAATTCTTCTATCTTCTTAGTATTACTCTGGGCATAATTTTGCAAGTGTTCAGAAGTTTTAGAGATAGTGTACTTCACTAGACTTGGAAGGAAACAAAAGGAGCTTCTAAGAAGAAAAGAGTACCCTGAAAAGGAACACAAAATGGTACATTCATGGTGTTATATATAGTGAAATAATACAATCAATACAAGAAATCAACTGGAAAGTGAAGTTGATTGAATACTTTCTGACAAATCTAAAGAGACTTTCCTGTACGTGTTGGTTTGACCTATTCCCTGAAGAAACAAGAGAAGCACATTAGATTGCCAAGTCTAGGGCACGTCTTAGATATAACATTGTTTTAAGGAAAGGAGAAAAAAAAGAAAATGTGTTTAAGCTGACACACATCAGTACAACAAATAAACATGAAAGAAATGCAGTAAGTCTTATGGCACCCATTTTCCATTGCAGTTAAATGATTTAGACTCTAACTTGTATGTTACTTAGCAAAACCAAGTATCAGTAAGAAAGATGTTGCTTCAGTGACAAACTCTCCCTAACCTGGGACCATTCATGTCCCAGGCCAACGTATTAAACTACAGAAGAACAGCAGAATTCAGCAGAGCCAATAAAAAGCTCTTTAAAGATTTTAGAGAGGCCAAGAGAAGCTTCAACCCTATAAAATCTCTGTTCTACATTTGCATTTTGTCAGAAGGAATTCAAGTGGGTCATTCTGGTTTGGGTAGCTGGATAGACCAGTTTAAGAATTGTTCTGCACTGATGGAGATGCAAAGTGACAGAAACGCAACTGAAGATCATACCAAAAGCTATAAAGAAACCCAGTACCAAGGGCTTATAAAAAAACTTAAGAGAACTTGGCGTTGCAAAATGAGAGCTTTTAGTGTTTTTAGAAACTTTTTCAAATCAACAGATTAGCTCACCTACAACTGATGGTATTATCAAGGGGAATGCATGGCAGGGTTGCATTTCTATTGAAGAAATGAGATAGAAGACTGATTTTCACACGTACTCCAAGTATGAAATCACACATATGCCTCAACAATAAGCATGTTCCAAATACCTTTGAGAAATATTCACGGCAAGTAAACAGAAAACAGTGTGCACTGAGTATAACACCAGAAGACCAGACCTCAGGAATACAACTCATTTTACAAAGAGGGAAATAAATGCTGCATTGTCACAACGATGAATGTAAAATTTAAGTGGATAATATGCTCAGCAGGTCACACTTGAAAGCTTTCTCGTCCAATACCTAAATTATGGTAATATTCCTAAGAATGAACTATCCTTTTGACAGATGATATTGTAAATATCATGAGATCTTTATCTTCAATTAACTAATGGAAGTTTTTAAGCTTTATTAATCTGTGGCCGGCTGACAAATTTGTGTTTTATGCCATAATATCAAAACAGATGTTTTATAGAACACAGAACCCATTCAGTGATTTTTGCCAGTTCCAGGTATCCATTTCCCTTTCCTTGGTACATGAAATGTATTTCAGAAGAGGCAAAGTAATCAGAGCTGGGAGCTGGAAGATTTGGAGTAAAAACCAGTGAGTATTTTCCAATTTTTCACCCTTGAGCTCTGGTAGTGACTTATGGAGTATGCCATGCTTCTCTACAGACTGTAAAATGAAGTTCTTCCTTAAGCACAAACAGAAACTCAGGATGAAGAATACAAAGGTGACTTGAAATTTCAAGCCTATCTTCCACCTCTGTGGTAAGATAAAGCAGCCCATAGCTCAGCTGCAGAGTCTGCTGTATGCCTGCTTCCCAGTGTAAGTAAGAAAACAGCTGGACTAAAGTCGTATTGCTGGCTTGGCTACAAGTTGTGTGGAAATGCCACAGAAGATTTCCTTACCATGAGCAATCATCCTGTCAGGCTTCAGGTCAACTGCCCTGTGTGTAATGTAGTGATTCTAAAAAAGATGAGGTTAGTGATGTAAATTCAACCTTCCAAAGTGAACTCAGAAGCCTACCATGGCAAATTTAAAGTATACGAACTTTTCTTTTTGACATATGCAAACATTTTATTTTTGTCTTACCACTACGTATAGATTTAATTTACATGGTTGGGCTAAAGCCTTATTAATAGTAATGAAGGGTTGAAATGCAAAATCCCCCTGGAACATCATTTGCATTGATAACTTTTTTTCTGATAGTAATTGGAAAGTATACCTACTCTTGCAAATAACTGATAACATTTCTAAAAACAAAGTTAAAGAGTTATTTACAGTGAAAACTTCCCTACTTCCCTCTAAACACGATTCACTTTACCCAGAAATGTCACTAAACCACTAAGAGTTGAACTATGAACTCTAATGCCATGAAGTTGAGGGGTTTTGATCATCATCTATTTTATTTACTCAGAACTTCTGACATAATTGTCACCAATACCAAAATGCTAAAAGTGATTACGTTATCCAGCCAACACAGTTGGAATGGAAAGAAAGTAAAAAAGCTGTTTTTTCCAAGGTTTAGGAACATAAAGTCCTTAATCTGTCTACTTGTTTATCATGAGACCGCTTTGTCTTTATTGGGGATGTGATAACTGCACGTAACAGATGGTCCGCCAAAACCCTATCATGTTTGCTTCAATTATTTGTGAAAGACTGCAGAGGGGGAGGGAATAACTATGATTATACAATAAAATCTGAAAGGAATACAAAGCCAGGTACTAAACCACAGGATGAATGATAAGCTGAAGGAAATAGATGTTCATGCACAAGTTGCCCTGAAACTGCTCCAGAATATTCCACTTTAACAGAAAAGTACAGAGCCAAACAAGCATGCTGCCAAAAAAGATAGCTTCATTGTTCATTCTGCTTACTCAATTTTTTCAACATTCCAAAGGCACATACACGTCACTTTGCATAGTTTGTGCATAGAATTACTACTTTAACATTATGAGAACATATGTAAAAGAAAGATACACCACTAAGTGTAGTAATTAAGTCGAATTGCAAAAGGATCTAAAGGGCAAACTTGTAACGTGAAAAGAGACTAAACGATCTTTTAAATACAAGGCAAAGCTCAGCACAACAGAAGTGTCCTTTTTGTTTCTCCTATACCCTTTATAATAATTTTTCATGCGTCAAACGCAGGACAAGGTGTAGAACAGACTTACCAAATCGTCCTTGATTTCTACGCGTCTTACAAATTTGGCACCACCACTCCATCAAAACACAAGTGACAACAATGTGGTGCTACTTCAAACATTTAAATATTGATGATAAAGGAAATACATCAGAAAAGATGTGGCAGAGATTTATAAAAAAAGATGTTTTTACATTATTTTCTAGGGTTTTTTCTGAGCTAAAAGGGATTATCTATTCTTACTTCCTGTGTATGACAAACCACTGCATTTTTTACCTGCGTACCTCTCCCTCAATAGATCCAGTAAACTACATTTATCAAGATTATTCTCCTCGAGGTGTCAATACTTCTTGTGAAGACACCAAAAAACAGAAAAGCAACCATTTGCCTTTGCTTTACTTTCAGATCATTGCTACATATATTGAATGACACTGGACATAGTACCAGTCTTCACCAAAATTGCCTGTAATTATTTCTTCTTCAAATAAGATTCCTTTCAGTATCTGTTTTGAACTCTAACAACTATTAATTTCTTCTTGGGTGTCCTTAAGTGATACTGTATAGGAGTCAATGTTTTTCGTCCCCAGAACATTATGCAGCCTGAGATAAACATGTATCACACACCTTCACAATTAGAAATATTTGCCCCAATTAAAATGTCAGAGAATAAAACCAGCTTATTTCAGAGGGCATTTTCCACAAATCCACAGACATCATTAATCTGTATTGTTTTCTCTATTATTTCACTTAATCCTAATGCCAACTGACTAGACTACAGCTGCCCTGGGCATCCAGCTTTCTTGTTTTAAACATCATAATGACAGTAGTGCTTCAAGGCTTTTGGGTTCTCATTCTTAATCTATTAGATCTCAAAGGAAATATTCTGGTCAGAAGAGGACATTGCTCACTCCAACCTGGTTAAAAAAAAATAAAAATCAATGTATTTCTTATACACCTATCAGAATCAGTACACTTAGAACAGTACTCACAGAAACAGGTGCAACTTACTTTGCAAGTGGTACTACTACAGAAGCTATTCCAAGAAAAAAAAAAAATGTCCAAATAGCATGTCCCTGTATGTTAAACCCACACTATCACCATAGATTTGCAGTCTTACAGGGATCAGAGAGAAAAAAAACTATATCCTTTTCATTACCTTTCACTACTACTTGAAACAATTAACTACTTCAATTCCCCAAACATACAGGTCTAAACAAAAGAGACACAAAAGTGAGCTTTCTGTGCTCCTCCCCTAGCTTTATATAGGTCTGCTATACTGAGCGATTCCTTTAATATACAAAGGAGATAGTAAATTACATGACCAAAAAATAAGGTTATTAGAAAGAACTGTAGTGTTTCTAGCCACACTAGCAAACCCCAAATTACTATGATTACTACATTATGTTCTTGGAAGTTTTAGAATTTGTTTCACAGGTATTTGAGCCCTTCCTTAGTGAACTGGGAGCTCTGACTGAAGCTTGAACTCTGTTTAGAGATAATGACATCTTGAATTTTGGGGTGAAACGTGCCTGAAATCTGAAGTTCATTTTAACAATTCATCTTCCAAGCTATATACAGTAACATATCTCAGAAGTTACTGCAAGGCAATGAATTCCTGCCCTGTACTGCATGGCTCATACAAATGAAGCTCTCACCTCTGCTACTGAAAAGGATACTTTAAAGTCAGACTACAATGTGGAAACCTCCCTTATGGTACCTGCTCCATGAGTCTACAGAACCCTTACCCAAAATTAATCACAGCTTTCAGGCTCTGAAACAAAGTTTCACATCCACAGAGTGCTTAAGCTCGAGAGTCTCCTTCCCTCTTCACCACACAAACCTCTTATTTTGCTCTTTGACATGTAACACTCATCACGATAACACTTCTCACCATTTGAGGCAAAAATCTATAATGGTGTAAGAGCGCTCCGAGAGCATACACTAATTGTCACCACCTTGAGACACTTCAAAAAGGTAATGATCAGTTCAGCGTCCATTAACTCTACTATGACCTTTTCAGATCAGACTTTTCCCTAGAAGAGACATCAAGACAACATGAGTTTCACTGGTATTTTTTGACAGAAGGTGATGAAGCTGCAGTAGGTGTAGAGTTCCCTACAAATGATTCTGACAGAACCAATACAAGGCAGAGTGGGAATCATGGACTGTGATGAAAATTATTTAAACCATCACATGATATATGAATAACCCAAATTTCTTCCTCTCACTGTTCAAGAGGTGTGGTGGTAACATCAGTTTTTATCAATATGCATGTTGGGTATTAAATCAGAGATCTTCGGAGTTGTCATGGAATGTTGCTTCCTGCTTATCCGCCTGGCAGTGAAATCCCTCTTTGGCCATTAACAAGAGCCAGGGACAGTTCAGCTGAGCCATCATCTAATTTCTTACGAAAGGAAAACAAGCCTAAGTTACCTGTGAAAAGGACAGAGACAATGTCTCTGCAATTTACAATTGTCACTCTTGTGAATTCAATCAGTCTTTTCAGTATCTTGTTCAAAACAAATGTGTTCCATCACATGTGTCATTGCAGATGATAATTATATTCGTTCCTATTTTTAAGTCTTCATTGTAGGAGGAAAACAAAATAGCATCTGCACTTCTGTTATTTTTTGCTTGTATATGTGAACAGTTAACTGCAAAGAGTGTTAATGCTCAAGTATATGTAAGTCATGTCTATGTGTAACACTCTACAAAGAGATAACATTCAGCATTTTCCACTCCATTTCAGAGCAAAAAGAATAAAAGTAAATATGAGAGCTATGTAACATCAGAATTCTTTATAGCTGCCCTATTTAAGTTGTAGATGTGCACTTTTCTTGTCTGTCTAGCCTTATGGAGGCTGCACCTACTGTAAGCAGTATGAAATTCAATAATTTCAAAGAAAATTTAACTATAACAGCAACAGCACGCCATTATGTTCCACCAATCCATCATTTTTATAGAAAAAAATGTATTTTCTTCACAATGAGCAATTTATAGATTCAGAGAGTACATCTGGGATTTATATTTGTAGTCTATTATTTCAGAAAAAATAGTTCTAGTAAGAGTAAGGCTAGATAAATATTGTAAGAGTTTGACATTTTGCGAAGATTATTTCTAAGATCTGAAAATAATTTAGTAAGCCTTGCACCAAACAGCAAATAGAAAGATCTGCAGCTGGTAAGTTGACGTATTATTTTAAAAGAACATATATATTCCCAGAGAAGATAAAACAAAACAACAAAAAAAACCCCAACCAAACAAAAAAACCACCACCCTCTTTAAAGTAGATGCTATTTGCACTCATTTAGCTTCAAGAGTGTAACTGTTTATGATCACTAAATGGGTAGGATACTTTTCTAGTGATTCACGTTGTGTCACCTGCCCACGGATAGAAACTTGTAGCACAAAACTCAATCAATAGTTAATAGTAAAAACACACAGGGGTATCTAACATTTTTGCCTGTGGCATCAGAGAACAACCAGTTCTCCCCCTTAACTTTCCTGCCACTCAACACCATACACTTGGCAGACCTTGGGAATCCTACAGGGAACCACTTACGCACAAAGAAGTTCTGGTTCAAAGATACCTCACCCCCTCCTGGAGAAGGCAAGTAGCCAATGAAAGACTCACTGGCTCCTCCTTTAAAGCCATTTTTGGTGTCTCCATACTGTACACACCACTGAGGACAAACCCAAATTATGAGATTTCCTCCCGAAAACAGATTTTTGACTCCTGTGCTCCCTTAGCTATTAAATGAGGTGCTGTTGGCTAGTTGGGGTTTTTTCTTGGTTTGCTTTTTTGTTTGTTTCTGTTTTATTTAGTTTGTTCGGGGTCGGTTTTTTTCTCTCCACACAGGTAAATCATGCATTGTCCACACAGGAAATTCTAGATATTCATTCAATGCTTTTAAGGAAACATTGGGTCAAGTAGTAGCATTCTTGATTTTTCCGCAAGTAGGGGGTTTGCTAAAAATATTAAAAGCATCCTTCTTAAAAACATAATTTCTAAGCAGTTTGACATGAATTCAAGCAGAAAGCATGCCTCTTTTCAAAGGTAGTCTTTTCACTACAAGATTTCTCCTGTTCTGAAAACAGATTCCTAATTTTTGGGAGGAATTAGCATGTTGCAACAAGATACCCAAGAAAACCTAACTATTTATAAGAAACAATAAAATTTTGTCCTTAGAATCCCACAATCTTTTAATAGAAGATATTCTTCCTATCTTCCTATGTATTTTCAAAATTATAGGAATCAAATTATTTGGTAAGGGCTGTGTTTGGATATCTTCTACTCTGTGCCTATGAATAATTAAAGCTTTTTAAATTGAGGAAAAAATAGAAACCAATCTGCACATGCCTTTAATATTCTTATTCTCTGTTGATACACAACCTCACTTCTTTACCTGTAACAGTTTCCTAATTCATTAAAATTGATTTTATACTATAGACATAGGATGTGCAAACCAAGTATTATCTCTTAATTTGAACAACGAAATAAGTGTAAATGGTTAAAAGTCCTGCTTCCTTTTCCACTTTATCCTTGGGCTTCTGGCTTTCATGCAGACCAAAAGATGTAAAGTTATTCTCCCACAAAGCACACCTCAAAATGAAGATTAGTTAAAAAAAAAGAATTATGCAAAAATCTGGGTTTTTTCCACAAGGCTCTCCATTACAATCACTTAAGAGAAGCTTTCGAGACCTTTTCTGAAAAGGTCTATAGTAACTTTTCCAGCTAAAACTCCTCAGTTTTCAAACTTTAAATATGTTCATTACTTGAATGAATAATAAAATTCTGCATCAGTACTGTGCAACAGCAATAGTGTCTGGTTTGTAAAATCTCTAGTAATACAGTATACACAAAGTATGGATACACTGAAGTACATTAAAACCCCAGAAAGTATTATTCTCATGGACACAGAAGCCTCAAGAAATCAGTGAATTTAATCACTAGCCATCCTAAATAAACAAAAGGATGCTATCCAAGGCAGTTGTAGTAGTTGTCCTAAAACTGGCATTTCTTGTTCCAATTGTCTTGCTTGCAAGACGAATAACTACTCACCTCATGTGTTATACACAAACCTGCTACCTATTATCTAAACCATCTGCAAGATTTCATAAACAGTAGTTTCACCTTGCTTCACTAGTAAACTAGTATTCAAGCTACATGAGATATGACTGAAACAAAAACATACAAAAGAAGAAATTCTTGACAATAACATTCTGTCACACAAACCTGAAATCTTTCACTGAGGAGTAATGGAGTTTAACTGTCACATTTGAATATACTATAAAATTTTTTAATTGCAAAAAAATATTTGAAAAACATGCCTTTGAATCACTGCAAGAGGACCGCGATTCAGATGTGCTGATTACTCATGGTTATTAAAGATTCTGTAGCAGATCTGCAAGAGGGAGAATGTTAACTTTTATTTTGTGCCTAAGTTCCAACTTCAGTAAAGTTCACCTGCTGTGATTCAGTTTCCCACAAATTTGCCATTAGATAAATCCATCTTCACTTTTTTCCAAATAGACTCCAGTGCAGTGTCATAGTGGTAGGAATGACTGCATATTAAATGTGCAATTGTACTTGCTTGTTCCAAGTAAGAGTGCACTTATGGAGCAGAAACCCATTACATTTATTATACAAGTACCATGTCAAAGAGTTTACAATTGCAGGGATCTGCATAAGCCCTGTTTATAGCATGCAAAAGATGCAGTGAAAGATTAAGATTTTATACACACTCTCTTTTGGCTTTATTATCATTAACAATACATAGGGCAGAAATATATTTGTCACTCCTAAACAACACTGGATGCATGAAGCAGATGAAGTTAGAGACCATGCCCTCAACAGCAAAATCCAAAACAGCTTTGAAGGCTTCCGATTTAAAACTCCCAATTACCCACAAAGTCCTATTGAACTCTCCTTCCCCAATTTGGATTCGGCCTCAATTCTTGCAGTTATTTAAGGACACAATAAGCTTGAATTCAGTAAATGGCACACTGATTTGGGACTATTTGCATGCTTATATTTAGGTACAGAGACACAGATCCCCAAAAGTTGTTCATGAACTTAATTCTTATTTCTACAAGGTAGAGCACAACCACAGGAAAAAGAAAGATTAAGAAATAAGGTTTTTAGACCCAACAGCTGTATTACTGTGTCCTCCATTACACTAAAACAACTTGTTGCCCATGAGCATTTGGGCTTTTTTTTTTTTTTAAAGCCTCTTGTTTTTCTCAATTCTTTTATGATCTATCACCACATGGTCTTTCACTGTATGTACAAATCCATTTGGCTACAGGTTATAGAAAGCACAGCCTCCAGGCACCACTGTTCAATAAATAACAGGAAAAAGGGAGAGGGCTGAATATAATTTATTATGGGATTAATTTTCTTTTTCCTTTATAATTGGTTGATAAATGAAAAAAGGAAGATTTTATTGATATTCAATTATTTCATCATTCTATTAAACAGTAACTTGAAAGTTTCACATCTAAAAATGTTCAAGCAAGTGCTACTACTAATATGAATAAAATATTCAAGGAAAATTGGAAGTTTCGTTTCTATTTGACTGGGTTTGGACCACTGTAACACATTGTAAAGCATTAAAGCAACCCAGGGTAAGCCTCCCTAAAAGCTGAAGAATGATTTAATGGTAATAATTATTTCATATATTGAATTTGCCCTCCACGCACAGTATCAATACTGGAGATATAATGGGGTTTTTTAGAAATTCTGGAAGAGAGGAGGGGAGAGGAAAGGATGGTTCCTAAAGGATAAGAAAGAATGAGAAAGTAACTATTAATCCTTCACTAGAAACACTGAGATTTAAAACAATTAATTTCCTAGAGTTTGTTGATTAGACAGCTATGCTTGCAAACCTTGTATTTTATTTAGGAATGCAGCATTAGAACAATTTTATTGTTAAAAAACCAATTATTTCATGAATATTTGTTTAGGTCACTAAAATCACTGTTAACTACAGCTTCTGAATAACCAATAACAGAGCTTGGTTGGACCAGCAAAGGAACAATGAAAGGAATAAAAATTCTCTAACACTGAGCCTAGAATAAGAGAGCCAGAGCTACCTAATTCCTAGACAGATGGCAATAGAAAGTTGGTGAATGGGTATGAATTTTCAGAACTCCCAATATTGGCAATATAGGGAAAACCTCCTAAGCTCAAGTACATGCAGCATACATCCCTCTAAGCTTGGCCTGTCAGGCAAACCAGGACGCACGGGCTAAAAATAAAACAGAAATTGTGGCTCACTGGCACTCTACAAGTAGCAGAGTAAACAGAATGATTGCCAAGGTTTTTCCTCTCTCAGTTTTAGGCCTATGCAGCTGGCACCAATGCGTTGTTCTCATGCACCAAAGGCAGCAGATGGAATGAATTACATATTTCAACAGCTCTTGACATCACATCAAACACCTTGGCTTTTAGTTTTAGAGGAATAACTCTTGGGACTCTTTTTTCAGCTTTCACCATCCAAATAAAAGTCATACACAGTTATTTCCTTCTTTATAGGACAATATAGTCATGCCATATGTTGCAGACTTGCAAGTCTTGCATAGTAAAACAGTGCAACAGCAGCAAAAGAAAACGTTCTGGTTGAGGCATCATAGGTAAGACGACTCACTAAGCAGTGTGTTATAGGCAACCCCTGAAACAAAGGGCTTTACAATGCCCATTTTATTATAGAAATTATCGGGTGTTCAGCATTTTTCTAAAAAAAAAATAAAAATGTGTCAAAGTCTCTAATGTTTGCAACTTGGCCAAATCGATCAGCTGTATTTAAGAACAAATACCAATTGCTTTTAATTTATTCCTTAAATCTCATAATTATAGCTACCCTGGGCAAGTGCACCACCCATGCAGGTGGGGACCCTTCCCCTGAATGAAGCCGATCAGTGACAGGCTGGGAGCAGTCTGGCACAGCTGAACATGCCCCCCAGCACATCGTCTTCATCAAGGAAATGGAAAAATCTCTTTAGGCACTAAATTCAACTGAATGTCTGTCCCTGGATCAGAGAGTAGGAAGTCTGTGTGCCCACACCTGCAATTGTAATGCTAAACACAGGCTGGACAGCAAGCCTGCTCCAGCACCTGACTTCCATCACTTGCTTGCTTTCCTCTCCCAGAGCAGTCACCAGACAGACCAGGGGAGTCACTGTTACTATCTGCTCTACATATGTCTGAATGATCTGCCTCCAGCGCCCCCCCCACCCTTCCTCCTCCCCATCCTCAGCCCTCCAAAATTATGTACATCAACAAGACTCAGAGACCGATCAGAGGCTGCTTCAACACAGAATAAAAACCTCAGCACAGAGACTGAGTGTGTTCTGAGGAAAGGCAAGCCAGGAGGCACCACATCTGCACAGGGCTAGGAGAGCACCTCACCTAATTCCTCTTAAAACCTCAGAGTGACTAGGGTGATTAAAGTTTTCCTATCCTTAGAAGCTTGCAGGCCTTCTGTCTTTCTGGAGCAATTTATCAAGTGACTCTTTGCTTTTATGTTACCAATCATTTCTTCCAGTCTCAGGTTTTCAGCAGATCAAGTGAACATACCTTGTTATGACCTTGATTCCCTCCACTTCTGCTGAGGTGTGATCAATGCTGGATATTCTGCTGTTTTCAGATAACGAATAGCTTCTGAGACTGACTATATCAGACCCATATCCTCCCATGGCTTTTTAGCTGGAAACTCTGCATGTACAAGTGACTTTGATCGTAGCCAGCTCAATACTTCTTTGAAACACATTACCTAGTAGATACTAACACTGATGTCAGTCTCTCTATCATTCTTGGTATTCTCTTTCCTCCTTTCAAATATTAATAGCAATAATTCCCCCTCAAGGCAGTTTACTTGCATTTAACTACTTGTATTTTTAATAACTCCAAAGTTGAGCTTAAGTCTTTCTTTCATTCCAACTTAGCAAAAAGAAGTATTTGAGATAAAAAACGTTTTTCTGTTCTCTGCACATTTTTCTCAAAAAGTTTTGTAGTTTTTTTTAATTTCTCTTGAGAAAGAATATCCCTCTTTCTCATCAATTGAAAAAAAAAGTTTGAATATCTGCTCTTTGCAATGTACCCCTAAGAATTTTCTCTTGTTCAAGACCTGCTATCTTTGTTAATGGATTCAGAGTAAATTGACAGTCTGCTACAGATCCATATGGAATTAGGTGCTTCCATACACCTACTTCAGTCCAAAGGGTACTAATTTTTTTCAGCTTTGTTTGAGACACTTTCTCACTTTGCTTCTTCCTAATTATTCTATGCCTCTGAAGTTTAGCTCTCTGCCCAGTCTCTCCTCTTTCTTGCAAAAGACACAGCTGTGAGAGACAGGATTTTTCTGACAAAGATGAACTACTTCAATTCATCTCAGTTGTCCACTATCCTAATCTCTCAATTTCCTCAAATCAGCCACTCAAAGTGAATAGACTAAAATAGCTTCCAGAAAGAGAATAAGAAAAAATACAAAGCCCAGCACACATATCTAACAAAGGGGCAAAGAAAATGGATTGTTAAGTAAAAAAAACAAAAAGCATAAAACATCAATTCAGCCTATAAAACCAAGCAGAAATTAGCATGATGTAGGCAAAATACATCAGAACTGAAACAACAAGACAGAGTAAGATGGAGTTCTCAATCTGTATATTCAAAGCAACTTAAGTGTTCCGAGGAAATACTTATTTGTCATCATCACTGCATCAAAATAAACTGATGTTAGACTTTGTGTTCAGTACTATGTTAATTTAATATATTTGCTAATTTCTGTGTAGTTCATAACATGTGATGCAGTTTAAGATGTAATTGAGATAGAAAAATCAACTGTCACACACAGTCTTTTAATTTAAATAGTGGATGTGTCAGCGTATCCTGTTTCTTTTCTAGGAGTCAAGCACAGATATACTTTTCTTCGCCATTGATCAACTAAATCACCAGCTGTTTATGCAGAATTGCTGGCAACCTTGGAAGTGTCATTTGTCATCTTAAGCTCCATGAACTTGATTCACCCATTTGTTTAAGAGCACAACAAGCTAACAATGTGAATGTTTTCATTATTAGTACAGAAAAAGGCTCAAAAAACAGCCCTTATTCATGCAACATTTCCACTGGAAAAAATTATACCTGGTGAAGAACTACAGCATGAAGCTCTGCAAGTTGAATGGAGCATAAATCTATGTGGAAGACTTTAATTGCTAGAACAATCTAAATCTTTCAGCTCACTAATTAGCTCAAATCATACTGCCTAAGGTCTTACACTTTGGATTTACAGGCAAATTTTGAAGTTGAATCAAATCTGTAGAGGTGTGCACACAAGCAGTAGGATTGTGGTGCTTTCCCCCACACTAAAGAAATCCTTCTTTAGCACCTTTTCATTATCCACATTCGATCCCTAAGAGCAAGGGCAATCATTTTACATTAACTGCAACTTTTCAAGGATGCTGAAGTACATTCAGGTCATTGTCAGGTGTATAAAGCACTCAGATTCATAGGTTAAACTATCATCACTAACCCAGGTTTTCAAATAATATTGACAGAACAGGGAGAGGTGTAATATGATGGAGGTCAAACATCAACCCACGCAGACTAGTGTACCCATACACAACCTGTATATTCTATTTTTTTATATTTATGACAAGAAAACAGTAGCTATTTAGAAGTGCCTTCTTTTTCCTCTTTCATAGTTGAAGCTCTGATCCTAAATTAATAGTACATGATATTTACTCAATCTTTTTCTTTCTTTTCCTAACCTTGCATTAAAAATATATAAAAAACGTTGTTTTAAGGGGATCTTTCAGAACATCAGTATGCCTTGAGGCCCACCCTATTGGGCCTTAAACTTAGAAAGTTTAGGGCAACCAAAAAAAATGCTTAAAAGATACTTAAAAGTTGCTGAAGTTTGCAATCATGGTCTAGCACAGCCAAGCACACCTACTGATTCTTTACATACCATACACATGCTGATATGCAATAACCTATGACACTGGCGTGATATTTACTACTTCCCCAGAAGAATATTATTTTGCTTTTTGAAATGCCTGTAAGTTAGTTTTCTAAGTCACCTTGGAAATATTGTCCACTATCTCCCATTAACTTTTGGTAACAGTTCATTATCAAGTCATTCACTTCAAACTCAACATATATTCAGTATACATTTGTTATTTGCTGTCAGATCCTATCTGGAAACCAGTTTTGCTCCATTTGAAACAGAAAAGCAAACTTAGCTTAACACCTCACCTTACCAAACAAGACCCTCACTAGCAACAGTTGTCCGTGCATGATCAGACCACATCCAACAACCTCACTAGATTAAGCTGAGCAGCCATGACCTACACACTGAGTCCAAAACCCTCATATTTTATGGATATGTGACAAACATTCTGCCTGTAACCGATCTGCAGTGAGGTATTTTATAGTAGATTGGATCAGGGTTTCAGAAGTAACATATATGCAGGAGAGAGAATACATATGCACAAAGAGTTGAGCACACGGTACCTGTCTTTTTCAAAGCTGATTATTCTGATGTGGTCTGAAAGAAGCTACATCTAATCTGTATCCCTTTCAAAGGCTCTCTTACTGCCTGAAAGTCAACAGATGTGGCAATGGAACAACATTTGGAAAGGCTGAAAAACCAAGCATGGACCATTTTTCTCTCCCTGCTCTGACACACAAATAGACAGTAGTCACCAAGTGGAGCCTCCTGTAAGCCCAGTTCTTTAGAGAAGGGATGGGAGCAGCAGGCAAAGACAGAAAGGGAGTGGCAGGAGTATATCATTCTGTTTATAAAACAAACTAGGAAGGAAGCATACGCCAGTGCCAGCACTGTATCACAAACTAGGTGATGGAAAACAGACAACAGTGGGAAAAGATGACATTTTAAAGACACTTTCAAAAATAATTTACAGTTACAATAGTGATCCACAGCACTGAGAAATTATACCTGTCAAATGACTAATTGGTGATGAACACCACATGATGGAGTGAAGCTGTTTGACAATAACTGTCAGCATGATCACAAACAAAAAACACCAGCTACACCCACAACAGTCCCACACAGCATAATAATAAGAGATCTGGGACAATACTTCAAAATATTCTGCAAGAATGAGGTCAAGTGACAAGTGATTTCATTTCAGGTTAAAATATTTGTCATAATTTATTAGCTGGTACCTTTTTGTGGCAGCACTCATCGATATAAAACAAATCAGTTTCTTACAAAAAAAGCAATCTATTCTAACCATACACTGCACTTGGTCTGAACCTGGACATAAAGTCTCCTCAGGTCATAAAGGAAAATAATTTGTACACCAGATAAGCAATTCTTTTGGCCTTAACTGCAAAGTCCTTTTTAGAAATCTAGTTATGATTTTAATCAAGTTCATTCACCCCCAAATAGTACAAAAAGAATCTAATCACTTGCTTTGCAAGTTTAGTACCCAGAGACACCACAGAAGTTTTAACAGCTGTTGGAAAAAATGTTGCAGCCTCTGACTTTTTTTATTAAAGTTGCTGCAGCCAAGGTTTACTGTAAATTGATGATTTAGCTGGATTAGATGTTAATATCCAGCTTGATATATTATTCATGAGAATGAGTCACAGACCTAATTAGAAACATGACATGAAAAGCTTTTGAGTCCACAATCTGGATTCTCCATGACATGAAAGATTTGACATGTGAATAAATTTTCACTTACTGAGAGAAAAGAGATAAATGACCTTTTACATCTAAATGTAAAAATGTCATGTTGGAGATGCATCACTTGCCCTTTCTGAGAGTTTGGGAAAAAACAGTAGAAGTATCCAATTTGATATAATAGAAGCCCTTTGGAAACATGAAGTATTTACCCCTCCATACCTTTATCTGCTTGTAAAACATCCATTACATATACCTGTCCAGTCATAGACATTAAATAGAGAGGGTTTATAATCATCTGCCAGGTGAACACTCCCAGAGCTTCAATGAGATGGCCCGGGAGCAGGTTTCATTCACACAGCTAAGCAAAGCTGCAACATAGTTACCACCCCTAAGTACCCGCATACACCAGTTGGTATGGTGTGTCAGGTTTCCAGGCTTAATTGATGATTAAGCAGATCTTAGAGCATCACTATTTAACTGGTTTGGCTGGAAGTACAGCATTAGCTAAATTAGTAACAATAGGTTCAGACAACAGCAGAAGGGAGCCACCATTCAATTAATGATAATGACTACCAGTGGTCAATAAGTGTACCTGGGAAGGAATTAGTAGCACATCATATTAGAGGACTATTTGGTGCAGTGGATTAATTTGCTAATTATTTATGTCTTGGGGCATAGGCCAAAAAACAGCTTGTTATAGGTACCAAGTGAAGTCAGTTTTGTAGCATAAGCCTGACCTATTTGCCTTCCTGAAGACTTTGTTGTTGACTCAGGATTGATTTTGAGATCCCAGTTTACCCACACTTGCCTGTTGCCTTGCATGTTCAACTGTCCATCAAGACATTTAGGACTTCCAAATATCATTTAGAGAAAGATTATTGCTGTTAACAAATGTTGGGGTTTTTTTGCAAGTTTGGGTTAATTATTCCTTATCTCATTACAGAGAAATTGAATTATTTGATTTCTACAGCAATTATTTAAATCCTGCATTCATATGCCAGATATTATCTTATGCAAAATGAGACCAAGTCTCAGATATTAAAAGATGAAGGTATCACTGGATACATTTGAAATAAACATGGTCTGCCAGGCAGAGAAAGAATATGATGAGAAACATTTTCTTCAGTTTACAAAACAAACCACCACAATATACTAATTAGCTGTCGAGATGGAAGACAGTATTTTAAAAAACTATTTAAAGTTAAGTGTGAACCTTACAGTACACATAAAACAAATTTAAAAAAAATAATCATGATTCCTAGCCACTATTGATCTGATCCTGGTAAAACCAAAAGCTAACCCAATATCAGCAAGGCTTCTGAGTCCAGGAAAATAAGCTGAAGTGGCATGTAAGCAACTGAAAGCTTTTTCCAGACTTGACAACATTGAGAAGTAGAACAGCACAGAACAAGAAAAGTCATCACTAATAAACAGCCAACAGATTGTAGTCAGATGTCTTTATATGAGGGCAATACTGAAGAAGATAGGAAGGAAGAGGTCAGGATGTACTAGTTTCCAAAATTAATAATTCATTAAAAATTTCACTTGAGAGCACTATCATGAAAAAAATCTTGATAAGAGTAATGTCTCAGCATCGATGATCTCAGTGTCCTTACCTGTACAGGATCAGCTCCTGAGGTATCCGTAGATACATATTCACACACACACACATTTCCCTTACCTCAAGCCACTTTAGTTTCCTACAAGCTGGAAATCCATAAGCACTATGACAAGGATAAGGGGCTATTGCATTCTGAGAGATTTTTAAATGGTATTATTTGTCAGTAAGTCGAAAACAAAACATCAATTGGTGTTGCCACTCATTTCACTCTGAATGTACCAAGGAGCAAACAAGTACTAACTGGATATAAACTACGAGCAAATAGGCATTGCCTAAAACTGCAACTATGATACCCAGCCTTGTAATATTTTTAACTGTTTCAAAATAAAACATTAATTATACCCTTTTATAATCTGCCACTGTTCAATGACATGCTTATTTTAACCCTCAATGAAAACAGGGGTTTTTTTAAACCAATGAAATTCATATTTCAAAAGAAAACATGGAAAAGATTAGAGGTCACTGATTTTTTTTGATTTATAAATCAATAGATTTTAAAGCTTCAGCCACTGTTGTAGAGATAACTGCTATGTTCACGGTCCAGAGGTAGAGTTAAACAAATTGAAAACCCATATTTATAATGATAAAAGGCTCAACTAAAGAAAGATCATGAAACCAAAAAGAAAAAAAAACACAAAACAAATCAGAAAAGTACATCAGACTTGACAACTTAAGCCCTATGAGCTCAATTTCAAAGTCTTTGTCATCTAGCTGTAACATTCACCAAGTGTAACTGCCCCAAAGGATATAACTCTTCATAGGTCTTATTGAAGATAAAAGGAGCAACTCACACCCTTGACATAGTCAGCAATAGAAAACAGACCTCAATCTGCCACTACTCAGAGGCGCATTTAGTCTAGAGAGGGAGCTCTTCTCTTTCCATACGTGAAAGAGCTGCTGCTTTATATTCTCAGCTGAGTTGAGACTCCAGTGGTTAAGAGCAGGGAGGATGTGAAATAGCCCCCCATCATTCTAAGAAAGCAATTTTTACAAGTTTGCCTAGCTTTTCTGGTATGTTTATACAGAATTTACCTCAAAGAATCATAAGATAAAGGTTTCAAAGAATCAGTATTGTGATGGATGTTATCCATTATAAGCATTCCTGCTGATTCCAAGAGGAGGGTAAACATGATTCCATAGCACAAAGCTTGGAGGTTTTATATTAATTTTTTTTTTTCCTGCTAAAAATAACAAGGCAATTTCAAGGAAAGATAGACTCGTACAACATTCTTAGATTCAGCAAGCTATTGGCATACTAAGCACCACTTAGTATTTTGAGCTTTTGCTCAAGCATGGAAGTATATAGAATGTATACAAGTGAATATAAATCCCAGTTTATTCTTAACTCCATGAAGTCATTTGCCCCTTCCTCAGGATACACTCCAGTCTTTCTTTACTCTTTGGAAGGCAGAGTTTGAACATAGTCATTGTAGAAATACTATCTTAGTGGTTCTTGAGCATAACAGTACGTGTACAGTGTTAACTGGAGGTTTGTTGGGGGTTTTTTTGTACATATAACAAATAGAGGAACTATTTTTACTAGAGTTCATAAAAAGTATGGTTGAGGAAGGAAAGTAGGCAGTAGGAATGTAACTGCCATACGCTTTCATAGTGTCTCTTGATTTAAGTAATGGACAGACCTAAAACCAAAATATGCTATTGCTCTCTTTAAAAATGGCAGGACTGATAACTCAAAGTTTTACAGTCAAATACAGCATGGGAACTCAGATTAAAACAAAGTGAGTTTTATCTCTAGTGCATGTGATTGCAAAACCAAGCTGGAATGCTTCAAATTCATTTAGTCTGCAGTCTGAGCAATCCACTAATAAGAGTTTCTACAGCTTCAAACCCGCATACAGTAAAATATTTAAGACACCTAACCTGAACTCCACAAGTAGCCTCATTCAAGTTCCACTTTTCCCTGCCTCTGTTCTAATTTCATTCCCCATACAGTGAACTCTCTTTCATAAACTGGCAACATATTCAAGTCAATAGGACTACTCATGCCCTAAAAGGAAAGAATCTAGATTGATGCTGTAAAGCACCCATTCAATAAACCAAGGAGAGAATCTTGAGTACAGCAGTCAGTTCTAATAGAGACACATTAACTTAAATTAACAGTGAAAGGAATAACTGCTATCAAATAACATTGAGCATTTACTGCAATGAAAATGTCATTTATTTACAAAACAAACAGAATAGCAAACAGCATTTGACTAAAAAGTGAATACTGTCAATGTTTTGACTGAAATGACCTCTCTTACCTTGAAACTGTGACAATAATATTGATAGAGGTAGATTTATAGTTTAGGCTTTCTAGTTCTCTTTCTGCTGCTATTTGTAGACATCTGTAACAGTTAACTAATTGTTATGAAAACAATCTCTGTGCAGAAAGATACAGGGGTCCTTAAAAACATTTGCTTCCCCCATCCCCTGATCTTCCAATGAGAAAGCAGAAATAGTTATCTATAAGAATTTAGCAATGCAGCTAATTTAACAGTTCAGAGTGTTTTGTGAAGATGTTTTAGACTGGAAATTATGAATTGACCATGTTACGTAGAAAATTCAGACTTTTAGAAGTAGTTTCAACATTAAGCCCCTTTGATGATGCATCCTGTCCCAAAGTAAGCCATTTAAATAAATGGATTTCAACTTCAGCTCCCAAATTTCTACCACACTTAAATTATAAGATTAAATAAACATAATCTTCTTTAATAGTTTAGTGAAAAAAGATTCAACATCAAATCATTCTAATCCCCTTGTTAGTACAGTTTGCTTATATTTAAGTACACCATTTCCCTGATTATCGGATATAACCAAGATTACCAGAAGTTCTTAATCAAGGAACTCTTCCTAGAATTATCAGTCAACATCACACTGTCTGCTGCAGAACGCATCCTAGACATTTCAATGTAACATCACCCCAGACTGCATTTGCCTTTAATTTATTCAAATCAGTTTAATCCCAAAGCTTTTATATAGCAGAAGTAGAATATGCTTCCTTGCATGTGGTTAAATGATGATGTTATATTTGACTTTAGAGTGCCATATAAACACTTGTATGTCACAATATATCTGGCTTGCATTTGTGATCGTTTCCTTTTCATGTTAACATTTCTTTCAATACACAGCAGCATTCACATATGGCCAAGCTCCCATAAAGCAGAGCTTGGCAGGAGCTGGGGGTACTACAGTGCAGTCACAGCCATGTGCCAGCACAACTGGCCATAAATTAAAACAAAACAAAAAAAAACAATTAAAGGTCATTGGCCTGGTTATATTAGAAGAAAAAAAAAAAAACTATCAAAGATGGAACCCAGGAAACAAACTTGCCAGGGCCAGTTCCTTGTTCTGTAACTTGTCTTTCAGAGAAAACACTAGGTTTTGAGAGTTGTCAGCCTTTCAGAGACTGAAGGCTGCCAGAGATCAGGTTGAACATTCACAGGTGTCTACTTAAATCATCTAAAGCTTTCAATGCATAAACCCTAGTTTGTGAAATGTGATACTTCATAAGACCAAAACTGATAATGCAAATACACTCATGAGAACAGTCTTAAGATTTAGTGAGGATACAGATCGGTTTGGAAAGCAAATTAAAGAAGTAGACAGAAAAAACAAATTTGACAGGAACAGTGGGAAAAGGTTAAGAGGAAAAAGGGCAATTGGATTTCTGTTTTTATTGCACCCTTAGTAGCTATCCCACAGTTATTACAAGAAATAGCTAATAGTCTATTCAGGTTGACAATCTAAGTCAAAAGTTTATTTTTTCATCCCTGTCATTGAACACTTGAAGCTCTTCATGTTCTTATATCCCAGATGAATCTTATATGCGCACTATTTGAAAATTCATTCATTATCAGAAAGAAAATTATATTTAAGCTTAGTTGCAAGCATTTTATGAACACATACAATTCTCATAAACTACTAGGTTAATTCCCAAGTCTACTTTTATCTTTTGCTCTTGTGCTTATTGTTGTCTTATTTCATATTCTGTTACTACTTGTAACTTACATTAATCCTATCTCACTACAGTACAATAATAAAGCAAATAATTACCTAAGGGATGAAAAGAGTGTATTCCCCAGTATCTTGCATAAGGATGAAAACTAAACATTTCGGGGACTTCAGCAACTCATTTCTCTTAATAGAAAAAAGAAAGAATGTTGAAGATTTCACAAATTCTAACTCAAGCAAGAAGCTCGCTAAGGGCACTAAGCCAAGGAAAGACACATCACACCATCACTTTATCAGCCTAGGAGCAGTATCCCTCCTAAACACAGACTTAGATCAGCTGGTTTAATTTAATAACAGGGAGGGTGAACACTGACCTCTCTCCTTATGAGCTGCAATTCTAAGATAAGCTAAGAAATCCAGCCTGCACCCATAGGTCCACATTTACTGTCACACACAGATGCAGCATACTAAGCACATTCCCAAGCCAGATTCCTCAGGACACCATGGCTGGGAACAGGCTGTCACTACAGGCTCTCTAAGAGGACAGGGAGGAAGCTGTAGGCTAGATGACTGGCACAGAAAAAAAAAAAATATCACCCTCTTCTCACCACCACACAGTACATAGACCCAGCCTCCTTCCACAGACCCTGCGTTGAGGCGCAGGAACCGAGAAGGGGTCCCGGGGAGATGAACCACAAGATGCACGAACAGTGCCAGAAGCAGCACTAGCTGAAAGACGCTGAAGTTCATCTGTTGCTGTATCAGACTGCTAACAACTGTGGTCCTGGCTGAATTTTACACAACTGCCACTTCAGTACAGGACTTACTGAAGCGAGAGAGTCGCGAGTTCTCCGTTTTCTCTCACTTAAATTCCTATTTCTCTTTTTCCCCAAGACATAACAATTCAAGAGATAGACAACACCTCCTCTTCTCCTCAGGAGGCAGAATTTAATTGCAACCATTTCCTAAAGTGAGCTTGTAAAATAAGCTAAATACTTACATTCCGTACTCAGAGGATTTAAAAAACAAAACCCTAAATTGCATTTTTCCAGTTAAGAATGCCTGACAATTAAAAAGTTAAATTTTGGACAATTTTAACTATACTCACTACAAAGAGAAGAATATGCTTTTTGTCCCCGAGTACCATCCAAACATACCCTCATTTGTATATAGCAACTGTACTATTTAGTTATCTTGACTACAGAACTACAACATCCAAGATCTATTTAGTATTGCTTAAAACTGACAATCTTCAGAACAGGATACAAACACTCAAAAAATTTGAAAGACTAGGAGGTTTAATATTTTTTTATTTTATTTTATTTTACAGGGAGGATTAACCAGGCAGTAGTAAAAAGCAGCTTTCTATAGAAGCAGGTCTCACAACTAGCACATTCAAAGACAGCACCACAAGTAAATATCAAATATGAAATCTTTGTGTTGCATGCTGCCAATAGCATGTGAAACTGCTATAGTAAAATATCACAGAGACAGTTTCTTCCCCTCTTTTTCTTTCAGTTCCAAAGAAACCCTTATTTAAAGCCTAGCTGGCTCTGTAGGTAGCTACGTCAATGCTAAAAACACTGACCAGCAGAAATGATTGCAATCACACTATGGCAATCTCCTACAGAGGAGGGCAATCATGCAGATCAGTTTCCTGTCAAATTGGTAACTAATTCTAGTAATGTCCACCCAGCCTGAATATCCTTATTTTGTATTTTTGTTTACAAGTCATCACAGAACTGAGAGCTACAAGGAGAAGAGAAAGAAACGACATGAATGGTCCTTGGATAAGAGCAATCCTGGGCTGTCAGGAACTAAAAATAGCCGATACTATCTGTATCAGCTGTATTTTTTTTTCCCCATCTCCACCCAGTGTCCATTTCAGGCACCCTGTTAGCCTGATTTAGGATTTTGAAGTCTCAAATCCAAAGGGCTGCAATTTAAGAGGCCTACAAGAAAAAAAAAACCTTGTCAGACCTCTTTTTTTCAAGTGGCAAGTGTAAAGTAGAAAATGAAAGTGACTAGAGAATTTTTTATGCCTAATCTAAGAAAAATACAGTATTAGAATCAGATTCAAAAACACAAGAGAGATCATTTATTGCTAAAACAGATGCCTACCATGTGTCCCTTTCAAATGGAAAATAGAGATATAGTAGCACCAGGGAAACGCTCCTGGAAATGTTTTCTAGCCTCAAGTAAAGAGGCAAGCTAGCCACATGAAAAGGAAACAAGCACTTCTTTTACAGTGTGTGTACATGACTGAGTGCAACATCTATTGGCCCCTGCAGCATCCTCGGGCTTCTGTTTTTAACAAAAAAACAACATATTAACTTGTGTTCATGAAGACTGTAATTACTCCTTGACATTTTTGAGAAAGCTTCTGAGGAGAATATGTGGAGACTGCATTATATGCACTTGATCACAGGATTTATGAAAAATTGAACATTTAACTATGAAATAGGACTACTTAGTTGCTGTATTAAATGCAGCATTTACCAACAGAAGAGGCATGTAACCAATCCATTTTCTCAAAGGAACACAGTTTTCAACTTGAAAGGGACACTTTATTTTTTAAATCTAAGTTATTGCTAGCTAGCTTTAACATTAAAATCATATTATTCAGATTATATTTTTCTAAAAGAAGTAGGTGTGTGCTCAAAATAAACAACCCAGAAAAATTCAACAGGAATGAAATTTAATTGGAAAGAGTCACATTTGCTGTAGCTTAAGATCCTTAAACATGACTCGGAAAGGAGCAAGCTTATGTTTGAGAGGTGTCACAGAAATGCACATCAGCAGTTAAGTACTAGATTTTTCATGTATTTGGACACAGATGGGAATAGTTACAGGGTGCTGGTCCAGAGAAGCACAAGCCACATCAGAGACAGGAGCTCTTGAAGGTTTCACTAGAACCTAAGCCAGGTACACCTACCTACACCCCCAGACACCTACATACACCTGCCTGTATAACTGTAAGACTTTCCACTCTGCTGCCTATCCCTTCTCCCATCACAGCACCTCTGAGCTTCTCGTCCTCAAGCCCTCAGCCAGGCACCAGCTGACTTCCCACCTTCACAGGTACTAACAACTTGTAAGAAGTGAGATGCTGCTGGTAATTAACAGGTGAGCACCTGCCCTATCCATAGCAGCTGTGCAGGCTCCTCGCAGCCTAGAGAACCATTCAGTTCAGAAGTGCAGATGAAAAATAGGAAGAAAAATATTACAACTTTTCTAAATAACTTGAGACTAGCAGAAGAGGTATGAAGGTACTGAGAGACTTGTTTATCCCATTTAAACTACTAAAAACAATATATTTATCCTTCTCAATGAAAGGTAGGCAGTTTAAGCAGAAGCTAGCACGTGCTATTAGATCACTCTCCTTCAAAATTTCCCCCCAATCCTGCAGGATACCACTCACTATGTATATAAATATCTATATTTGAAGACACATCTACTTGAGTGCATGACTTACACTGGAGCAGTTTAAAGCATAGTTTTTATTGTATGGTGATGCAGAAATCAGTCCTAAAACAGCCACTGTAAGTACCTTGCCAGCACATCTGCTGCTAAAACTACAATTCCAGCTCTGCATCAGCTAAAGTCTGCTGAGATGGATGTGTATCAATGCATAAACAACAACAAACTATTGATGACAAGGCTTTTTCAAAATTTGATTGAAGGTTTGGTAAACAGGTTTACCCACAGAGGGCAGGCATTAGCATGCCACATTTGCCTACTGTGCACCTACAATTTCAACATGATCATTATCACTATTCAGACGACTGAACAAGCTGACAGAGTATATGAAGGGTTATCACGTGTTGAAAGTCACAGAAAGATCACGAATATAGAAAAGAGGAAGAAAACACAAAGGATTACAATAGGAACAATGCTGAAGGATTCAGAGACAGAAATAAGAAGGAACTGTACCCTGTGCCTGTAAATTGCTAAGGAAAAACTACAAGTACTTGCACCTCAGAGCTCACCACCCTGACTTGTGTGCCTTGTCTTCATTATCATGATTCAAATAAGATTCACTTCCTGGAAGAGCTTCCAGGACTCCACTGCCAGTTCTACCTCCTTTCCACCAGTTCCCACCTAAGCAGAGAGTTGCAGATGTATCAGGGATTGCCTTTTTAACCAGAAGCATTCAAGACAGCCATAAAGCTCAAGAAAGAGGCAGCACACAGTGCCCAAGAAGAGAGTTTTTAAGAGATAGAAAAAGGAAATATTGATTAAAGGTCACAACTATCCTGGGTTTTAGCCTTTCAGCTGTACATTGCTTTCCCACTAAAAGCAGCAGGTGAGAAAGCCTAGGCAGAAAAGGGAGGGAGGAGGAAAGCCATATAAACAGAAACACAGTTCTATAAAAGGAGAGAAGCAGATTCCATCATCACCAGGCTAGGGAGAGTGGTTTCATTATCAAAAAAACCAAGATATACATTCTCCCACTACACTTAGACACTATAATAATAAAGAGGCACTATAAAGCCACTGCAGTAAATTAGGGAGTTAGAAGACATAAACAGGGCACAGATTAATGGTATTTATGTATATTTTTGGGAAGATGAGCAATTACTATTTGCATCTCAGCACATGCCCATGCTATAACCTTAAATAATAATAAACTCAAGCATAACAGATCACTAATGCTCCTACCTTCTACTTCCCATACACAGCAAAAGGCAGCAGCAACTACAGCTCAGTTCTCCTGTGGCTGCTCACACTGCACTGCAGTTATTCCAGCCACACCAGCATGAGACCGGCCTCCAGTTGTACAGCATGCGCTCGAGACAGGCACAAAAAGTGCATTGCCTCCTAGGCAAGGACAGCCCAGCGCTCTTCCTCAACTCCTCTACCTTCTCCAGGTGAGAAGCAAGCAGATTCCCCCCACCCACAACTACTAAAGTCTATGCTTATCAAAACTTTTATTTACCAGATTAGAAGAGTCAACGTGCACAGACTCCTTAGAAAGCCTGTTCCTGAAGCGCAGCCCACGCCCCCAGGACTAGCCAGCCCCAGGTGCCCTCGCTTTACTTTTATCATCTCCAGGTGGCACCCCCACTGTCCTAATCAGGTCTCGCACAGGGCACTGTCTCCATTTAAAAGGGCAATTCCCAACGTGTAGGTGGTCCAAGTTCAACTAATGAAAAGTGCTGGCAATTAAAATCACCTGTGTTACAGTTGAGCTGAATTAGCTCCACGCTTTGTGCCCTGTCTGCATTGGGGCTCTCCTTGCTCTACCACTGCCTGGGGTAGAAGGTGCTTCTGGAGGAGGTCTGAGCTTCCACTAGCCTGCAGCTCTGAAATTGGAGCTACAGGATGTGTCTTCTGGAAAACTGGTATCACGAATGGGGAACCTCAGAGGGCTTTGGGCTGGCGTCTCTAACTTTCTGCAGCTCAGCTGTCTTAGGTCACAAAATGGACTTCTAACCCCCTTTCCAGTATGGCAGAAACCTGAAGTGAAGGGGAACCGTATCAGCAAGGTGCTCTGAAATCTCAGACCGTGTGGTGAGACAGGCAGAATTTTGATGGGGATTTGCCTGCACCTTTCTCTTTTAAAAAAGAGAACTTCAACAATGCAAGAAGAGTTTTGTATTGCAGAAATGAGATTTTATTAGAACATAAACTAGATATATTTTTTAGCATCAAAAGCCTGGTGTGCTGGGCAGTGCAAAATATAAATAGAAAATTTTATAAACAGCACTCATCTCTGCTTGCTATGAATTCAGTCAGTCCAGAGCACTTTTGAAAAGCCCCACAGGCTTGTCAGCTGGAGCAACACCCCAGTCCCCTCCAGACTCCTGAGAAGAGTCTTTTCACCACCTCATTCAGCACTCCGTGGCAACCTGCTGTTTTAGATATTTCCCACTTGCTGCTTAGGCCACACATTTCTTGAAAGCCTGCCCTGCCCTGCCCAGATACCTGCAAGATCTGTAATTATTATTCAAAGTGGACTCATCAGTGTGTATTTTAACAGCCTTTCCATACAAATAGGACTGGGTTGGTTTGTTTTCTAGCAAGCTCACATGCATACCAGAGATTTCCTTCTAAATTCTTTCACTGAGATTTTTACTGTGAAGTAATTAAGGAGAAATTTACCCATCTTCATCTTCAGCGAGACAGCCCACCTGCCTACTTTTGTAAAAATCATGACTGTAGCAAAAAGCTTCATAGAATTGAGTTCCACTTGCCCCAGGATGACTAGCCAGACTCCCCTTAACCAGCTGAAGCCTGTGACCTTGAGTCAGTGCATTTGCCACACAGGAACACTTACACAAGATGTAAACGTTTCTTTTCCACCAGCACTGCTTCTGTACTGTAGTACCCATACATTTAAAATAATACTTCTTGCCACGAGACACAGAGCTGCACCTAAGCAACTTACAAAGGCGAATGCGTGCTAGAGGATATAACTGAAATTCTGCCTCTGGGCAGCTTGCTACCAAGAAGATTTTTATCTATAAAAATGATATGTTTCCTATACACTTGGGGAAGATTAAAAAAATAAATAAATAAAGGAAGTAAAATTCCCCATGAAGATCCCTGATGAGCTAGATAAACACTACTGACTATTATCACAAAATTTATCTGTTGCATGGTGTGGTTACAAGACAACAGAGACACTATCAGATGTATGCGTGGTACATCTATGCAGATTTCTTCACTGTTTATATTAGGTTTTGCAATTTCCATTGTGAAAGACAGTAATAAACTGACACTTTTGTGCTGCTAAGTGAATAAATTTTTTGTTAGTTCAACAAAGCACAATATTGTATTGTTGCCCCGAAAGCAAGGACATACTGGGCAGAAATATGTCCATCTATTTTTAATATTGCCAAGCGAAGCTGCACTTTTTAAAAAATACCTACTGTTTTCAGTAACAGATAAATGGAAACTAGACTGGGCTGTACCATTGTTTACTCCTATGTCTGTTACATGGAAATCTTGGATTCTTTAGAGTGTATACTTGGAATTCTGACCTTTTCCAGTGAGAAAATGAGACGAGAAATGGGGTAAGTCCAGCCACCTGAAATTGCATATTAAGGTTTGCAGAGGTAAATCAAAGACACAAGAGAAGCTTTTCTATGTGAAGAATGCCAGAGCAAATTAAAAGAGATATTGACAAGAATAATCCACACAGTAGAAATGAAGAGTATCTGCACCATAATAAAGGCTATATGAAATCAGGCTCTGTATCAAGAGAACATAATTCATATTTCTGCAGCTAGATATCACATATTCAGATCTTATTAAAATACCTAATACAACATTTCAGGCTACATTCTCAGTCAGACTCAAAAGGAGGCGGGGACACCTGAGAAAGATAGATGGATTTTCAAAAATGTTAATATGTTACTGAAGACAGTAACCCTACATTGAGGAACCAGTTTGCTGTTCTTCCAGAAGTACGTGTATGACCCTGGAAGAAGCCTTTTTTCAGAGTCGGGTAATATGATCAGTGGGTCAGGTAATACAACCCAAATCTAGGCCCATCCCTGTCCCTAGCAGAGGTGCCCAGTGCCTGGGGCTTGGGCAGCCCCTGGCTGGTCACTCTCCCTGGCTGGGGTGGTGGGATGGCCATGCCTGTGAGGCTGCCCTCGCTGCTCCCCAACACTGAGCAGTGCATTCAGAAATATCCAGCTGATTTTGTTTTATAATAGTAGTGAGAAGGGCTACATTTCTCTTCTCAAAATATAAAAGCAAAAGAAACAAGTGATGACTTCAAAGCATGCTGCAATTTCATCTGCCATGCTGAAGGGAAAAATGGGAATGAAGAAACAGAAAGAGTAGGGAAATGCAGCAGTGTGTTACAGGGCAGTCTAGAGAATAAAACAAGGCTTGAAGAGCCTGAAAACATACAGTCTCACAGATTCTCAAGCAGAAATCCTGAAAAGATGTAATTGGAATCAATTTGGTTTTTTGATTGTTTATTTCTAATTTTCTGGTCTCTTCATAACTAGAATTCAATCCATCTTTTTTTTTTCTTATCTAAGAATATCTAGATCCTCACTCTTTTTTTTTTTTCTTTTTTGCGGTCCACATTGTGTCTGCAATTGTAAATTACTTATCAGTCAACAAAAATCCCCATATACTTTATGTTTACGCTGATGGAACCTGTGCCAGCCATGCCATGCTTGTTATATGGCCATAAAAGCCTCCAGCCAGTTTGACAAGGAACGTCTGTAGACGACTTTGAAGGACTGGCAGTAATGAGGGGTGGAGGAATCAATTCTTCATTGCTCAGTAAGAAGGAAAACAGAAGTACTGAGCTGGGTTTAGACTACTTCTGCTGCTATGGATTTACTGCATATTGTAATACAATTATCTACAAGCAGGAATTCCTCACACTGATAAAAAATGGCAACGGAGGACTGAATAAGCTACCTTTAGTGCTGAAGGACAATGGATTAAACGTTGTGAGGATTTCATTTTGTGATAGGGTAAATAAACAAATTACAGGTAAAATAAATCTACACACATCCGTGTTGAGAGAATCTGACTGACTAGGTGTCTGGATGCTGTGTGCATTAGAATCTCTAACCAAATACCGAATTCTAATTGACTTTCACAAGTCAATTCATACTGGATTTCACAAAGGCAGTTGTCAATGTTCTATGGTTGAACAGCTTATTGAATTAGGAGAAAGTCACTCACTATTCTGAGCAGACTGCATTCTGCAAGTACTGGTGAAACAGCTAAAAATCCCATCAAATATGACTTAGCAGGCAAAGGATTTATAAAAATTCCATTGTAAATAGGAGCATATTGTTTTGATTTTACTGCCATTGTTCTATGAAATTAGGATGACTTTTATAAATAATGAACAAATAAATTTTTGTTTATTGAATATGAGAAATCATTTTTTCTTTAAAAATGGCCTCACAGATTAAACACTGTTTATATATTTCAGAAAGCTGTGGGAGAGCTGTGGAGAGTTCTGTTTAAATCACCCTAAGTGATGTATAAATCACCTCTAAATTGTTTAAATCACCTCCAGCTCATAAGATAGGAAACTTTTTTTGTGAGAAGCAGCTAACTATGATTTTTCATGCTTGGAATATTCTGATGTCTTGAATAATACATGAGCATTTGAATGCTTATCTTCTGCTTACCTCTGCTTACCAGCTCACCTACTAGTGTTTGGGGATATTGGGGCTTGACACCCAGCTCAGCAGCTTGCTTTATGCAATAGCCGGTTCCAAACACCTTAAAGAACATCAGTGCTGACAGTCACTTCTTAATCTTCCTATCTATCTTCAAAGTTAAATTATTTAAACAAATAGTATAGGCTTGAGATAAGATGAAGAATTTATGTTTAAAGAAGCTATCAAAATGGCTTAGTGAAACGTAAATGGCCTGTGCTAGACTGGAAGTCAAACTAGGTGCTACAATGGTACTTTTTTGCTATGGACACAGGAGTCTGTTGTTACTCAGAAAATACATACTTCATTGTCCGGGAAGAAAGAGATTCCACAAAGGAAAAAAGAGTTTATAACAGTGCGCACCAGCACCGTTTATTTTGCAAGTCAGCATGGCCTTCCATCATTTTTCTCAGTTTCATACTGGATCCTCTCATTCGTGTTTTCTTTTCA
>KZ505747.1:1053052-1091145 GCA_002844005.1 Limosa lapponica baueri
AGATTTTTATAGCAGGAGAAAATTACCATTCCTGAACGCTCTAAAAGAACACTCTTATGAAAGCCACATGAAACATCAGATTCGCCTCTTCAATCACAAATACATGGATAGATACCATCTGCACCAAAATTTCCCATGTAACCTGGCACTAACTTTAAGCTTGTTACCAACCTCCTCCAGAACCATCTGCACATGCACTTTCAGGTTCTGAAATCCAATTAATCCACACCAAAGCATGAGTTGCAGAAAGTATTCTGCAATGATTTAGGTGTCTAGGCCCTGTTAATAAGACACACAAAAGACGCACAGATCTACCTGCAGAAAATATCTGTGCACGTGCACTTCTACTCCCCGTGTACCAGGAATTCCTCAGGTAGTAAAACTGAATAGCTTTAATTCCAAACATCACCTTTGTCAAGGCTGATAGCGTTCAAGTTTCCAAAGCTATGTTGCCTTAAGCTCCTTGCTGGCACACAACACCAGTTTGTAGAGCCTGCTGGCATTGGCTCCTCATAAGCCTGCCATCTGCACCTGCACCTCAATCACCAAGGCACACGTGGAAGGGACTTTATCCACCACAGCCACTAATCCCCTGTGCATAAGGAAACTCTGAGTCTGCATAAATGAAACTATTCATATGTCACTTGACTAAAATACAATATTTTGTACAATCTTCTACATTTAATGTTTACTTTTCTATTTTTGATATTATAATGCAAGAGAAGAAATACAATTTGTGACTGATTCATGTCTCTTCATTAAAACTACTTCTTAAAAAAAGACATCGTTTCCTCCCCCAACTTTACAACTTAAAATACTTGGACTCTTATGTTATTAAGAAGCATATTTCATTTCTAATCAAAATTTAAAGTACGCACCAAAGCATGGACTAGAACAGGATGATGCTGTTTCTCTACTACAGACACAGTGAGGAAATTATTCAGACTGGACACTTACCTCAGAACAACATAAAGATATTAACTGGGTAATTTAATTCAAAATCTAGTAGTGACTTAAGGCATTTCAGAGTTATCACAGAAATTCAAGATGCAATAAATAATGTGTTAGATCATTAAGGACTAAATTTTAATGTATTTTGCATTAAGTGGAAAGGTGCTAAATAAATGTGGGAGATTTATTATTATTACTGGGATATTTATAGGCTAATATGCCCCAAACTCAAGTTTTATGAGATCGCAAACTAATAAATATTTTTAAACATTTATAGGGTCATAAAAAAATGGATCTACCTGCAGAGTTAGCTGCTATCCATGTGAGTGTGGATGGCAGAAACAGAGCTCTGAACATTTGACTGTAGAGTAATGACAATTTCACTCATGGTCTTTACAATTCTTTCTTCAGGCAAATGTCTTTGAAATGAAACAGGCTGGAATTTTTCCTTAGATCTGGAAACTAAGAGAAAAATATAATTATTGGACAAATACTTATTAGCAATGAGGCATTCCTCAAAATTCATTTTGAAGTCCCACAAATGGTATGATTCATAGTATCAAAAAAGAATAAACCAATTTTATGGCAGTAATCTACATCTTTGCTACATGTAATTACTGTATTTTTGTTAACCTACAAATATACTTAAAATATGTAGCATAAAATACAGTACATTGCATGAAATCTGTGTTAAAAATACTAAAGTAATAATCATGCTGATATTGACAGGTTACCTTTTTTAATATATGTATACACACACACACTTTTTTATAAGATTTTAACCTAACTTCCAAGTTTCTGTGTTGGTCTCCAGTAAAGAAATTGCACCAAAATAATCATAGAGCAGTAATCAAAGCAGAGTCTATAAGAGATCCCCTCTCAAACGCTGCATGTGTCAAATGCAGATCATGGGGAATTATTAGAAGCAAAAAAGTCTGAAAAAAATATTTTGAGGAACATCCTGCTAAATTCATAAAATGCACACCAAGCGCGGAGCATCACAGCCATATTGACTGAACTAGGTCCTCCCCAGCAAGTGTAGCCCTGCAGGATGCAAGCAGGGCAGGGAAAGGGATGGGGAGGGCAGCTGGGTGTCCAGGTATCATCTGCAAGTCTGTAGTAAGGGGGCTGATCTAGCGTCACGCAGGGAAGCCAAATTGGCAGATCAGTATCAGGGCACAGAAGGTACAGGGATAGCTGGAATGCAGGTGGAAAGCAAGGGTGAAAGCCTAAACTTAAAGCAGGTGGGGAGCAGAGCCAGCATTGGCCTTCACTGAGCCATCTCACCACAGCACACCTGCACCTGAGCTGGCCTTCATCCCTGGCAGCTAAAGGGATGCAAAATATGCTCACGATCCTGAGGGTGACCGACAGAGACTAGAAGTGTAAAAGAACCAAAAAAGGAAATAACCAAAGGCCATTGCAGATTTATATTAACTAGAGTTGGAAGGGACCTTGAAAATCATCTAGGTCCAACCCTCCTGCCATGGGCAGGTTGCTAGAGTCCCACTAGACCAGGTTGCTCAAAGCCCATCCAGCCTGGCCTCGAACACTTCCAGGCATGGGGCATCCACAACTTCCCTGGGCAACTTGTTCCAGTGTCTAACCACCCTCACAGTAAAGAATTTCTTCCTAGTGTCTAATCTGAATCTCCCCTCTTTCAGTTTAAAACTGTTACACCTCATCCTATCGCTACACTCCGTGATAAAAAGTCCCTCCCCATCTTTCCTCTAGGCCCCCCGTAAGTACTGGAAGGCCAAAATAAGGTCTCTCCAGAGCCTTCTCTTCTCCAGGCTGAACAATCTCAACTCTCTCAGGAGAGGTGCTCCAGCCCTCTGATTACCTTCATGGCCCTCCTCTGGACTTGCTCCAACAAGTCTATGCCCTTCTTATGTTGGGGGCCCCAGAGCTGGATGCAGTACTGCAGGTGGGGTCTCACCAGAGCAGAGTAAAGGGGGAGGATCACCTCCCTCAACTAGCTAGCTACTCTTCTTTTGATGTAGCCCAGGATGTGGTTGGATTTCTGCAGGATAGGGTTTTACATACTACATAGTAAAACAGCTAATAGTACTTTCTTCCCTCTTCTCCAAGTCAGTGCTTGCAATTTTCAAAGGAGTCCACAAAGGCATGAATAAAGGTGATGCAGTCAATTCTTGTATTTTCTGACAAGATCTCTCCTTACAGGCAATAGAAGAGAGTATCCTCTAGCAAAGTAATTGTTTGTTAAAAACAGTAACTGAGAGTAATAGGCCATCAATGTTCACAATGAAGAAAGGTTGCCGGAATGGTATCAAAATTTCAAATGCAGGTATTATCTCACAGTGCAAGATCTAACAGCATCTCTAAGATCTAACTTAAAGGTTGAGTTGCTAGCTTAAAGCAATAGACATTGTTTTCACTTAACAAATATCTGAATTCTATAATTTCCTGTAAAGGACCAAAGTACAAAGGGATTGAAAAAGAGACAAGGCAAGAGGATAGGCCCCCTCTAACCACAATAAATATAACTGCTCTATGGCTTCACCAGTTCACTAACAGCCACTACAGCTCTCTCAGTGGATATGGTATCCACTAAGCTTCTTTTTCAAAGTCAGCTATTTATAACAAAAATCTGCCTCAGCTGTGTGTTGCCATGACCATTGATAAAGTGGAAATCATCACAGAGTTAAAAGACGAAGAAATAAAGGGAAACTGCATTGACTTTGCATCTCCAAAGAATTCGCTCAAGAATATGCAAAGAGTTTCATTGATCAATTCCCTTTTTTATGATGGAATTTTTCATCTATTATTACCATGAAAAAAAAGAAACTGGTATTCATATTTTATAATGTATTATCTCCCTGTCTTGTGAAATTCATTCTGAATATAAATATTTATAGTATCAGCTAGATCACTAGAAAGTATTTCATGTTTTGTGGGCTACCTACATAAAAGAAGTTACAAAGGACTCATTGGTTTCAGGGTGAGCAGTAGAAATAGTTCACACTTTACTGTAAGCATGTCTTTTTGCATTTAGTTCCTTAAGTTCATGTCATTTCAAGACGCTTTTGTCCCAGTCTGGAAAAAGGATCAACACTGTTTGTCTATCTATTTGTTTGTAGTCTGACACCACTCTCTCTCTGCTCATGTAGATCCCCTTATAAGTTCAGGGGCTTAGTTTGCTTTGCTGTTTTCCTTTCTGATTCTTGTCAATCTCCAGGATGATGTACTGTGACAAATATCACCTTGTATTAACGTCTTCCATGTTATTTGATGGAACAAGTCATAAAATGAAATGATATGCTATTTTCCAAAGGAAGCTCACTGTCAGAATTATGATTTACTCTTAGGTTTGTACTCACTGCCTTTTGCTTCAACCTGTAATAAATTTTCTAAGATTTCCTAAACGGCAAGCAGAAACTAGCTATCCAGTACTTAAAACAAGAGGGAAGGTAACTTCTGTAAAAGGTCATAGTAGGAACCACGGTCACATTGCTACTTGCAGTTACTAATCAAATGTAGGACGGAGGAATCTCTTATCCAAGCTGACTATTGTCCTTTTACAGACAGTAGCATTCTTGCAAATCAGTGTTCTTACCAGAATTCTTACTATATATTCCTAGTTATTTTCTCCATTGGAAGCTTAATTTTCCTCATTTGAGTCCACCTATCAGTTAAGTATGCAAACAATGCCAATGAAGTGACATATTTAGGTATTTTCCTAACACAGTCTCACACTCCAAGAAACAGATGAGAAGTGGTCTCTTGATGAGCAGTAAACTCAATAACTTTCACGAGATCTTTCACCACACAGCTCTGAAGACAGAAGTAAATGAACAAACTCTCCATTCAGAGGTGCTACCCTACATTACAAAAGGTGAAATCTGGCTCCTAAACACTTCCAAGTAATTACACTAGCTCAAGTTTGGGGTTGGGATTTAGGGCTTTTTAATATATATATGATTAATAACATCTGCTCAGGGTTGGAAATTCTCTACATACCTGTTCAGTACCTTGGAAAACAGGGTTCTGATTCTCTTCGGCACTTTAGTAAAACATGCACGATGAATACCAATATTCAGCATTAACAACAACAACAAATAGCCCAAAGCATTGCCGTACTTAATAGCAGTTGTTGCTATAACCACCTTCAAGGATCAGTTCCAAATTAAACATTCCTATAAATTTTTCCTATGTTGATTTTCTTTATTTTATTTTCACAAACACTTTCTCTTTTATTTTGTGGATTCTTAAATATCATACATTCTGCTTGCCAATATGCACTTTGTATATGTTCCTAATGTTGGCATATCTGAATTAGGCTTTCAATAGCACAAATGATTTTAAAAGACCTGTATTTTGTGCCAAACAGTAAGCAAAACAGTATTGTCAAAAATCTAAAAAATTCCCCTTCATTTTTCATACCAGGACTTAGCGGTCATGTCCTCATTCATTTTCACAGAGTTTCAGCCTCCATATTAGAATACTGCATTGCAGAAGATAGTCTTGCAATTTGATAATGAATTATTATGGCAGAATCAAACATAACAAAGTCCATTATCTCTCCCCAAGTCTCTCTAACTCAGAGCTATCGACAGCGCTCTTTTTTCTGTCAAATATCTGAAAGTTCTTACATGTGCAATAAAATAATAAGTTTCAAAGATCAGTATTTTTTTGCAAAGTGAAGTTTCCTGCTTTGTTTCACTAGGTACTAGGTATTAAAATGAACCATACTGGAAAGATCAGATAACAATGACTCACTTCAGAAGAAGATTCTTCATCCATTTTGTAGAAAAAATGCTGTAGAAGCACTCTTTTTTTAACTTAAATATATGGTTGTGTTTTCTATAACACAACATTTTCACAACATTAGGTCATTTTGTTTTCATCTTAGGATTTGGTTTTACACTCACTGAATTTGGTGCAACAGCAGTCAAACACCAAGGGTGTCTGAGCGCTTCCCTCCTCTTCCCCTGCCTTGTCCATCTATCAAAAACCTACCATTTTTTCAAAAGGAAATATTTTTCCAACAGTTCAGCATGCTGAACCCAACCACTCTTGTGGTTGCATTTCTACTAAACCTTCTGAAAATAAATGGCAGGAGTAGGAGCAAGCTGAGCAGGACTACATCTATCAGTGGTGTCCCACAGTGGCACAGATGAAGTGTAACATTGATGCTGTACCTTTACCCCTAATGAGAAAAACATGTAAATTCTAAACACCAGAAATACATAAACAGTATGATTTTGTGATACTGCTATGAAATGTGAATATGGCCCCCTCTTTCTGTGAACACGTCTCCCTTCAGGACTTTCAAGTAACTATTAAAAAGTTAAGAAACGATCTTGCTAGATTTCAGATTTGTGTCTTTTCAACAGAAAAAAACAATGTAGTAACACTGCAGACTGTTTTGGGGTATAGCTAAAAGTCGTTTTTAATAGGTGTAAATTCTACTCATACTTTTTCGTGGATTTTAAATATTAAATGAAAGAAAGATGGTCATTATTAATCTGACACGTTGGAAAGAAAATGAGTTCATAAATATATTTGCATTACTTAGTTATAGCATTCTATTTCTATTCCCCATGGAAATCGTATTAATACTAAGCATAATTTTTAAGCCACAGAATGTATGCAGCAGAGATAAAGGCTGCAATACTATAAGCTGCTGCATAGCTATACCGTACATCATCCTGATGTATCCTAACCATTTATATCCTACACTTTACTGGTTACTGTAAGCAAGGGCAGTTAGTTTGGCCTTACTGGAACTGGACAAGAGACCCATCTTTCATATTATAGATTAACCTGCCTCACAATCCCATGACAAATATGCTGCAATTTTTTTATACATTATTTATTTAGTATGTTTCTACTCACTTGATCTAAAAAGTTGGTATTGAATTTCTAAAGTTTTATCTTAAACTTCATATACACACATCTACTGGGAAAGGAGAAATAAAACTTGAAGGGTGTATCTTCGGTGAAAAAGTAAAAGCTTTTAGTTTTTTGTTTTTCTTTTCTCATACCTGAAAAAATGAACTGAAGCAAACAACATACCTTGCAAATTTACACTTTTTTATTAACTATGAATTTTTCATAAAGAAATCTAGATTTAAAAAACTCCGTGAAATATTATTGTATTTTTTAAAGGAAAATGAAACTCTTGAACAAGTAGTTTATTCAAATCTGGTTTATGTCACAGGAAGCTCAGGATTTACCTATTGGATCAACTATTACCTTCACTGTCCACTGTTCAGAATGAGCTGTTCATTGCCTGAGGTTGGTCACCGAGGTCATATGATGCCATTTAAACATTTATCAGAACACCCAGAGTTTCAGAGTTTCTGTGCATTTCTGGAATGAAAACTCATTTGAAAACTACACAAAGAATTCTATTTTTTTTCCCAACAGTAAGCATTTGGATCTTGTTCTAAACACTATTATATTTAATGAAAATTCTCCACTGATTTCAGTGAGATTTTATCAAGCCAAAACTGGTTACCTTTTAAAAGCATGAAGGCTCACAGGAGGCAAAAGGAGGGAGTCACAAGTATTTTCAAAGTGATTAAAAAAAAAATCTCAATTAGGCAGTTGTATTCATCCATTCCCAATCCCCAGCTCACCAAGTAATTTTAGTTTACCAGCCACAGTATACAGAAATGTATGCCTGCGTTTTAATCAGCACAATTCACTCCTCATTTCATTCACATTTCCAGATAAGAGGTATACTCATCCTCTTAACATACACATTTGGCAAGAGCAGAATGCAGCTTTGGGGGAGTAGAAATTACAGAGGAGCTTTAAGGTTTGTATTCTAAAAGGAGTCTGTGCTTATGGTCTTATACCCATCGAGCCTGCTTTTTAACTGAGCCTGCAAGCAGCACTACTGGAACCAAGGGCCAGTTAGTTAGTCTATTGTAAAATTTGCTTTTGAGAGTTTACATGTAAGGATTCACCATAGGATGAAATTTGGCATCAAAGGCCCTGGCATAAAGCACTCTGAAAATGACACTAGTGCAGAAGAAAATCATTTCAGATCTAATTTGATATTTCAATGGGGAACTGCAGAAAGTGTTCAAATCTGCTAAAAATCTGGCTTTTATAGTATTGTCTCCAGGAAGGTGTCTGATAGAAAAGTTTCAGTGCCAAGCAAAAACAGAATTATCCTCCATTAAGAAGGAAGTAAATAGATCATTTCTCACTGACCTCCAAAGAGGAAGGACTATCCTATCCACACATTGGTGAAATGTAATAAAAAGAATGATACTCTTGGGATCCTTTCCACCAATGAAAAGCCACTGAGCACACTAACAGCATAGATAATAAAGGTAGTTGCATGAAAAATGAGGAATTTAAAGGATTGCTGAGAATGGGACTATGGCCAGTAAGAAAAAAAGCTTACAGACTAGCTAGGGGCAGTGAGTATAATTTAATATATTTCTGGCAGAAAACAAATAAGAAAATACTCATCTGCAATTACAGAAGATGTCATCTCTTTTGAACTACAATTTGCAGAATCTATTTGTAAATACTGCTGTGTTTTCTCGTCACCTCCACCCCTACCCCAGCACAAAGCCTTTGCTCTACAACGGCATTCACAACACATACACTGAAAAGATCAGGAAAGATTAATACACTTCGAAGCAGGGTAATACTTCACATTTCCACTACACTGCACATTATTTGCAAGTTCATTCAGAAAGATACGGATAAAATAAGTATTTGGAATTCTGAGATCAATGGGGCTTTTCCGTAGCCCAAAGCAAGAGCATAATGGTTTTGCTCCAGGAAAAACCTGGTGGCTGTAGCTGGCTCCCAGGCTCTCCCTGCCCTTGGAAAATGATCTGTATTGGGCTGTTACCTGGTACAGTTCATTCCTCTGGTTTAGCTCCATGGATGTAACACAGGCTTTACTTTCACCCACATGCGTATGTGGTTGAAATGAGATTTTCTAGGGAAAACAGCCATCTTTGTGCCAGTCCGTTAGATCTGGCTTTTGTCCAGGGATCGTTAGAAAGACAACTGATCTGTCTGAAACATGAGAAATGTTCACCTGAGTCCCACCTCTCAGTCCCACCATGAGGCTTAGAGCACTGCCTAGACACCTGCTCCCCAGACCCAAGTCAAGGTCCTCCTGCACACACCAGAGCACACTCTGTAGTATTGCACCCCACATTTAGTGTTGGCAGCAGGGTTTCGTCCTTCCTCAAACCCTTCTCTGAATATTTTGCTAGGAAAAAACACCTCTGGTTTAAGTAATCCCAGCTGCTGATTTCTATGGGGTCTGCCTGAGCAGGGTGAATTGTCCTTGCAACAGTTATATAACTGGAAAAGATTCTACTGATTTCTCTTAAAAGAGCTACCTAGAGCCACAAGAACATTATACTACATGAGCTAAGTAAGTTAGTGCTTTCATATCCTGTTTGTTTAAAGTGAGACTGTGCGTTCCTTAGTCCACGCTAATTCATTCTGTGGGTAGTTGCTTCACTGTGTGAGCTATGCTTAACAAGCCATTGTTCAGCATCAAAGTTTTCTCATGATTATAGCAAAAAGATAAAACATGTAAACTCCAGTGTAAAGCACCGATATAGTAAATTAATATCTCAAATTGAGAATACCATCAAACATTGGTGTTGTATCAAAATGCTTAATATATGTAGGCCAGTTGCCATGGAGATGGCAAAGCTTCCAGAATGATTTCGTAGTAATGGCAACAACTTTAGAACCTAAATGCTTCCAATTAGGCTATAAAGCTGCATAAGCAGGGAGAAAAATGGCAATTGCTATTCTTGATACGAGTTAGCTATCTGGTATATTTCTGAGTAGGTGTTTCAAGAAGAAAACAAGTATTAGCAGTTGTTGTACATGTTCCTATGGTGTATCTTGTTTACAGAGGCCTCAGCTTTTGCAGTGGGTAGTATAGTCCATATTACTTTGAATTGAATTTAAGGTGTTTAATAACCGTAACATCTGCTTTTTGCAATTTTCTCTGCTCTACATAAGCACTTTTCCACATAAAGAGCCATCAATAAACTGCTTACCTGCAGTCTGTGTGAAAAACTTACTCAGTAGCTCATGAGGCTTAAGACATCCCATTTGACCCTGGCAGCAGGTGTAATATCCTACCTAAATTGTGTTCCAGTTTGACCAAAAATTAACTTGGTCCTTTTAGAGGAAGACATTAATGCATTCTGTAAGGCTGTTGCTTCTGTGGATCAGACTGAACATGTCAATTGCTATCAGTGACGATTTGAGGGAATTTTTGAGAGGTTAAGGTGGCATTTTTCTGTGCTCTGACTGGCTGAAGCCTGTCTTATGTCCATTCATCCATATTCTGTATCTTTGTAAAACAAGTGACATATTAGCAACTTTTAATGCAAATTAAGACTAAGTCCACTGAATTTGCTAGACCTGTATAACAGTAACTCTGACATGAGTGGGGAACCGATACCCTTGTATACTTCTAATTTTACAATCAGTCATTTTCTTTTCTGTCACCAGAAAATGGCATAATATAAATTACACAGGGAACAAGGAGGAACAGAAAATGAAATTATCTCAGGCTAGCACCCACAGTTTGATTTTGTATTATGAAAAATAAACTGGTATTAAGTGGCACTTTATGACAGAGAATCTTACTGGGGGCAGTTTCGACTCCACACGATCCAAGATACTGCAGTAACCAAAAGGGTGAATTGCTGATGCATATTTTAAAAGACAGAGACTTGCAGCAATTACTCTTTATGTATGAAAACATTATTATTATTATATGTAAATATTATTGAAAAAGATAATAGGTGAGCCAGTTCCTGCTTTCCTCTAGTAAAAGACTGCCAAAATAGCTAGTTCAATTAATATGAGCTTTCCAGTGACACTTGAGGAAGTGTGGAATGAAGAACCTTACTGTCTTCACCTAACACTGTCTGAAAAGGGCTTAACCTCAAGGGGTTTTGAAAAGCATTGACATAACAGTACCAGAGGTTTAAATTCAATTCCATTTTGGGGGAGAAGGCATCCATTATCCTGCATCTATTCTGGGATTACAAAAAAATGACATCTTTTGTAGACTCTATGTTTCTCTAACTTCTGTGAGAGCAAAGGCAACCCACAGCTTCATGAAAGAGTTATTGCACGCATCTTTTGTGAAAGCAGTTGATACTGATATCTGAGATACATTTGTTTTGGGAGAGCACAATTACAGGAAGCAGACTCAGAAATAAAACAGTAAACCATCTTATTTCACCAGAGGAAGTCAAATCAGAAGGGAACATTCCCAACATAAGTTAATGTCAGTGTTAACTGAAATAACCTGTGCATTTTAGCAGTTGCATATGTGTAGTCAGTGGGGATTTTTCCAGCTACATGTGGGTTTTTTCCCCCTGCATCTGTCAGATAAATCAGAGAGCCAAATGAAAATCTAGTACTCGGGAACATTATGTATTATAATATTATGTCACACCCCCTGGAGGGTTGCAGGTTCATAATGAAATGAATAAATTACAAGGAAGCAGTTTGAGATCCTGAAAGTTCCACCTGTCCTTTAGGACAAACATGTCAGGATAAATTCCATTTAATTACACAGAGCACAGGTTAAAAAAAAAAAAAAAAAGACAGAAAACAAAATAAAAGCATTATCTTTCTGTGTGAGGCTCCCTGTATGGAAAAGTGAATTGACCTCATTCACTGCTGCATTACTTCATTACATTATAACTCCACAGAAGTGACATTGAAATGGATTTCAACCTGCAGAAAAATAGAACAACAGTGTTTAACTAGCCCCATATCTTGGTATTTAAAAACGAGGTAAATGGACAAAACTAGCTACATGTTGATTATTATATTAATGTAAACCCAAACAATTGCTAAGGGTTTTTATTCTCGCCTGTATAGCCTTCTCCTAAAGAACATAAAACGCTCAGCAGTTCCCCATGATCAGTATTTTGAAATTTTAAAACAACTTGCACAGCACAAGAAAGTACACAACAAGCAATTTGTTTCCACATATTAAAATTCTCATAAAGCATCTATAATTTCCTTCTTGTTGTTTTAGGCAGTAATTCAAAGCAAATGCCAAGAAAAGATATGGAAGACCTTGTTTTGATTTAACCAGAGGCTCACAATGGAGTTACTTCATTGATCTCACTGCATTTCTTGTCAATTAATATTTCTCTTTAGGAAAAAAATGTTAGCTTTTCCGAATGTGGGCAGAGGTTTATGTCAAGGATGTGAGAAGTTACTCCGTGCATCCTTTTAAAGTAGTGCTACAGCTGTTGGTAACTTATCAAAGGGGCAAAGACAGATACAAGACACACTCTGTAATACAGACCCTTCATAGTGTTACAAAATGGTAAACCACCCGCAGACAGGTACCCTATTCTAAACAAGAAAATTATGCCATGTCATCTTCAGCAACATTTCTGAACAACATCCTGTGTAACATCAAAGACCAGCCATTGATAGCTTTTTAGCAATCATTAAAAAGAAAATCAGCTCACAACAGGCTGACTTGTGTAGGAACCTGCCATCAACACCACCCATGGGGAATTAAGAAGATCTTCCAGGCAGCTTATACTTGGCTTTAATCAGTTCCCACTGACATCAGCAGTGAGATACCAACTGACTTCAGTGGAAGCCGGTTAAAGCCATCAGAATCTTCTTCTGTCTTTGCGTCCCGTCCTAACAAAAAAAAAAAGACGACTTTGGGGAAAGTGAGTCTTTGCCATGGGAAAAAAAAAATATGTTTTTGTAAAAACACTGCTTACAGGAACTGGAGTGTTTCCATTGAGGAAGAAGGGAACTGAAAGGATATAAGAAAAAATTTTGAATGCTGCATCTCTATGGTTTCAGCTTGCCCAGCTTGATTGCAGAGCCATCTTCTGGTTGCAAGAAACAATTTCATACTTGCTGAAAGTAAGCATCTATATATTTTACTTCAGCTATGCATTTTGAAGTGTTTCAATTCCCTCCTTTTAGCTGCTTTAGAAAAATGACACAGAAAGAAACAGTGTGGATTTGGCTTTGCTCTGAATCCAAACAGCCCAGTGAGTGACACATCACAATTTAAACAGAGTCTACCTTACATTCTTAGGACCATTTATGATTAGAAACTAAGACTGCAAACATGGACCCTGAGAAGTGGTGAAACCAGAATGACAAGAGTCAATAGCAACAGGATGGGAAAAATTCTGCATAGATCCTATGAACAGTTTCTTTCCACAATGCATCTTCCCTGCTGTTTCTAATAACGTTACTTTCTGAAACACAGAACCACCTCATAATTTTTTTTTCTTTATTTCTGAGCATTTTCTGTTTTGGGTTGATTGCTGTAAATTTTAGCTAATACACCATTAAGTTTTGAACTGATTACAGTGTTAGAGGTGTCTGCCAAATGATTATAGCCCAGATAGAAAACTAATCATACAGCATCTCAAGCAGAGCATGAATGTTATAATGTCACTCTGGTTCACAGTAAGTTTTTCTTATAGTTGTGTGATTAGAGATGGCTGATCTGATTCCAATACAGGTCTCGCCTCACATATTTCAGAAAGGCCAAGGATTACAAAGGCAGAGTTAGCGGTTTTGAGATGGGAGGAAAATACTAGGGAAAAAATGTTATATCAAAAAAACCCTCTTTGTTTTCCAGTTTGAAATGAAAAGAGGCTTCTACATTCTTACAGCTGAGACAGCAAGAGATTGACCCCCATCCCATCAGAGATCCAGTGGCTGTGGCTCACTATGGTTCAGAAGAAACGAGCCCCTCACGCTCTGACAGTTTAAGCTGCTCCTTCCACATTCCAGGTAACTGCTCTAATCGCAGACCACCTCATTTATCTTGGAGCTGTTCCAGGCTCTATAAGCAATTTCATTCCCATTAGAGCAATGATGTGATCCTCAATCTGCCACCCACATGCCAGGTAAGCTTCCTAACCACAGGGTCCCCAAATCCTTCCTCTTTTATTCAGAATGAAGAATTATTTATAGAAACTTAAACAGCTCCAACAGAAGTAAGTGCAAGAACAAGACTGGCTCTTTAGCCTCTAGACAGCAGATTAGAGCCTTTCTTTATAAACGTTCTAAATACACAAACTTGGCTTGTAGGCTCTTTCTCGCAAATAGAAATTTGAATAGTGGTTAAAGGCCTTCATTATTAAAATTAGCATTTTGTCACAATGTTCTTCATGTTGGTACACTGGCAAGAAAACATTTGATCCTGAAATTCGTGACTCACTGTAGATGAGGCCAGCTGGTGTGACACAAGATGGGGCAAGTATATATATAGGTAGCAGCCCTGGTGCTCTCAGCGCAGAAGCCGTCAGGTTCCGTGGCTGATCCTGAGGCAGTTCATAGCATAAAGTCAAATGCTGCTTCCTTAGCAACTCTGCAGCCATGAGGGAATTAAAGTTATTAAAGTCTGAATTTTATGAAAGACTTAAATCTTAAATTCAATAGTACCTAAGCCAGGTACTATTGAAATCAATGGTGGAACTCTGTTCAATTTAACAAGGCTAGATTCCAACAGCCACAAAACCTACATTTGTTGCATTTGAAGTGTTCTTGCTCCTTGCTTTATACGCACACACGAACATATGTTTGTAAGGAAGCAAATATACTTATATAAAACTTCAAAATATTTTTGATATCTGATAAAGAACAGATCACTTCTTTTCATGATTATTTTTATTTTTAAACTTCTATATTGTTTTGATGTTTAGCCGCTGCTGTGAGACAGGCTTACAAACTATGCTTTTATGTTCACAGGAGCACAACTGAACTATTTAGTTCACAATACATTGATTGCTGCTGAATAGAAGACTTTTGAAGTATCACTTTAAATCTGTTTGATATTTTAAAAACAAAAGTCCTATGTGTGTTATCTTCATAGTAGAGACTTTCAAATTATTTCCTGAGAATAATTAAAATAAGTTAAATTATTTACAACGTTTTTAAAAAGCAAGCTCATTTAGGTCTTTTAGATGAGTTCCTAACAGAAATTGTTTGTTCTCTGAATGTGCCCTTCACGCTGCTTGCTCTTTTTATCTTTAATAATAAAGCATATTATTTGTAAGTAAAAATAAGACTTTACTAGTAGCTTTTGTTTAATGTCCCCTAATTCTTTACCTGTATTTCTGCTAAGGAGGGACATTCACAAGATGTATCAAAAGTCAGAAGAATGAAAACCATTTCTAAAACCAGGCACGATTTCCTTAAATCAGTAAAGTTCAGTAACTTCAGCTCATCTACAATAACTAGAACTAGATACAGGGTATGGCTCGATGCTGGCAGAAATGGTGATCCTTTTATATCAAATCAAATAGAATTGGTTGGTCCATGAGACTTACCTTACCACGCTCAACACCTATTAAATTTATCAGAAACAGGCAGCAGGGAGCCAGGGGTGTGCAAGTCAGCCGTGTTACTGGTCACAGGGAATGTAACTCAGAGACCCTCACAGGGGTGGCATTTTTGCACCTGCTTTGGTATTTCTGAGGTTTGGTGCAGATGTTCTGGGACCAGCTTTTCACGGCCTGCATGGTCATGACAGCCCTCCTGTGTGCCCTCCCACTGCCACAGCACTGCAACCTCAGGCAGGAACAGAGCCAGAACAGTTTTCAAACCACTGCCGCATTTCTACGTAAGAAATCCTTGAATACAGAGGGAAACATTAAATGTATATAATCTTTTATATATATATACACACACATATATTTGTGTGTATATATATAATCATATTACACATGTATATGTATATAAAAAGTATTTATACATACATATATTTGTATATGTGTATATGTATATCTGTACATGTATATGCATACATATTTTTTATACAGGAAAACCCCTATAAATATATGCAGGGTCTTTATATGTACAATAAATGCTCTACTTTTGGTTAGGGAAAGATTTTTTTCCAAGTTCTAATAGCACAAAAGCCATAGAGAAGTTCAATTAAAATGAGTGGGGAAATTTTAAAGTGCTGTATGCAAGCTCCCATTCTTTTCCTGTCATACCCACTGGCTACTACATGAGTAAAAAAAACTTCAAAGTAACATTTGAGATGCTCAGCTCATGTTTTTCTATAACTATTTGTAAGGGGATCGTTATCAGCAGTGTTTTAGTTTCTTCACTTTTTGAGTTAGTTTCCCTAACACTTCAAGTTGTAGATAATACACAAAGGCGGAAAAAGAAAAAAAAAAAAAAGAGATGCTCAAATGCTAATAACAGCTATGTGCAAAAACATTCTATAGTTGCATATGAAAATGGTAAAGAAAATAAATTCCAAAGCACCTTTATAATTATAATTGTGTAGCTCTTCTCTATACAAGCAATATTTTCACATATTTCTATTTGGTAAGTACTGTCTTTATTTACAAGCAGAGTATTTTTTGCAAATTAAAATAATCAATATTTACAATATTCACTTTATTTTATGCTAGATTGATTATGCTTTTAAGTTTATTTTTCTTTTTATCATCAGAGGTTGTTCCTCACTTCTACTTGGAGGATTGAAGAAGTGGAAACAGAAAGGAAACAAATACACAACAAATGAGTGAATTAGACAATGATTTGTCAAAACACAGATTTATAATATACCACATCTTCCAGGGAATTATATACAAATTACAGTAAGTTCTAGTGGCATATACTTCATGACTTTTCCTCTGATGTGATTTGTGATGTGACGTGATTTGAAAAGAAAATAAATTATCAGTCTCTTGAAAGAAAAACAACTTTGGGGGCACGGTTTTGATTACTATATGCCTTATTCACTTAAGCAGTTGTCTTCTAAAACATTTTTACAGGAAGGAAAACTTTAGGAAATATAGTTACAGGATAAAGGTCTGATAGAAGGGGAACAAGGACCCATGGAAAAGACTTGCATTTGGACCTATTTGATACGGACTTGTAAGCACAAGCTGCTACTGGTGATGTGCCATGCAAATGCTTATTTATGCAGTGCTAAGAAACTAGAAATCAGACATTTCCTCCATGGACATGTCCACGAACTAACCTTTGTCAGAGTCTTTGGCACTGATTTCTAACTAACATAAATGTCTTACACTTTATTCTATCCTTTCAGAGGAAGACATTTGACAAGCAATAGCAAAATCTTTTGCCCCTTAAACTGACACCTCAAAACACCTATCTACCTGGAATCATAAATTTTCAGCAACACATACCTTCAAAACTCATGTCCAATTACAGTGAAGATGTGTAGAAATCAACATGAAAAAAAAAAAATTACCAATTTGCACACAGCTGTAAATTATTTGTTTTGAAATACACTAATATGAATCTTCTGAAAAGTTTATTTCCTCCTACTATTGGCCTACTAAAATGTGACTGTTATGCACTGCAATCACCAAGGAGCAAAGAAGCTCTTCTGTTTAAAAGAGGGCACTATAAAATTCTGTAGCACTGAAATCAAAGGAAAAAAAAAAAAACCCACACTGGTCCACCCAGTTTTCCAGAAAGATGGAAATAAAATGCCATAGGTAACTGTCTATGTTGATTCTTGCTATATACTTCAATATTATATTTAATTTGACTTTAAGCCCACATTTCAACTGAAGCATATGTTTAAATGCCTTATGTCAATATAGATGGACTTAAGTGCTTTTTTGAAATAGGATTTATGCCACAAATTATGCCTTAGATTATTACACTGAAACAAGTTCCTAATTATAATGTATTACCATTTATGTTGTCTATTTTCCTGCTCCATTTAATCAGGCTGGAAGGAAAGCCATTCTGGTAATTTCATCTTTTGTTGTAGACGGATGGAAATTAGAACAGAGGCTGTAAGCAGCTATACATTGGGGAAATCAGGATTCAGATCCAGAGGCATTTAATCTATGTCTTTAAGATTTTTCTCACCTCTTGCAATGTCCGTGTAGGTTCCAGCAATTACATGATCATCAAATCACACTGGCCACTTTTGGATGCCATCATTCCCGTTCCCTTGTTTTTAGATTTACAACACTGCAACCCTTAAACAATGCTGTTTTCTCTTTTCCTGCTTGCTTAATTACATTTCTGCCCATAGATTTCTATCATAATACCATTGGAGACTTCTTTCTACTTTGGTTTTAACCAGACAAGTTATTTACACTGAACTATTTAACGCAAAGAAAGAAAATGAAATTACACTGCACAGATGACAACCTTGAAATTAAGGACCGGGAATAAACAAAGCATTCAAATAAAAGACTTAGCCATTTTCCCTTAATACACAATGGATTAAGGGCACGGGGTAAATTCCATCAATCTAATTGGAAGAGTTAAGTGATCTTCCTCATTAATCAGCTCTTTAGTGATTTTATATGAAATTAGTATTGATTTTTTGTATAAAAGATGTCTTTTTTCTTCAATTTTTTTCACACCTGCCTTCACAGAGATGAATCATCTGCTCACATGCCTGCACAACCAAACATACGCATATGCCCATATCTACTTTTTCACAGCTGAGTATGACAAAATATAGAGGTAAAAGGAGATGGATCCTGAGCCTGGCTGTGTCACATAAGCCACAGCAGGATACCAAGCACGCACCCTTTGTCAAACATAGCCATAGGATTCAAAGTCTGGAATGGTTTCCCAAAGGCAAACAAGTCAGGTTGGAACAACTCCTTCTCTCAGCTCAGTGAATCAGAGGAGTAGAGGGGGTGAGGTGTGATTATCTGAAAGATTCATCTGCATCTGGATTTGACTGAAGATGATTCCCCAGGTTGCAAATAAGAAAGCCTTAGGCAGAGGTTAGGCACAAAAAAATATGCTTTTCTAATTTTAGAAAAAAGCAAATTCTCTACTGGTTTCTGAATAAACTTTATCACTAGTTCTCTGCAGTTGTCATATTTTTAAAGCTTACTTCAATTACCTATATTCATGCAAATTTTTCCAAATTGTATATTCCCATTTAAGCTCAATCCTTTAGTCAAATGAATGCTGCCACAGATCACTGCAGTTCATGTGCTTATGCACATGGCTAAATGACCCAGTAAATCAGACTTCAGGATCATCAAATGCTATTTCACTTTTTATCTCTCTCATAGTTTCGATACACTACATCTGGAAAAAGCTAGTTTATTTGAACCAGCACTAATTATCTAGAAATCACTAGACAGAGGTAATCAGATAGTCTGACTAAACAGCCTTCTGCAGCAAAATGCAATTTCATCAACTTCTCATTCAAGATGATTGTATTTACCTCTGAATCTTAAAAATTCTTGTCAGAAAAATGTCCAAATATTTTGTTTAACTTTCTTATTTTGTCTCGTTAACATTATGCATTTTCTTTCAGGTATCCATCAATGACATTTTAATAGGAAAAAATAAAACAGTATTGAACACTACAGTTTAATAAACATGGTATGTCACATTATGGGATGTGGTCATACACTATTTTTTCTCAGTATTACATAGGAATCGTGAATTGTCACCTTTTCCTTTTCTACATAGACCTGTCTAGCTTTGCACCAAACTTAACTCTAATTTTGCTTAGGCAAATTCCTCTATTTGGACTGGCAGAGAAATTCTGTCATTTTGACATTGGTTCCCATCTAGTTCACAATGAGAATTTTAATGTTTGAGAGAAATGAAAATTCAGAAAAAGTATTTCATACAGATGTCAATAAAATTTGTTACAACTGGAAGTTTTATCATGGAACAGCCACATCCTACCGGGCATTAGTAAACTGGCCTTTCTCCTTTGGGAAGGAAGAACTAACACCCCCTCCCATCCACTTGATAATGTGTTTGTTAGAGTTTCGATTTTGTAGCATCTACAAAATGCTTTTACTGACTGAATCCGATTACCTCTCTCAATAAAATGAATTGGGACTACATCATCCAGGAAAAGGCATCCAGTTCAACAGTCACCACTCAATGCATTTTACATGGGAAAAGGTTCACGTTAGTGCTCCTTATGCTGCTGGAAGGAGCAGTTGCCATTACAAATGCAAGTACGTGTAATCCACAAATAGGGAACTAAATGAATCAATCAGCACGTCAGAGGGTCAAACAAAAATTTGCTTATGAGATGAAAACAAAGCCCCTCAGAACAAAAATAAAGAGCAGTGGGTGTTTGGAAAGATCTGCAAGCCCAAGGCTACATCCCAGCTAGCAGGCGGTGTGCCTGACAGTTGCTCAATCCTGGATGCTTTAAAAGCCCCTGACCAACAGGGTATATATAATGTGCACTAATTCGAACAGTGACACAGGGGAAAGCATAGGCCCCAGGTGAGAGGAACGGAGCTGGTCCTGAATGCACCAGCGGAAATGAAAGCCACAAGACAAGATACATGTACGGGGGATGAGGCTACTAAAATAATCAGAGAACACCTGAATGTCAGGCAATTGACTTACGACCTCAGATAGACATTGCTATCTCAGGTAAGACTATCCTGGTAGGAAGTGTTTTGAAATATCTATAGCTTCTTGCGAGATTTATTAAGACAGCAATTCAATTATCCTGAATCAACTCCTAAAGCATTAAGAGTCCCAATGGCAATAGCAATGAATATTTTCTCCTCCCTCTCTTCCCATGACTCACATAGGTTACCTCATTAACATGGTCACATATTTTTATTTTCAAGTCAGAATACTGGAAAACTAGATTTGTATATATATATATATGTATATGCACAAAATGCAGCATTAACACACCACTGGAATCCAAAAATACAAGCCTTAAACAGAAGAGTGGCTTCGCTGTGCTGTCCCATCCCTTGGATTTTCAGCTAATGAGAGAAGCTTCAGTGCACTTTACTGTAAGCTGATACCTGACCCAGTAGATTTGAATTAATACAGAACTGATGCAAGAGGGGTCAGAATTAGGCCACTGAATTCAATGTAATCTGTTGGAGAGTAAAATGAACATAAATATGTGGAAAAATCATCAACAACTTATAGAAATACAGATTTTGCCTTTAATAAAAGAAGTGTATACAATAGCTTTAATTTGCATTTCACTTGAGCCAAATTCATTTATGCTAACAGCATGGAGAATTGCTTTCATTTAAGTCTTGCTGCAGAAAAAGCACATTCATTTTTTTCCCCAAAGAAGTTTTTTCACCCCTAACAAGCCAGTAAATTTAGAAAAAAACCTGCAGCTTGTCAGTTTGACATTGTTTAATTTGCAACAAACTGTAAACAGAGTATAGAAAATGGGAACTCTAATAGAGACAGGCAGAGACAAACCATATTTTTTGTCACTAGAAAAATCTGTGGCAAGAAATGAATCACATATATTTGCATTTGTCCCTGTGACATAATGTTAAGTTTAATTACTTATGTGTGAAGCATCCCATTAGAAGGTATGCACCTAAAAATATATAAATGTTAGTTTAGTTAATTGCAGTCTAAATTCTAGTCAATGAATGAGTATTCTGTACCCATTCATAGATGCTTCCAATTTACATACTTCAGAAAGCGTATAACACTCTCATTTGCTTAAATGTCAAATGACAGAATTATCCTGATAAATACCATTTGAAATCAAGAAATAGTCAGAAAACCCCCCAAGTGTAGCTCAACATATTTTGAATTGGAATGTCTAAGTCAATATGTAGGAGGAAAGCATCATCTAGTTTATTTCCACTAAGGAGCTGGTCCTAGATTTTATGCTAATGCACTTATACATGTTAGCGTTTCTTATTCACCATAACATTTATTATAGCACCCAGTCCTTCCAATTACTCTGTATCAAATTATTTGTTAACCAAAGCTTGCCACGAGGGAAGTTGTATACCCATATTCCCTTAGGCAAGCAGTTTGCTGGGTGAGGAGCACTCCTATTCATCCTTAAGTCTTTTAATATTCCCATGTGTTTTAAACATTAGCTTTCCTTGCTTGAGGTTGCTTTGACAAGCATATAATATGCGTGAGAATTATGTGAATACAATACTTGAGGCCACTGAAAGACTTTGGAAAAAATTTCGTACTACCAAAATGAATTCAGTAACACAACTACTGATCAGGAATACAAATAAACTGTAACAGATCCCCAGAGCAACTGTATGCAGAAGTGTACATTTAAATATTTAATTATTCATATCCAAACTATTAAGAATAAAGATCCTGAGATACAGTTAGTCATAAGATAAGATCAGAAAATGGATCTTTGGTCATTTCCAATCCTCAACCTTAGAAAGATCTTTGAGTGGTATCTAATACTGCAGAGATACTGAACTGATACTGAAGCCTCAGAAGTATTTAAAGATGTGAGGTAGACAAATGTAACAGTAAGACATTCAAATAGGTAATGATAACACATCTGCAGGGAGCTCATTCAGAACCTTATAACACTACTGGGATATATCGCAAATATGCATCCAAAGTCCATATTGTGCATACTCCTTGGTAATCTGGCATATGGAAGATGGTACGATGAGTGAGCATCTAATGTGCTGGTTCAAATATTTGCAACAGCTGGGGTATTTTTTTATTTTGCCTTTGCTTCCCCTCCATTTACCTTCACTAAGTGGGTGTTGTGACACTGAGCTGCTAACATGCAATTTCAGTTGCATGGGCTAGCTGTAAATTGTCTTGTCATTCGTATTTTTTATTCCACTCAGCCACAGTGCCTTACACTGACTAAATTTCACCTGGCAACTTTTCCACTGTGGAAAATAAGCCATTTATCGCAAACAAAAATGTAGTTAATTTGGAGAGCATAATAGAGTCCTTGCGTGAATCATTGTTGTCTCAATTCTTCAAGTAAATTAATAAGTTTAAGCATGTTGAATCAGGCAATGACTCAACACATGGTTAAGCCAAGCTTAAATAAGTGTTGACGATTCCTGTTTATTCCTGTTTTCTAATTGGGGCCATTAAGAATAAATAAACCCAAAAGTAATAGGCAAGAAAAGAATGAACTGAGGGAAAGCAAGCTGGGGAGACAGAGAATTTATTAATAACATACTGAAAACTGAAGAAAGAGATTTCCTGAAAGGAAACACCAAATGTTAAGAACAAAAGAAAGAAGCAAAGAGAAATGCAAAGCACCTCAATGAGGTGGGCCACAAAGAATCAAGCTCAAAAACTGGATAAATTGCAGAGCAAAATCAAAATCAGCCCATACTTTTGTAATTACAGTCAGTTTTTATTTAATCCAACCAATTATCTAAAATGTCATTCAAGAATACTTGACTTCAGTGAATTATATTCTGTAACACTTTTCTATGTATCATTCTCAAAAGTCAAGTGTGCATTGATTGCATTTCAGATAACTGGTTACATTTCCAAAACAGTAGAGAGGGGAAAAAAAACCCTGACTTAAACCATTAGTTTAGTGTTACATTACCGGGAATTTGAGTGTGTTTCCACTTGCTCTGCTCTTGCTAGCTGTCCCCCTGCTCAACATTGCATGCACCAGTATGCCGGCTGCATCTCAGGGCAGCAGCATGCAGCACAGGTCAGCCTGGGCTGCTGAGCTGGCCAAGCCCAAGGTCAGCTCCTCTGCTGATAAAACTCATTGTGAAGAGAACTGGAAGCAAGGTCTGGCCCCAATTTTCCCTTGTGAGCAGCTTTTAAGATGCACTGCACCACCGGTCTGTTTCTGACCCTGACCTCTGACTCCAGCCTTGATCCTGACCCGGGCTTGCCACACTGCATGGCTCCTTGCTAGAGGTCACAACTCCTGCCTGCCACACACTCACACTTGGTTCCTGGCTCCCGGGCCCTTGCAGAGTAGCCAGCTTGTCTGCACCCTGGCAGCAAGGGTGTGCAGTGTGAATTTTAGCAGCGGACCTGTATAAACAGGTCTTTTGGAGCCCAGGATCTGCATAAAACCACTATGTGTAATTCTGATGTCCTGCAAAGCTTCTAGGTAATATTAGTTCATAGGTCCTGATTGCCATTAACACTATTTCAATCCTCTTCTGACCTTGCAGGCACAATCACCCTGGCTACCTCAACAAGGGCAGTGGCCAGAACCATGCTCGTGAATTACTCTCCTTTTTTGGCCAGGTCACCCACTGGAGACTTTGTGAGGTGAATTTTCATTCAGAAAAACTGCTGGTTTGATGGCAGTTTAAAAATGTCACCAGATCAAGGCATCAACTTAACACCAGGAAGCTTCATGCAGTCTGGTTGAGTGCTTGAGGTAGGGCAGAAACCACTTTTCCTGTGCTGAGAGAGGAGCTGGGCACATAACCATCAGACTGTTGAGGTGTGGCTGCATCTTCCCATCCATAGTCAGCATCTCATACGCTGTAAACAGACTGTAGATAAAGTTGTATGATGTGGATAAGATATTGACGTAATAACAAAGTCCTTGAGAATGGAAATCTAAGGATTAAACCAGGAAACTTGGTAGCAGTGGAAAAATCTCAGTTGTTACATCAGCAAGAGAGAGGAGGTTTCCTTCATCCTCAGTTTTCCGGTAAGGCAAGCCTGGAAGAATTATGCCTGTTCCCCTAAAGACCATCTTTCTATGGTTGGTGGGAAGCTTTTCATGCAAATTTGGTTGTGCTTTCATTCCAGCTGGTTTTGCCTCTTAAGACACTGCAGGTGGCGATTCTTTGTGTCCTTTGATGAGAGAACAGACAGTGGTAGGCGTCTTGTGGCTGCCGCTTGTAGGAAGTAGCAAAAAAACAACAAGCAACCTGCGTCTGTTGTGCAAAGCGTTTGAAGATCGGCTGCCAGCAGATGCATTTTGATCTGAGACAATGAGGGAGCACTTCCTAAGGCATTTTTCTTTTGGGGATCTGTGAAGGAAATTGTTTAACATGGATGGATTTCCTAAAAAGCTGCTTTCACTTTCTCCCCCCTCCTCCAGCCCCTTAAGTGGTAGTCCTACAGGGAACCCTAGGGGTGGGAACTGAGCATGCATGTAATCAGTTCTGTACGTAATCAATAGACATACAGTATCAGGAAACTGGTATTTCTAGCAAGGCAAATGACAACATGAATTCAGCATTTGGGTTTGAAAGACTGATGTGAACTTCAGTAAGATAACAACAAAGATTTTTTTATAGGGACTTCAGACCCCTCAAATTTCAAGGGCCAGATTTCCAGAGATCTTAATTCATTTGTACTTCAAAAAGAGAAAAGAGAAATAAAACTCCTACAGATCACCCCCACAAATGCATTATAGCACGTGAATCTGAGAATAACATCCCAGGGCTGCTGGAACTTTTCCCACCAGTTTCACATGCATGGCCCATGGATGGTTGGATGTTCAGCCTTATAAGAGTATGGCACATTTTTCCTTCAGGTGATTTTACTCTTGCTTCTATTTCTGGGGTAAAGCATTCAATCATTTTTGTGATTTTAGTTTAATTTAGGTCAGAAACATCTTTCTGGCACCTAATTCTAATCTCAAAATGTCAATGACCAATTTTTTCAGATTAGAGTCACCCTTTGTTGGGTGAAATTGTTAACAATACCATCCCTAACAATTAGGGGATTTATTTTTATGTCTCTCTGACAAGGAAATCGAACTTTAGGAACGAAGATGGATGTTAAGTTCTAGTGATTATGTTGACCATTTAATTCACACAAATCTAATAACTTTCTCTAGGTCACTTTTTAAATGCTTTGTGCAAAGTCTTGGTTTCAGTGTTACTCATATGTTCTGAATTCACATAGTTCTGTGCCTGCATTTGAGATGCATCTGAAATCATATCCTAGGACAATCATTTTTCAGCTCAGAACTCCTGTAGCTTAAATATTTGACCAGGAAGGAGGAATTAATTTTTCCCCAGAAGACCATTTATTCATTAATAACTCCATGTTGAGGCAGTTGGAATTCGTTTTTAATTCTAGTATTCACTGAATGATTTGTGTTGAAGGAAAAATAACAATTTTAGAAAAGTTGTAATAAAAGTCCACTTCTGTGTGAATCTCTCCCTGAAATGAAAACAATCTAATGCAGGTCAAACTCAGTGTCAGAAGGAGACTCCCTTTAATTTTTCTTGTTTGCTTGTTTACTTCTGTGAAAGAAAAGGGAATGTTTATTTCTGGTTGATCTGAGTATTTTTCAGGGAAGATATATGCTTAAATTCTACTAATTCACCTGTATTACCTGGCACAGACTATGATGACAAGAACTGGAATACAATCTTTGGATTTTAAACAGAAATATTTTGCCAGTCCAACCCAGAGCAGTCCTAGCTCTCTGGAGAAAAGATAAAATAACTCACAGTTCATCTTGCAAGCCTGCAGCAATGGAAAAAAATCTTCCTGAATCAGAGGATGTTCAAGAGTGCCTGAAGCACACTAGGAGGCACAAACCCAATAAAACAATAGTGTATAAAAACAGAATGCTTGAAGCTGTGGGAGGAGGACAGGGAGATTTGCCTTGCTACCAGATACTGAAATGTGCTGTGTGCTCCAGCAGCCCAATTTACAACCCCCTTGGGGAGGATGAGAGAGCCAGAGTGATTAGCAGGGCTCAGACCTGCTGGAGAGGCTGCGAGAGTCTCCCTGTCTGAAAAGCAACCCCAAGACCTTGCTGATTTTTGTAAAAGTTTACTCTGGAAAGGTGGATAAGACTTCAGTGCTAATAGGTAAGAGTGTGTTTCTAGCACAGTTTACATCAGCATATCCTTTCCTATTCACCCCGCTCTAACAGAGGCTAGTTATTTTTCCTCCTGCGAACAGAGGAGGTGATAGCACCCCCTCAGAACACTGTTTGAGTGACGAGGCAGAAACTGTATGAAAGCAAGCAGGTCATATGACATATAGAAAACAGAAGTCAAAGACACACAGATAGCATTTTTCAAAGGCAAGTATAGTACTAGTTCAGGATGCATTTCATTTTTGGCTGAATTCCTTCCATTCAGAGTTGGAGCTGAGAAAACAAGGTGCCATTAGAGAGGTCCCAGCTGTGTCAAGGTTGAATAACAACTAAAGCCATCCCTGGACGTGTCTCTGTAATCCACAGATGTGTCTCTGGGGGTTGCAGGACAGCGATGAGATCAGAAAATCATAAAAAGGGCCCATCAGAATGTGTTGCACTTAGCAAATGCCTTAGTCTTTGGGTGTGGACAAAGCAGCTCCTGTCACCCATGTCAAGTGTGGCTTTGCTACAGCACCCTTTGGTTGCAAATTTTTTCATGGGCAGTCACCTGTGTGGTGCAGCAGTGGGAGCCTTTCATTTATGCATTCATTTGTATTAAAACAGCAATAGCAATGCAAAAAGTTTTACTGGTAATGCCCATAAAAATAATGTCAAACTCCCCAAAAGAAAGCATTAAACAAGAGTGGTGTTACCAGGTAATATTCAAGCTGATACACAGACCTTCTCTAATGGTGGAAAATGAAAGGTTTGTTGTGAAAAGCCTTTCTATCCTGTTGAAAATATCAATACCGCATGCTGGGGCTGGCACTCTCCAAGAAATAAATATTGATTTCCCTCTCTCCTTCTGTACAAATGGCAGACAATGGCTTTCCAAACTCTGAATCTTTTCATTGTTTTAAGGTTGACAGATTCTGTTAGTATTGAATTTTTATTGTCTCATTGTTCTCTTGTTTTCTGCTACCCCCCTTCTCCCCCTCCCTTAAAATGTTCAGGAAGGGTGGGGTGTTTTTTATTTTGCTCTTTTTTTTTGGTAGACAAGACAGCAAAGGAGTAGTTTAAATTAATGTAGCACTCCCTGTGCTACAGTTCTCTGTCAGGTCTGATTCATCTAATTTTAGTATTACTATCAGGAACATTGTAACAATTTCTTGGGAACACAAGGTGCTAGTGATGATAAAACATCCTTATTTAAAAAACCATACTTTTCTGCAAATCATGCTATAAGACATATGTTTGTTGTATAATAGTGAACTGTGGACATTATATTCCATGCAGTTCAACTACTACAAACACCAATCTTACTTTCTGTCCAGTAGAATATGTAATTTCACCAATTATCCAACAAACGTGAGTTACAGAATTGAAACAGAAAGTCAGAGGAATATGTAGGCACATGTGTTTCAAATGATTCAAAAGCTAAGCAGAATATGGAGCAAAATGTGAATGATAACTCCATGTCTGGGGTGGGTTTTTTTTGATGGAATATCCACTATTCTTCAATATTAGGTATATGTCATGAAAAGCTTACAAAACAGTTACTCATTTTCCTCAAGGTCATCCAGACATAGTAAGTTCATTTCATTTTCTTGACAAGAGATCTAGGCTTGTTATGTACTCTATGAAACATGACAGTGAGTGACTGTCCCTCCAATCCATTTCAAGCAAATATGATTTCACCTCTGAACACCAGGGAGAGAGAGGAGTTAGCTAAAGCTGATCCAACTCTACCTGTGCTCACCCAGAGACAACAGCTGGAGGGAATGCATTGCAGAAATATCCACGTGAGCTAGAAATAGGCCAGAGCATGCTGATGCCAGGATCTGGCCTTGCCACACTCACAAGGCAGACGGCAGAGCTCCCTTACAGAGCAGCTGTCAGGTCTGCCACATGCTTGTGCCCAAGGGCCATGCTGACACCCACAGGCTGAAATTCTTACCTCCCTCAAAAACAGATGAAAAACTGGCCCTGCCAAGGGGAAAGTGGTTTCTGCCCTGTGCTGCCTTCTGGGGAGACAGCTTGGCACTACAGTCAACAACCTGCTAGGGAATGGGCTAGAGCGTGGTACCAAGGGATGGTGCTCAGCTCCACGCCCTGGCCCTTGTATTTACCAGTACAAGGGCAGCCAGTGTGGGAAGGTGTGAAGGTACAAAGCTGGGTTGTGCATTCGATTCAGGTTCATCTGGCTCAAGGTACCATGCTTTGATGCTCAATGTAGACACACACAAAATGAAAGTGTGGATCTGTGCTTTACTGTGATCCCAACAGCTCATAAAAGTACTAAGAATAAAATATTTTTATATTTTGAGTGCTGTGGTTACTTTTCTTTCATGCAACATCTTTGCTAATCTTCCTTCTTTTCTTATGCCACTTTCATCCTAGTCAAATTATCCATGATCCTTTTCATTTTTCATTTATCTGGACACACCACCTTGTATTCTGCATGGATTTGAAAAGGTATGTCATTGGTGATTTGATTTTTCTTGTCACAAATTTTTAATTACTGTCTACCTATCTTATGGCATACAATAGAATGAGATCTTTGGAAATACGGATGCAACTCCCATTTGGGAATTACACATATGCAGACTGACAGTATAACACAGCCACAATGCACAGGCTTTTATCATCTTTTCTAGCGCTTGTGTTAGTAATGTGATGAGGATGAAACAGGCAGGTCCTTTCAGAGCAGAAAATCTACAGAAGTACCATGTTGAGATATGGGCAAATGCAGCAATTAAATGGGGTGTCAAGCATGTATGCTAAGGATAAACAAACAGACAAAACTAATTAGTTAAAATTTGTCTGGGAATTGGCGAATAGTAAGAGCTATGAATTATGAGACAGCTGTTAAGTATTGCCAAATTTTCTCCTGTCTATCTTTTCACCAATGAAGGTTTATGAAGACACCGAGCTATAGCTGATATTTACCTGTTATGATCTTTGAGAATGGAATTGCTAAAGAAACGAAAGAAGCTTTCTTACTGATGTTGAAAGACAGGCACTCTCAAGTATATAGTTACTTAAACCATTTTTTTTATAATATTATAAGTATAAATATAGTAACAGTGCTGAGATGTCAAGTGACAGGAAATTTGTTCTGTATTGTTCCTGAAGAGACTGTGTTTCAACCTCTCCAGAGTCAACGAGCCTCTCATTGTTTATTACTCAATCTGCTAGGCTTGCCTGGTTCCACACTGATGATATCACAACACATAGGATAATTTGTGTAAAACAGACAATTGAATTTCCTAGCTGCTGGATAGTTAAAATTCAGTATTGATATTTTGTCCAAGTTCTTTTTGTAATGAAAGAAATTAAGAAAAATTGTAATCATTAAGTCAAATAGAGAGAGATTTCACATTCAAGTAATTGTGGTATTCAGCCTACAGAGACTGGAGATGTGAACCAGTTAAATTCACTGAGATGCTAATGGAAAATTGCATGGGACCAAGACATAAAGTTTACATGCAAAACCATGATCTTGTCTCAAATTCTGCGATATTCTGCTTTTTAAAATTTTTCTAATTAAATGTCATGGCTTTTCAGTGAAGTACTATTCTACAGCCTGATTTTTAAATGTGAAAAAATGTTTTCTGAGAACAAGATACAGCCTTTGATAAAAAAGGAAAATCAGCACCTATGGCTTTTCATTTTTACTTTTTGGTAAAATTCTTTAAATTTGGCTGTCAAACTCTAAATTTTCTTTTCCTTTTAAGCCAGCAATTTTTTGCTTTTTCTTTCTAATTTTGAAAACCCTAGAACTTCAATGACATTTCTGTATAAAATCACTTTAAAAATCATTGGAATTGTGTGATCAGTTTGAATGAAATATTCTAATGTGATGCATTAAATAGAAAGAGGTTGTGTTAAGAAATTGTGAAAGTTGCATGAATAATTGCAAAAATTTTTTCTTGGCAAAGTCTGGGAGAGCTGCCAAGAAAACTCTTTCTCTCTGACAAAAGTTCCTAAGCACTACAGCTACAAAAAGAGTAAATATGTAAATATTAGTACCAGTATTAAAACTTACAAAGAACATATTTATAGTGAAGGAAAAAGCGGTTGTTGAAACTTTAATTTTGCTCCACTATCGCTGTGATCACCAATGAATCCTAAATGTACTGTAACATTTTATGAAAACATGCACGTGTTTACTAAGAAACGGGCAAAGATTTTATAAGCATAATGCTGGATGATGAAAAAACAAGTAAAAACATTTCTTACTGTCACTAACCTGGCCAAAATCCAACATACGGCATTTCCACCCAAAGAAAGGTACAAACAAAAGTCTGCCAAATTTAGGAGCAATGCACAACTCAGACCTGAGAAAAGCAGCAACAATTTCAAGCCAAACAAGATTCTAAAGAGATTGTCTCCTAAACACTTGTCATCTGAATGATCCTGGAATAAAAACTGTGCTAAATGCAAATAAGGGTTGAAACTGGATAGAGAGAGGTCTGAAGAAGACCGGTTGCATCCAGATCTAAGTTTTCATCAGATTTTGAATGTTGAAATTCAGATTTTCAGTTACTAGCCTGGCTCCTTCATACTCAGTCATAGTTTGCCTTTAAGAGGATGTTTTGACCAATACAGTACAGAATAGGTTTGTAGAAACCAGTGGATGTATAACAATTTACACCATCTAAGGCTCGATGTATAACAATTTACACCATCTAAGGCTCTGCTCCTCTATTTTTCAAAAGCACAGATTGCAGAAACCTAATTTACCACTCTTGATCGTAGCCAGAAACATCTGACTGATGAAGCTAGAGATTCCCATGAGTATTCATGCCTCAGAAGGGAACCAGGATTACAACTGAAATGTGGATAATATCTCCGGTATCACTTGGCAATTTCAGACAACTTACAGCACATTACCACACTTTCCTGCAATTTGGTGCTTGGATGTCATAAATTACATTGACACACCATTAACATAGGTAAGTAGAGTAAATAATTGATCTCTCCAGAGAAACATTAGAACACACTGTAATAACAGAGATCTGCAGCACATGTGAGCAAATACTATTAGAAATACGCATACCTTTTTTTTTTTCTTTTTTGATTCCTACAGCTAAGCCAAAATTTTCTTCCTTTTAATGTCTTACTTTTGGGCTGCTATTGTTGCACTAATGGCAATATGATAGGCTTTTAATATGTAAAATGAGAAAACTAGCTTACAAAAAGAAGTTCACAAGATACTCATGGAATTGCACGTGTGGGGTTTTTTTTTAAGGAAAATAAAAAATTGGATTATTAATCTATGCTAATAGCAAGTGGTTTTTTCCTCTGTGAAAGAGCAGGAATGAATCTGTAGCGCGGGTGATTTTATGCAGGATAGCAGAGAAATAGCGTGACCATAGAAATGGAAGTCTACTCCAACACAGAGCCAGGTGTAAAGCAGTGTCACTGTGACCACAGTGATGTGGACCTGGCTGTGACAAAGACCTTGTAGAGCCACATGCAGAGCTCATGCAAAATATTTGGGTCAAGCATTCAGAGTTTTTGGGATGTTCTTATACTACTGTACTTCTGCCACGAGCCATATTAACTAGTGTGGTTCTTTGCTCTCCATACAAAACATTGCATAGATTAAGGTGGTTTTTTAAGCCAAGGGGAAAGACCAGCTAGACTAACAGCATCCCTGACTTCTGCAGACAGAGGTGAGTGTTGAAGGCTCAGAGGAACCCGCCTCAGAAGAGGAAAGGTGCAGAAAATGTAGCAACTGCAAAACAAACTTAAGTTGACAGTGTTTTAAGCATGTATAACCCTGAAACTATTAAGGCACGTGGAAGCAAATACTGATGTTTGTGACTGGTGAATACACAAGGTGTTAAAAGAACACAATCAGTGCTGCCTCTAAAAATGATATGCAGGACTGAAAACCACAACTAGCTCAGCAAGTTGCTTCTAAGATATCATTATTCTTCCCTGCTTTGTGGATAATGCATTCTCCTTCCAAAGGAAGCAGCACAGTAAAATCTCTTTTCTGGCATCTTACGTGATCATCATGAGAGGGAGGAAGGCAAAAAAAAACCCCAGGAATTTCTGTGTGGAATTCAAAAACAAAATTACATCCAGACTTACCAAGCATTTCTAGAGTTCCCATGCCCTCATTGCTGAGTTCTTGGAATCTGTTTTGGCTATATATCTACTCTCTACTATGAGATCGTAAATAGGGAGCCGAACCTTTGGCCACTGTAAATTTGGGCAAATCTGTTGAATTCCTATTAAACTGTGCAAGTTTACACCACCTGAAGATTGATCCCCATATGCTTTGCTTCCATTTTTAGTTGCCCAACTGTGTTAAATATTGCTAGTTAACAAAGAATCCATGTGTATCTAACACTAGCTAATGGAGAAAAAAATTCTTCAGTATTTTCAAAGCATTTTTATTTTCTGTGTAATCCCAAATACTGTGGGAACACATAGAGTTTTCCTGATTGTTACAATATTACAGTACTATTGTGAAACAAAAATTCCGCATAAAAAAGACCCAATTAGGACTGAAAATTAATAACAAAACTGCCAATAAGTCAGTTGTGCAGAGCTTCACAAAAACTTCACAAAATGAAAGTGTGAGCTAGTTCTTGGCCTTGTTATCAACACCCCTCCCCAAGCGTCCTTCCACGAATTGTTTCACTTTTGGGTTTTTTTTTTTCTATTCACACTTTGGTATATGTTTGTGTTCAATGAAGGATAGGTCTGTCAATATGTAAATTCTTGAACAACTGTAAATTATGCCAGAAAATTTGAATCTTGATTCCTGCCATTTGCAACCACAGGTTTGGGGGTTATTTTGCAATTTTTTTTTCTGAGTTTCTAAATTAAATAGTACTCATCATTGCTTTGTCCCTGATTAGGGATCAGAGGTATGCACTTAAACTCCATGGAAAGTGTTGCTACAATATAAGAAATACTTTTTTCTGACTTACTGATCATTTCAATTGTTCCAGTACATGCAAGAAAAAAATGGCACTGATGACTTAGAACACATTCACCTTTTAGAAAACCTAATTTGCCTGTGACTTTCTTTGTATGAAACACATCATTGCTTCATTTGTGGCCAGAACTGTTTGACATAATGGATCAATACGCCACATTTTAAAACTTGCAGAACTCACACGCTCTCTGATAAAAGGGTTATTATGAAGCAACCCACAGAAGCTAAAATTTGCTGAAGAGAAACAAATAGGTGTAGACATTAGTACTGTGTGAAGTATGGCAAAACAAGAAGATGATAAAGCTGCAGCTTGTTTGACTATTTAAGAACAGGAGAGGAGGGGACAAGGAAAGAGAGAGTAAGGGCAGGAAAGCAAAAGGAAGTGAGAGAAGGTGAGAAAATGAGTGAGGAAGCAAGAAAAAGAAAGCAAGAAGTAATCAACTCCAAACATGCAAATAAAAAGACCGGCATGGGAATGCTAGGCACAAATGGACTCACATTTTGGAAATTCTGACAGATTTTCTAGACTTACGATAGGATGTTATTCTTCATGAGATGAATGATATTGATCCAACAAGCAATGTAAGTGGCCCAGTTTGAAGCTATACATAGGTTTGAGGTAATAACATTAAAAGAAAAAAGAACTGGCCACTGGAAGCTCAAAGTACAGTTTACATTTGTGGTTTTCATACCTAACTAAAAAATATTCTGGTGGCATATGCTGTTTAAAGAACAGAAAACATTTTAAAAACTGGGTTATTAAACCAGCTCATAGACTCAGCACAAGTGATGAAAGGTAGCCGTGTGTTCAGATAGCTGAGGTATGAATCATCTCAGGGCTACTAAGTTGTCCCAGATATTCATAAGCCATCTGTTAAGTGAAAGAGCATTAGGTGTATGCAGTGCTAATAATTCTTACATTTAATAATTACACTCAGCATGACACATCATTGGCAACAGCAAAAAAAGTACTTTTGGATACCCACAAAACTGTCATACAGGATTTTAAATATAGTAGGTGATGGTATGTTTGAGTGGGCAGTGATAAGCAAGAGGAGCTTTGCACATAAATGGTCCTGCTTTGAGAACATGCCTATTTTATTTTCTCACAAATTCCAAATATTAATTTTATCAGTGAGGTGGTATGTTTTCTTTGGAGCTGGACAAAAGATTCTCAGAAATAAAAGCCTAAAAGAAAAGCAGAACGGATAGAATGCCAATATTCTGACAGACTCAGTGTGTTTTGACTCCAGATCAATGTATTGCAGTTTTCTCCTATATATCATATTCCATTATGAATTCTAGTGGATAAATTCCAGCTTGGCAATCCTCAGCCCTGACTGGCCCATGGCAACAATACTGAGCAAATAATATCCTGATGGCAACATTTTCTCTCCCCCTGCCTTGACTATTAAAGAAATAGTGCTATCTTTATCCTTAATGTCCTGAAATACTTCAGAAAAGTTTGACAGTCCTCTGAACATCCTGTTGTGTCTGAGCTATGGCAGCAGCCTGCTTCCTTATATGATCTATCATTAAGAAGTACTCTAGTTAATCTATTCATGCCATTAGTACATGAATAAGGGCACAAACTGTAGTATTAAATTTAATACTTAGGGCTTCAAATATATCGATTAGGGTCATAATATTAGTGGAAGTCAATATTTGGTAGACATACGATGACATGGCTTCCAACCATGGTACTGAATTGCATTCCCAGAAAAAGTGACTCTATTAGTAAGAAACTGGCAGCTCACAATGAGATCCAGGTAAACCATTGCAGCAGGCCAGAAAGGTTGTTTCCCTCTTTGAATGATGCAACCAATCAAAGGTATCCAAAAAAAAAAAAGCACTTGCTATAATGTTAACTTCAATAAACGTTCCTGTATCTTTTATGGTGCAGCTCCCTGGTGCTTGTGAATTCAGAAAGAACTAGATAAATTATTTATAAACAAGTAAATAAGTATGCACATATCAGAAGGATATTTTTCATCTTTTCTCACTGTAACAAAAAACAATGTGATGAATAGTATGTAAACTGCTTAGTTTATGAAACAAAACCATGACCGTTCATGGAACAAATCCTACTGGAAATCAGAAGCACAAAAGTCTAATAAATTTAAGCATTGCAATCACTGTTTTCGTATGTCAGTGGGAAGTGGTTTTGTTATATGTTCAAATCTACTAGACATAACCTAAGTACAGGACTTCTTAAACTGACCTTTCAGTTCATCTTTACCCAACACTAGCAATCACCACCTCTCTTTTTATATTTACTTTCTTTCCTCTGCTATGTTGCAATACATTTTCGTCTTATCATATTTCCGGGAAACCTGAAAAACCTTTAGGGAAGTCAAAGGCTTATTTCCAATAAAAAAAAGCTCTTGAGTTGTATGGGTCCAGTACTTCCATTACTGTACTTGTATGGTCACGTGTAGACTATAAAACCTTAGCAACCTAACACCTTTCCCTTTTCATGACAAAATAAATCGGTTCTTTCTCAAAACAATTTCTCCTGAACTCAGGGAAACTCAGAATATCCAAAGATGCAGTAAACTTTTCACCATAGACTAACTTAACTAAACAGGCAGCTTTAAATTCCTCCCTCCCTTTCCTACCTCTTCTCAGGAATGCGAATAGAAGATTCAGGAATAAATATTAGAAAATGGAAACTTTCAGCTGTGAGTTACCATTCACATCTTGATTATGTCAGGGGTAAGGCACTCATTTCTGAAAAATGTTTGCGGTCCCTTGTGACTCCCAAAGCCAGTGGATCTCAAGCACTTCACACCAGTGAAGATCTGTGATTTTACAAATTAGTGGAAGAGAAACCAGTGTTTCTGCTTCCGACATCTGTACCTCTACCCTTTTGATCTTAACATGGAGCTGTAATTTCCTAAGACCAACACCTATCTAGGCAAGAACAAAGAGGAATACCCATATTGTTTTGGGTATTTTACAAATTGAGACTGGAATCTCAATCAGGCAAAGTGCAATAAAAACAAAACGTAATTTGACTTTCATCCTAAAACAGGAACGATTTAGGTTTAACTTGGTTCAGGTGAGAAAGTTCAGATTTTTGCTTACTCTTCTTCTTTTTATAGCTGCTGTACACAGTAGAAAGATGTATTTATGAAATCTCATAATTTACCAGAATGGTGTTACAAATACCTCTAAAATGTTATCATTTAATAGCAGTTTCAGTTTAATGCCACATTCATTGTATTAAATTTCATTTGCTATTTCTAGAATTTATTCTTTTTAATTTTATCCATTTGTGGTTTTTTTTTTAGAGAGGACAAGGTTCAGAAATATGAATGTTTTAATCATTAAAAATGCAGTAAAACCAAGAAAAATAAAAAATAACTTTGATAAGTGCTGTGTTGAGAGACAGATGAAGAGGAAAATCACATACAAGAGGAGAAGTTGCATTATGTGAAATGTACTTACTTAACTAATTTAACCCAGAATTTTTTCACTGTTTTTTTGACAGTAATATTTGGCTGTTAGATACTAACAGTATCTAACTGTTACACAGATGTTGACCTAACAGTAGATGAACGGCATTGAGAATACAACACTCTTAGTTCAGAATCCTAATCTAGAAGTTTGGAATCCTAACCTACATGTTTCTTCATCAACAAACATCAGTTTATACGCAAATATATGAACAGAGTGTTTGGAACAGAATCCCAGCTAGGTGTTCTTTCTTGATATAGATGGTGTAACTGTGTCCAGTCCTGGGATTTTTTTCCACTACTCCATGATATTTTAACTGTCCTTTCTAGTGGCACAGTTTCACAGGAGGAATGGAGGATGCTTCTCTAGAGCCTTGTACTATAACTAAGCAGTTGGCTTATTGGTTGAAAATGAAGATTGAATCTCTCAGGTCTGGAAAGGGGACCAAATTACTCTTTCTGCATAGAAGCACTAAGATATTGTTTAAAGAGTGCCACCTCACATCTTTGTGTCTTTGTGCTTTAGATTCCAGACATGAAAAGTCTGGCAGCTGGAGGGCTTTCAGACTACCCTACATTTTGAATTTCATTAGATAGTAGATGCTTGCTGGAGAAATATGCTGTATAGAGACATTTAATGTCTCATCATGCACTATACAAATTGGTGTTAATATTTTCTAAGCCTAGATAGGCCTCCAGTTGGAATGAACTTTTACAGTATCACAGCACATATTGTTAAATACCTTCTCATTTTGCTTGTAAAATGTAGGTTTAATGAGGATTTGAACTATGATCACTTAGTTCATTAAAACACTATCACCTACACAAATCTCTTGTTCATGAAGTTCATTGCAGTGAATCACAGCACACATGAGTAACTGCAAAGTAATACAGAGTTTTCCCACATCTCTGTGATGCAGTCCCCATTGGGTTATCACACTGAGGGCTTTTCAGAGACTTTCATGAGAAAGCCCATTAAAAAGATCCATTTTTATTTTTAATGAATGGAACTTGTTTTATGGTGAGCGATCACACTACAGCATATGAAGTTCATCATTCTGCTCTGAAGTTCCTGTTCATCCAATATTGCAAACAAAGTTTATTGCATTTGGTCAAAGTCTGGCATGCTGAGATTTTTCTGTCATACAAAAGAAGAGGACAGAGGGAATGAAAGGAAGAGAAAACATACATCACAAGATAAAGAGAGGAAACTTACATGAAATGGAAGTTGAAATTGTTC
>KZ505747.1:1092045-1109724 GCA_002844005.1 Limosa lapponica baueri
ATTTAATACTTCTAATGCATGCTTTCTTCCCTGACTATATAACACTTAGTAAAGGCCTGAAGCGCCCAGGGGTAGATGAGCAGAGTGAAGAGACACTGTACAGGATAAATGCAGTTCATCACATAGCTGTCTAATTTATCACTCAGACATCACCAAGTATGAGGGTGTATAAATTACATTAACCTAATTGAAATCCCTCTATCGAAAATAATTGAACAAGAGAGCTACTATTTACAAATATGTGATCTAGCCATGAAAGCTGTAGTCTCATGCTTCACAGCAGCTGGGTAGCAGCTCATGGTTGTCCCCCTAACATGTGAGATAAGGCACCCCTCTGGGTGATTAAATATGACAGAATCCTTCCAGAAGAAGTAGCAGCTTGTATTAGCTCTTCAAGAAAGTGTTGAATATATTTACCTGGACAGTGTGGAGTTATGCTGCACTGTTATTATAAAATTGACAAGTAACATGCTAAAGGTAAACAGCAGTGGATAATGTAAAAGGGCAGGGAAAACCAACAGTCAACAAGAAAAAAAACAAAAGGATTTTGGTGGAAAGTCCTTCTTATGTTAAGCCACTTTAATGCACACAGCCAGAGAAAAAAGTACTCTTTTTTTTAACATAGGATTGTTATAGACATTCCCCTAAGTCAGAGTGCACTTAAAGAAGCATTTTTAAATCTGATAATCAGAGGTAGAGAGAATGCAATAATAGAGGTATGTCCCAGAAAAATGACTTTTACAAAGGGAGTCAGGGTCCTGATCTTTGGGACCCTACAAGTAGTGGTTTCTGATTAAGCTGAGCTGGGAGCCTCTGGGAGAAGTAAAGGAAAAACTAAATTTTTCAAAATAGCTTGAATAATAATAAACTTTAAAAACCATTTATCCTGAAATAAATGACTAATTTATTCCCAGAATTCTTCATCATTTCTGAATAATATACGTGATGAAGTGTGAGAATAATGCTTGATTAAATGAGGTCCCTGGAGTGCATCAGAGGAGATTTAGTCTGGAAAACAGCATCTGCTGTCTCTTTCTTTCCTTCTCTCAATGCTGTGTTGTTCCCACATTTTACAGCATATTACCCTCTTTCATTTTTAACAGAATGGGACAATATTTATTCAGATTTTTCTGTGGTGGCCACACAATGGGTTTTTCAGTGTGAGGGTCTGAAAAATATTGCTGAATGCTTATTTATTTTTGCTGGCTGGAATAGTAATTACCTTCTCTTAGTCAGTCACAGGTTATACAAATCTAAGTCATCATCTGCTATAATCATGCCAGTAAATTTAATTCAACTGGCTTTTTCCCAGACTACTTTTTCCCATATTTCTGTTCTTACCAATGCATCCAACATTGATGATCGTGGCTTCAATACAGCAGTAATAAGAGCTAAACAGATCTGTCAATGATCAACAGTTGGAAATCTTACCACTGTTACTCTTGGAAGGCCAGCTGAAAGTCCAAGTTATTGGAGTTCAGATGCAAACACCCATGGTGAATTTTGAACCACAGAAATAAAGAATTAGGAGACCCTATTAGCCCCACTACTGTTGGTATGCGGGAAGATAAGGTTGCAGAAGAAAAGCTGAATAATCACAAGAATGATGAAAAAGTCAATGGTGCAATCACATCTCATTTAATAGGTATTTTTCAACTTTGAATTGCTATGTTCACTCCGTGATCTTCAGCTTTGCTCTTCTGGACTGTTAGCTGGACTATTGTGCTTGGTACATTCTCTAAGCTCTTCTTCTAATGCCACCCCTTATAGACCTACTGAAACTGTCATTTGCAGTGTACCTCAAAATAATTTAACTGGGGAAGAAATGACTTAAAAAGAACTTGTAATGTTATCCTTAATATTACATGCTTTGTGTTTGGTGTAACCAGTGAAGATTTGGAACAAACTCTGTTTTTTTTCCTTCTGACACCACTCCACAGCAATCCAACTGAACTGAACCCAGAAAAAGCAGTAGAGACATACCAAACACTGTCTTTTCAGAATTGGCTAAATCTTTCCATCAGACCTGCTGCTTGAACATAGTTATTTAAATGACCCAAATGAAAATTAGGACCATGCTTTTCAATATCCTTTCATGCAACAAAGATATCTGAGAACAGCCTGTCCAGAATATAGGAGTGATACTGCTGTTTCTGGCACCCAGAGGAAGGGGTTGCCGTTCTGGGAACCAGATTCAACTGTCTGACAGTAACAGTAAACAATTTCCAAAAATGCAGCAAACAAGGATATTGTAGCAAAGTACACAGTTGAAAATATTGTACCAGAATCTGGGTACCACAGAAAAAAAAAAACTGGTACCACAGACTAAAAAAAACAAACAACTGGTGAATACCTTTGGACAGGCCTTAGTCTCCTCTAAAACATACAAGCCTGGAACTAGCCATAAGCAGTGTCCCAGCCCACTATCTGAACGGGATTCTCATTCCACTTTCTCTTGCTGTACTCCCATCATCTGCTTACAAGTCATAGTGCTATGGGAACATTCAGTACCTGTGATATCAGTAGCTTGGATAAAAAAAAAATCCCATTGTAACAGTGTACTTCTTCAGCATCAGAAATAAATACTGAGAGATGACTAGTATGTAGGTGGCCAGATGCTTGTCCACAAATAGCTTCAGATTAATAATGGGTCCAGTGGGTGGTTTTGGTTTGTTTTGGCATTTGGGGTTTTTTGTTTGTTTGTTTTTTGTTTTAAATTGAAAAATTGAAAGTCAAACCATTTAAACATTTCCAGTATGCATTGCTTCTTCATTAGCACACATTTTATCCCTACCATGTACTACATTTGATTCGAAAGACAACCATTTTTACAAGAAGATGTTATGCCAATATTAACTAGCAACAAAGATAATATCAAAGATAAAACTGCCATCGAGTTATTACAAGGCTGTAATTTGCTTGAACGTTTTTATGAAATTATAAAATTGGATATCATATCTATATCTGATTATGAACAGCAACATATCCCTGTGAGTTAATAATTACAGTCTTGTTTTTACTTGTTGACAGTCTATGACTAATTGCTGTCTGAAGAGAATTTAAACAGATCAATTCAAAATCAACCATCTAAAGAAAGGTAACATGCTCAGCATTTATTTACTTGGGACTGCAAAGTTTTTGTACTTAATTTGGATATCTCTATTATATTATAGCTCCTTAAAAGAATAAAACCAAATGTGTATTATTTAAAAAGAGATAATTTACTAGTTGTTGAATCTTGTAATTCTTTGGGGTTTATAACGCTGCTGTTAATTTCCATGTATTTCGAGCAAAGCAGAGAGTACAAGGATTTCCGATTTCCAAACTTAGATCTTCCACTATGTAGCCATGAGCAACAGATATCTGACAACCAAACTGCCCCAGTGACAGTCTGTTTGTTTCTTAAAAACATGGATGACCTCTGATTTGGTCCCAGAGACTGAATAATTTTTAGAGCTGGAGTGTATTAAGCATTCTCTGAGGATGTATTTTCCAGTTTTGTTTCAGCTGAAAGGAATCCGGGTCATACTCTGAGAGTTCTGTAATGTGGATCTGGGAACAGTAAGTGGGCACGGCACAGAGATTTGCTTCAAAAGCATGAGCATCATCCGCATTAAGTCAGAAATGTCCTCATGGCATTGCAACTGTGTTTAGGAGCAGTAATACTGAAGCCTGACTGGTTAGTTGGGTAAACAGGAATGACAGAATCTTATCTTAAACCTTTTATCATCCAGCTTTCAGAAAGGATATCTCTATTTAAAGAATAGGCACCTTTATCACATCAGAAGGTTTTTATTATTTTTATCTGGAATGTCATTTGATATTCAGTCTGGTGTGTGTTTCTTTTACAAGCAGGCATCACCACTGATTCTAAAAGTCCCAAATATTGTGTGTAAGATAAAGCAAGGCTACACAACTATTTTTTTTCCTCCTATCAACTTCTTTCTCTTTATTAAAATGCCAAGTATGATTTCTTTCAAATATAATATTCAAACTGTAGCTAATGGCTGAGATATAATAAGCAAGCACACTACCCACTTTGAAGAAACGTGGTTCTGCCTGAAAAGCATTAAGAGATTCCCTGCTTGACAGCGTACATTATCTGGTGAGAAAACTGTGTTCTCTTTTATATTTATCCAATGCCATAAGCTCTGTACCAAAGTTGAAGAAAATTCTATTTGTCATTTATTGTTGCATTGCTGTTTGTGGTTGCATACAAGACTCATACATAAGTGATTTAATACAGAACCAATAAATACATGTATACATCCACACAGTAAAAGTGGCACAATAAAACCTAGGGTTTTTTGTGTTATTCTTAATTTTGATTAAAAAATCCCAGAATCAAAGAGGTTGAGAAGTAAGGCTCTCAACAGCATCATGGGCTGCATTCAGAAAAGTACTACCAGAAGATCAAGGGAGGTGAGCCTTGCCTTTGACTCAGCACTGCCGAGACACACCTGGAGTGCTGCACCCAGTTATCAGCTTCCCAGTACAAGAGAGACACAGACATGCTGGAGCAAGTCCAGCAAAAGGCTGCAAAGATGCTGAAACAATTGAAGCATCTGATGTAAAAGGAAAGGCTAAGAAAGCTGGGACTGACTGATCAACCTTGAGAAGAAAAGGTTCAGGGGAATCTTGACATGCATAAATACTGGCAAGAGTAAAAGCAAAGAAAATGGGCACAAACTGAAATATTTAAGATATCATCTTACGAAAGAAAAAAACCACAATCTTTTTGTTTTACTGTGAGGGTGATTAAATACCAGCACAGATTGCCTAGAGAGGCTCTGGAGTCTCCAACCTTGGAGATATTAAAAACCTAGCTGGACATGTTCCTGGGCAACCCCTACTCTCACTGACCTTGCCCTGAGCAGGGAGGTGGACTAGATGATCTCCAAAGATTCCTTTGCCAACTTCAATCAATCTGTAAATCTATGAAAGTTAGCAGTAAGTAGAGAGAGACCCTGAATTTCTTGCTTGTATCATTACAGCAATAAATATCATTGGGCAAGGGCCTTATATTCTAAGAATAATTTCAATAGTAATATCAGAGTAATTTCTCTGGTATCACCGAGTTTCTGAAGCAGATTTATTTTAAACATTTTATCAGAAAACACTGAATGTATTTAAATAAATATCTAATCTCTTCAAATTAACAATGAGGGCTTAATATAAAAGGAGATTGGAAAGGATTTAGTAAATTAGTGTGCAAAGTGACAGGTTAGTTTCTCTGCGGATCATTAAGCAACACATTTATTTGGCAACAAATAACTTAACCAATGAATTCAGCCTGTTAGCAGGAAAAAAGATATCTTTTTAGGCATTTGCTCATATTTTGGTGAATAAATTTAGTTAGTGAACTTTTCCACAAGCCATTTACTTTCAGCTTTCATTCAATATTTATTACTTGCAAGTCATGCAAGTGATGGGTCTCTGTAATTGCACTTTAACTATCTGCTTCTTAAGATGACTGCAACCTCAGCTGTTCTCTGTTGGGTGATGGGGGTTTTGTTTCAGGGTTGGTTTTTCTTTCCGCCTCCCTCTCTGTAGGTAGGCCAAAGAGCTACAAAGAGAAAGCACCAATGTGTAGCTGAAGAAGTGCCTTAAAAGTAAGTCTGGAGAACAGTGCAGATAAGAATCCTTTTTTGTTAGAGAATTAGGAATAACGAATTGAAAAAGGCTGCAAACCTGACCAACTTTCAGCCCCCAAATATTATTAATATTTTTCTACATTTTTTAAAGCTATTAATCTGATTCTATCCATATTTAATGTGCATGAAAGTAATGGAGATAAATGCATGCCATTATTAGTAGACACTACTTCAGTTCATTTATTCTGTTTCCCACCGTTTCTACTGAAAGCACAAGACAATAGAAATAAGCATTCATCTTTATAAGAGAACAAAAAAATAATGGAGACATATACTGGCAATATTCAGTATCAGGCAGACTGATCTTTCAGAAGGCCTCTGATTAACCTGTGAAAGAAACACCAACCACACAAAGTATGGCATGCCCTATGCAGGGTCACAAGAAAAGTGGAGGAGGCATCTTCCAGGTCTTGCATGGTACAAGAGCTTTTCTTTCCCACACTCGGTAAATGGGGAAGGAATATAAGGGAAATTCATGACTATGCTGGGAACATGTTAATTTCAAGACCTCTTCTTCTCTTTTCCTATGAATTCTTCCATTCTTAACAGATTTCTTAGAATACCCAGAGGCCAAACATATGGTAACTTTTAAAGAAAAAAATATGGAAAATTTCGGGTACTTTAATATCACTGGTAAGGCTAAAGACAATACTTATTCTACTGAGAAGGGTTGTTTTTTAGAAATTTAAGTAAACCATTAACAGAAAATTCTTGGAAACCTATTATTTGCTCCCCACATATATATAATTCCCACAGATTTCAATAAATATATATTGATCTTTGTTTGGGTATCTATTGAGATTGAGTCAAGAAGTAAGTATTGACCAAAACAAAGAGGAAGTCAGTAACGAGGTTGAAGGAAAATATATCTTCATCTTAACCAAAAACATGAAGCCAATAGGCCAAATATTTGCCCTGATTTATTTATCCTTTGTAACTCCTGGAGATTCCACTGATATAACTGAGCATATAAATAAATAAATAAATAATCTAGTATATATAACTCACAGTAATCAGCTGAAATGAATTCTCTCTATTTTGGCTTTCAAGGGAAGATAAGGCTATTAAATTCATCCTACCACCATAAGACACAGCAGTTGGGATTAACTGTTCTCCAAAAGTACTGCAAATTTTCTACTTTTTTTTCTTGCTGGTGTCAATGCATTACCGAGTATGAGAGCCACCCTGGGGCAACATAATCTCAGTGTTATTATGAAATATTCTGCAGATTCTACAAATGAGAAAAAACTCTTTAAGGAATAAAATAAAGAGACATCCCCCCTTCTGTGTAGAGTCTTTTTCAGTGGAGCATGTTGAAGAGATTATATATTATTAAGTCTCCAACAGATAAATCATATAAGATGAACCAGATGACCTCTACATATCCCTTCCAACCTGTAATATTCTACAGTTCTATAGAGAAAGGATGGCATGACAAAAATCCCATATTGTTACACGCTTGTAAGCAACGTCCAATAGATAAGTAAAGCTCTTGTCATAGAGCCACTCACTCAGTGGCTCTATGACAAGAATAGTTCTTTTAAAATCAGAACCAAAGCTTTAATAGTTTTATTCTTAATTTTTTCTTTTGCAAAATTGCAGCTTCAAACTCTTCCTGTATTTAAAACTTTTTCTAGTTAGGAACAGAAGTCTCATTTGGTATAGAACAAACACTGTGCTTACTGATATTTGAGTCATTATTTTCCTTGCAATTTAATCTGACCTAAATATGCAGCCTACAATGACAAACATAATATAAATGAGCAATAGGTGACATTTTTATCACATCTTATATGAAAATTTTTATCATAATCTGCTCTGGGTATTATATAAATTAAATATGCATTCATCTAGCATATTGCACTGGAAAAACCTCACACGGTGTGTTTAAAAAGCAACCTTTAACATATTAAAGCCTCTAAAATACATTTCCCAGGGAGAAAGTCTTTCCTGAAAAGAAGTAGACATTGCACAGTAGGGGAAAACAGACTACATTTCTTCAGAAAAATTTTAATTTCACTAGGAATGAAAATGTTCATACCCTGTTAGAATGCTGCTTCACTGGAAAAAGTATGTGCCTTTTAATGAAAACACTAATAAAATAGGGGAAAGTGCTAATTTATACAGAACAGAGAAAATTTAACATCTGTTTCTTGAATACATGATTTGATTGTGGTCTTAGTACAAAAGCAAGGATCTTTCATGCAAAGGATTCAATTTCAGGTAACAGCTTTTATCTTTATTTGCAACCTTGTGTGATGAGGAAGCAACATGTCAGCTTCATTGTTTTAATATTCCCATTTTAGTGGGCGGCAGTCATACTGTCTTGGGCAAAGCCTGCTATAACACTATTTCTGAGGGGAAGAAGTAAGAAAAAAGGATGTGAACAATCTCATCCTTACCTCTTCAAAAATCTCATCCTCTGAGCTATTTCTTTTTTGTTTCACAAAAAAAAATCCCTTACATATTTCATCTGGATTGTGGTTAGCCTTCCATCTATGTCATTTTTTTTGAGAAGAGGGAAATAACTGTAGAGATTGACATTTTAATTCCTATCTGTCAAGAAAGAAATATCTGAATGAGCACACACTCTAACAGGGCAAGGGAAACTTGACTGAGATCTTCACGCTAGATTCAGGTGAGGACAGAAGAATCAGACAAAGTTTCTAACAATCCACACTGGGAAAAAAACTGTATTTTACTTCGTTTGGGTGAACATCTTACTTCTTCATAAAATTAGTAAATTCAAAAGTGTAAGAATAAAATAAATTATTCCTGTGCTACTTAATGCTGATTATGCCAGAATCAAGCCAGGTTTTCACAACATCAGATAAACTTTTATTTCTCCATGGATCTTTAATATCTCTTCTCAAAAATGCTACCCTTGAAAATACAAAAATGCCTGTTTATTCATAAAGTTAAGCTGTAAGTCAAGGAGACAAATCTTGCTGTTTTTACATAGAGAGAGAAGGCATATTTAGACTGTAACTCAAGTATCTGGAACCTCTGTCTCTTTTATGACTATAGAGAAACAATATTTACTTCTATATTGTATATCATCTGCTATAACCACCTGTCGCTCTTTGAGGATTTGTTGACCTCTTAATAAAATGTATTTCTTCCGTGCATATTTACCATCTGTACTTTTTTAATAAAAGCAGGATGGATAAAAATAAAAATATTCTTTCTTTTTTTCATAAAAACTAAAGAGAATAAAACCCCACAATTGCCCTTTCTACAAATGGATTGGGTAAAATGTGGAGGAAAAAACAGTAACAAATGTTTGTTAGGAAGTGCTAAGAAACTAGCAAGGGAATTTGAGTGTTGGAAATAAAAGTCATCTAGCCATTTAGCAGCAATATATGAAAGAAGGGCACAACAACACAGTAGTCAGACCTCTTAAGAGTCCAACTGCATTTGAAGTATTTAGTCCAGCTTAAAAAAAAAAAAGCTAAGAACTCTAGGTTTTCAGATTTACTGGGTATTAATCCCAACTATGCCTCTCATTGTAGTTAAGTATTAGGATTTAAAAAAAAAACCTACAGCTGTGTGTCATGAAAGAACTATTTGTGAGCCAGTAACTACCTCCAAATGTTCTAGTTTTAGGTTTGACATCATTGCAAAGGTATTTCATGATCAGGTCTGGCCAATAAAAAAACTATGCATAGAGAGACTGGACTAAGATATTACAAATGTGTTTTACATATTTCATTTACAAGTGAACACCACATGAAACAGTTTTAAAAGAACTAGGGTTACCAGTGACAGCAACAAGTTGATGGGAAATGACTGATGGCAGGGATATTCAGGAAAGTCCCATTTTGATACATCTGTTGCTTATATCTCAGTTCTACAAAAAACGTTTTCTATAAAACTTGGCAAAGGAAAGTAGTTCTTAAACATGGTAATCATTGATCTACCATGTTTTGATTCCTCACAATCTGTGTAACAAGCTAGAGCACTAAGATACTCTACTAGGAACAATACAAACTAATTCTAAATACTATGAAAACAACCCTTCCTCACCCTAAGTCTGCAGATTTCTAGGGAGTACAATAATCAGTGCTTTTTTTAAAGAAGAGTTGTTCAAATTGTGATTCTTTGCAGATAAGGAAGAAGATTATTTCTGGAAAAGTTAGCAGTGACAATAGAATCATGAATTCATTGCTGTTTATTCTTGCATAAAATCATGTTACTTCTTGTACATTTATAGTATCAAGTGTGGTCTGCCCAAAATACATTTCACCACTGGAAAATATGGGAGATTTTGTATTAGTTTATGGGGAAAGTTGAGTTTCTTAACCAAATCACTAAGCTAGGCTGCAAATTTAGTGATTTGATGAAGTTGGTTACTGATGTAGACATGAATAGACAGGCAGACAAATATTTATTCCTCCAAAATGAAAGGTTTCCAAATCCTTGCTAAGTTATATTTCTGATTACAAGAGAAGGGAGTTATCACGGGCCTGGCTCCAGCTCTGGAGTAAATTCTCATAAAGTCAATTCTAACTGAACAGGTGTGGAAGTAAATAGTCCAGGACTCATACTGTAACTCGTAGAAGTGCCGAAAGGAAATTCCCTCCAACATGGACCACCAGACTCCAGAACTTTATTTCTCTACAGTGGCACAGAAACTGGCAGAGCTCCACTGACCTCTGCTTGTAGAGAAATGTAATTTCAACACACTAAATGGAGAAGTTTCTGTCTAAAACGCTCTTCTATGAAACAGCTTTAAAGACATGACTTGTATTTCTTTGACAAATGTGAATAACTCCCACTATTTTTCTAAAGTAAGGACTTCTTTTCCTTAGGCTGAAAGTATCTATGGAGCCACTGTATTAAAGTTTATGGAATTACACCAGAAATGAATTTTGTCTTCAGTGTTTGCAGCATAAACAATGTCATTATTAGTGTGTTGAGACCTCTCTGGTCTTAATGAACTGATCAGATTATTCTATTCACATGCTTCACAATGATGAGGATCATTATGTATTGTCAAAAGATTCAGCACATAACACTCGTAACACTGAAGCTTTGCTGAAGTATCCTAATGTTAAAGGCTGATAAATTAAGCAGCCTTGGAATTCTCATTAAGTATGTCAAGCTGAATTGCTGTGTGTTTTGCCTCAGCTAATGGGTTGGGTGACCAACAGCAATTCACAATTGAACTGAGGGCATAATAAGATCATCTTATTAAGGTAGCTGAATGAGTGTTTAGAAAGGTACCAAGCAGTAAAAAGCTGTTAAAGTCTGAAGTGGGCTGCTCCGTATTACAGAATGTAAATACTTCTGAAAGAAAGTTACTTTCATCTACTTCCAAAGAGAGAGATGCAAGCAAGAGAGAAAAATATATTTCCAATGACTAATACAATAATGAAGTTAATTCTTTCTTGATCATGGCTAAGCATGATTCACACTGCTTGTCTTCTACTGGTTTCACAAACTGAACCCAGGCCCAAAAACTCCCATTACAGATTTAACCTTCCAGGTAAATGTTAAACATCACCACACATCATCTGTATTTCCCTTTTTTTCAAGCAAAGCCCCTCATCCTTCATGTCTGCTGTTAATGGTTCTAATTTTTTTTTTTTCTTTTGAAAAGAACTTCATGGTTCACATACACAACAGAAGCAGTGAAAATACCAAAGACACAGGAACAACCCTAACACCATTATTGCTCTCTGGTCTCCTTACAAAAGTCCTAGATAGTTTTCCAGCCCTGCTAAGCCTCCTCTGGGATATCCAGTCTGGTTTTATTGGGAACACTTAAGAGATTGATGACTGACCTTTAACCCTCACCGTTAATGAAACTTTAAATACATTTAGTCAAGATGAGAGAGAGGATTCTATTATTCTTACATATTTATCTGTGCACTACCACCATCATAGTTTTAATTCTTGTAAGCCTTACTCACTATGTTTAATGATATTACTAAAGACTTGAAATGGACACTATTATAACTCTGCTTATATTTGTAGATAATGAAAGCCATTATATCATTTTAAAGTGACAATTCATTTTCCTTTTTCCTTTGAATAATCCTTCTACAAAAGCATGATTAACATTTTTAAGGTTTATACAAAATGAGGGAAACAGAATGCAGCAGCATTCATGACAAGTCTTTTTTTTTTTTCCCCTCCTGTGTGTATGACTTTTCCCTGTAGGAATTAAACTGTAATAAGTTGCCAGTTGTGGAACAGTGTACTTCAACAAATTTTAGACTAACTTGAGTTCTTTAATTACATGTATTCACCACCATATCCTTAGAGTTGCAAGGACTTCCTTCTTCTAAAGCACTTTTGTGTTAACTTCTACTCTGAAATTAATAAAGCAAGTTGTTTCGTTTATGTTTTTGGTGGATTGACAGTGTGAATATAAAGTATGGACTGCCTTTCTGATGCACATTTTGTGATTATTTTTCTGTCTTAGATCCCAATAGTTGGTGAAGATACATGCCCTCCTACTTTATTCCTGGGTATTGACACCCCACAACATTTTAAAGTATTTCAAATGCTTGTCTTTATTGCATATGATTAAAAATGGAAATTAATTTTCTTGAAGATTTTTTCTAATGTAGATTTCAATTCTCACTGGACAGGTCTGACCTTCCTGCTAGAATTGTCCGTACTCTGGTTTAAGGCAATGCATCAACATGTGCTTTGGAACTGGAATGTGTTGAGTGGCTTTGATATTTTTTTCCATGTACTCCAGGAATGTTTAGTTAGTGCAGTGGGCCTCATCCAGGAACTATGAGAATTTTGCAACTTATGAAGTCTGTACGCATTATTTATGTGAATAAACCAAGTTCCTTTGAGCCACAGTTCCTTCCTCTCAGCGCTCCTGAAGTACAGTATTTCTGTATGATGGTGTGGATATGTCCTCTGGCTCTAAATTACAGTCCTTTTTTTTTTTTAAAAGCTTTCAAAACTAGAGAAGGCACTGACATTCAAGAATTCAGAATGGGACAAAATATACAATTTGGAATATAATTTCTTTCCCCTCAGCACATGCACAGATATATTTTTCAAAACAAAAATACCACAAAGCAATTTACTAAGTGATACACAATTCCTGCAATACCAAGTCTAGTTAATGGCCTTATTCACTGTGTCTCAGAATTATTAAAAAACATTACTGCTAGTGACAATTACTTTGAACTTCATTAAATCTTTTGATGAACCCATGCCTATCCTTTTGTCACATGAGTGCTAGCAGGATTGTTCAAAGCAGTATCTTCTAACTGTCAGCTCAGGAGCACTTTAGACTGTCCCCTATGGTGATGATGACTTTACTGACAGTTGTAAAAAAAAATAAAAAAATAAAAGTCACTGTATGTGACATGTAGATTTTTCTGGCTAATGGCATGGTTGACCTTTATCTCTTGTAGCCTTTAGCTTTTCCTGATTTGTTGCACATGTACCTCTGCTGAGTGTTAAAATTCAACCCATAGGAAACCAAAACCTTGTAGGAATAAGGTGTAAGGGTCCCAGGTTGCAGGGACAGGACTCTCTTCAGAGTCTTTTGGTTGTATCCAGGCCTGTGCTCCTTCTGGAAATCCACTCTAAACATTACAGAAGCACCACATGACAAGATACAGAGGCAAAGCTGAACTCTGAAAGCATTTCTAATGTTCAGCTCAAGTTCAGACTGAGCTATTCTTTAAAAATACGAAAAAAAAGCCTCGATAAGCTGCCAGGGTCTTTAAAAAAAAAAAGAGACCACACCAAAAAAACCATGTCCTTTCATTTAAGACCAGCTGAAAACAGTAGCCATCCTGGTACTAGACCTCATATAGTTCAAAAAAAGGAATCTCATAAAGCCAGCTCAGCTAACTCAGCACTAAGACAGCAGAGGTACTCTAGTAACATTCCTTGGGCATGGAGAGGTAATTTCCAATAGGAAATAGTAACAAATCTTTGATGGCAATTGCCTTTTTAAAAGGCATTCTCAAGAGCTTGTCTTTGCCATTAGTAACATAGTGTGCTTTGCACAGCGACAGCCAACCCGAAACTTTCTGAATTACTGAAACATCCTAAAATTGCATTTAAATTCAAATCATCAAATGCATATGATTTTGAAAATTAATTAACAGAGATTTTTCACCTGTCTAAAACATGACCTCTTATTTTGGTAAAATCTGTTATCATTTTCCTTGCTCTTTCAAGAAACTGGTCTCCAGCTACCAATTATTTCACATAGATATCTTTTAATGTAAATTATGGAACACATAGGCATTCTTCTTTAATCTCCTTAAACTAACATAGTCCCCAAATGCTCACATCACTTGGGAACAGACAGCTCAAGATTTCACAACGAGGAAGTCCATTGTTTAATGATTGAGAGCATTTCTTGATTACACTGTCTTTCAAGATTTGGATGAGTACCAAGTATTAAGACCTTTGTCTTCAGTATAGAATTGTGAAATCTCAATGAGTTTTTAAATCTGCAGATAACAAAGCTTGCAAGGACTACAAATAAGCTGGAGGACAAGCTAGGAATTCAAATGAACTTCACAAATGGGAAAGCAGATGAAAAGCATAGAATGTTTATTCAGTGGGGACAAAGGCAAGGTTCTGTACCTAAGTATGAATAATTAGGTACGCAAATGTAGGACGTGGAACAAGTAGTTAGCAGTTTTACAGAAAAAGATGTGAGGTTTGTTATGCATCAATGATGAACATGAGTCAACAACATTACAGTGTTAAGTTAAAGCCAAATAGCCCCCTCAAACAGCTGAAAATGAAAGGCAGTCAGGATTCATCAGGAAATCTTTCCCTATAGACAGAACTGATAAAGCTTTGGCTGCAGCATGCTGTCCAGCTCTTAGCTTTGATTTCCAAGAAGTGTGGACAAACTGGATAGAACAAAACAAGGGCAATGAAACAGCCAAGTTTTATTACCTATGAAGAAAGACAGAAATATTTGGAATTGTTTAGCTCAAAGAAAAGAATAAGGAAAATTATAATACTCTAAGTATGCAAAAGTATTTTGTTAAACAGAAGTGATTAACATGTCTGTATCTGTGGTCTATAGGATAAGAAAAACTTAAACTGAAATAAAGATTCAATTTCCTCTCCAGAAAACAAGCCTCTACTTATGCCCTTCAATTTCCTTACCAACAGGAGTGATTCGGACATCACATCTAACAAAATCATTAAGAACATGTAAAAGAAATGGCTGCTAGGAATAATGAAGGTATAACAGAACCTGCCATAGTATTTCTTAAAGTCCCTTCCAGCATTGTTTCCTATTAAAAACCTAGCAAGTAAACACTTACACACGGACTAAGAATTAGAGAATAAAGGCAATGAAAACATGTTGTGAAAACAATGAAAACGTGCTGGGGCTTTTTTGTTGTGGGTTTGTTGTCCTTTTTTAAACAAAAAAGGTGAATATAGTGTCCAAAGTTTGTAGACCCATCACACCACATCATTCAGTGGATTAAATTACAAATCAGATATTCTGCTGCAAGGCAGAAACTCTGTACAGATGGTATAGACAGTGAAGGACAGTAAGTTATGGGAATAAATGGTAGAGTTGTGCCATTCTGTATTTCAAGAGAACTTCTTTCTTGCTTTCTAGGACCGTAGAGTTGCTTTCCAGGACTACAGCAAGTATTAAATGCAGAAGCCAGAAAGACCCAGAGGTTTAAGAAACATACAAAATCCAAAGTCTTGGGTCTTTTTTACAGTACATAAGCCATCTAGAAAACAGTTTTAGCTGCCTCATGAAAGGATCATTCTAGAGCAGAAATGATCTGTCAGAGGTAAACCTTACAACTGACAAGCAAAGCCAAACATAAACAAGCCTTTCCTGTTAACATCAAATTAAGCTTGGAGTTTATTTATTTATAAACCAGAAATATACAAAGCTGCATTTCAACAGTAAGGGATTGTTGTGCACAGATGGTCTGTGGTGCTGCAGCAGTATCTATATTTGCTATCACAGTTTAAAAAAAAAAAAAGCACCTGTGCTACTGTTTTGAATCTCATCTTTCCCACCATCTACATGCCCTTCCTTGATACATACTGAGGATCTTTTAAGAAGAAAAAATCAGCACTTAAAGTGATCAAAGGCCTTGTATAGCAAGTGGGGCAGGAAGAAGAAAATTTATCCATAAGTCAACAAAAGATAATGCCAGACAGCCAGCTACCAATTCCATGTAATATTTTCTTGGCTATAATTTTTTTGTAAATTGAATTTCTGAAGGGAGTTTCTATGTGTAAACATAGCAAACAGTACTTAGTTAATCCATAAATGTATTGGCTTAAGAAACAGTTCTACCACATGATGTTATTTAGAAACGTGAGGCTCTCAGAACTTCAAAATTTCACTCTGCAAAAGAGCTTTAATTTCTGTTACCATGAACTTTCATAGTAACAAATTTCAGGATACCTATTGTCAAATATAATAACATTGATTTGGATAAAATGTAATTTATTGTTGAGAAAATAGCTAGACAGAGATTAGACATCAGGACATATCCTCCTCTTGATACATGTGCTTAATTCCTCTCAGCACTAAAGGGTATTATTTGCATGTTTCAGAACAGACTATATGCTTTTCAACTTTACTGTAATATGCAGGTTCCGTTTCAAAAATGAGTGGGTGTTATAAGCATAAGAGCACTGTACACAGTACTTATGATTACCTAATGACACAAGTAACATGACTGCAGCATGCCATGAAGGTCTGAAGCACAGCTGAAGGAGATTTAAGTCAGCAGCAGTCTCCATCAGATACCATTCATAAGGATATCAAAATGTTTGTTCTTACTTGCTTATGTTTGCTGTGTTCAACTAAGAAATCATCTCTTTTATTGCACATATCAGGGCCAAGAGACATTCCCCTGCATTAGAACTTGCCAAAAATCATGCAGTACAAAGAAATAAATTACATCAGCAACATCTCTGTGCTTTAAAATGCCTAAGTCATTGTGTTAGGCACATAGAATGTTTACATCTTGCTTTAAAGAATTAAATTATGACAAGAAGCCAGTATTGCTACATTATTTCTTTATATTGGTCGCTAATTTTATATAGCCTTGGACAAGTAACTCAACAGTGACCCTCAGTTCATCTCTGATGGACGTGAGGTTTAACTAAAGATTGTTCACTATTTGGGAGCATCAGAGAGAGTAACACAGAAATGCAAACCATTTTCTTAGGTCATACAACTGGTGCACTAAACATTTGACACAAAGTTGTGGTGATATCAAATATGAGGCAAAACGCTTACAGTACCAGGCAGGAATAGATACAGGAATGAGAGAAAGCATAGGATATAAGAATATCTATCATATTTTCAGTTTGGGCTTCAGCACTGACTACGGGAGAGAATCCAGCAAAATATTTATTAACTAAAGCCCCAGTCATCTCAGATGCATCCCCAAGTATGTTTATACCCATGGCACTCCAGTGCTGACCAACAGTGATGTCTTTGAGAGCAACTCTGAAAGCATTTAAGTAAATAAAAAAAATAAAAATACAAATTTGACTGTGGGTCCGTTTAAATGCCTGACACCATGCAACTAATCAAACTTCCAAAAAGACCTGCTTAAAGCAAGAAAAAGCTTTATGCCTCCTCATCTCTTACTATATTAGCAGTGAAGCAATATGTTCTGCTTATCTGAGATTATAATCTGGTCCTGAAGTGATAAAAATTTAGAGGAACATGAAATATTTGATAGAGCTGCACTTTTCTCAGAAATGTCATTGAGTTGACTAACACACACTTTCAAGAGGAACAGTGAGAAGTAGAGCTAAGTAGAAAGCTTTTCTAAATAATTTAAAAGATATTCTTCTATCACCACAATAGAGAAATTACTACTGATCTAGTTTTGCATCCCACCTACATTTAGCCACAAATAAAAACATATAAAAAAACTACAAAACCTCCAGGTGACATATCTAACAGGAATACAGCTTTTGAAATATAAGAGTCAGTTTCATGACAGTATCTGGGAAACAAAATACACACACCCCCTTTTCAAGAAGAGAAAAGAACACTTGCTTCAAAGCTTAC
>KZ505748.1:8400-27553 GCA_002844005.1 Limosa lapponica baueri
GTACTGGAATACATAGAAACATTGCAATAAGATATATGTTAAGGGGCAAGTTTATTTTTTAAAGATGTTTTATAGTACAGAGAGACCAATCGAAAGTAATTATGTTTGATTTATGATAATATAAATGAAAGAAGGTGCTATTTTTAATATTCCTTGTGGTGTAAAATCATACTTCATCTTAGAGGATTGCGATTGCATGAGTTCTTTTGTTTAAAAATAGATATTGATATTATATGAAGAACTGGAAGCTTATATTTAAAAGAACATGATGGTAAGATTACAGTAACTAAATTTATTAAATTTTTCTTTCTGCATAATACTGAAAGGGACTGTAACATCTTCTTTTACGTTTTGCAATCATTGTAATTTCATGAATTAGTAACGAGAAATATATTGAAATATATCGGAAAGTTAAGAAAAGATTAAAACAAAGCTTGTATCAGATGTTCAGGAATAAATTATATTGCCATTACAATAGGCTTCTGCAGTTTCCATCAATTAGAACTAAAATGGGCTCAACATTTTTATTTCACCATTTCTTTACATCATAAGCCATCAGTAGCATGACACATAATATTACTAATTTACCAAACAGTCAAACTGTTCACAATCTTTAAAAGAACAGTTGCTAGTAATAAAACATAGTAACACTGCGGTCCATTTTCACAGCAAATTTTGCCAGACATTTTGTGTGGGTTGCCATAATTTAATTGCCTTCTTCTTTACCATATATTTCAAAAGCTGAAACACACAACAGATAATAAGTCTTTAAATTCACAATTTCCATTAAAGATAATTCTCTTTTAGATGGAGATAGGTTAAAATTAGGTGCATAGCAGTGTAGGGATAAATATTTAATGGTTAAAGTAATGAAAATTCACATTCCGCTCTGAACTTTCTTGAGCCGCAAATTAAGAGAAAACCTCACAGAAACAACCATTAGTGTGAGCAATTGCACTCTCATTAGTATAGATAGGAATTATGCCATAGATATCAGTGTAAGAAGGATCCAGACCTCCTAAGTGGTGCTTGAATCTTTCCCTTTCCCCATGTCAACCACATAGTGAATTACTGTCTCCTAGAATATATTTAATTTTGATTGAATATGACAGTTATTGGACGATGAACTGAAGAGTTTTGAGATCTAACACGGTAATGAGGATGCAGGGACCCAATCAACCTCTCTGTCAGCCTTTCAAAAGCTTTCCGATTACGTGTGATTTTCAGATTGCATGTGTGCTGTTCTAAACTTCAGCTGAAATTCTCATTGCTGTTAGTGGGAGCTACAAGCGTATGTCTCTAGTAGGACTGTAAGTAGGTTAGAGCATTTCATGCATTGTGTACTACTGGGGCTTTTTGCCCACGTTCTGTGTGTAAATGGTTCCACACTGAATACTGACCCTATAGACTTCAAACTTCAAGAAATAATTGGTCTTGAATCCTAATGCATACTCTCATAAAATTTGTACCTGCTGAGTTCTAAAACAAGAGCTAAACTAATATGGAATAGTTAAAAAAGAATCCAGATCCATTATTATGGAACATGTTCTGTGGTGTTATTTCTTCTAGTTCAGGACCATTCAGTTCTCTGTGGTTCCAGATATTCCCTATTTCCTAGTGTGCCTTTTGCTTTCCCTGTTTGCACAATAATGTTGAAAAGTTGACCTTTTTGAAATTAGTAAGCACTGCTTTGGAAGAAAATGTCTACAGACTCCAGGAACAGAATCTATGTTACTGTCACCTTTTTTTGTGTCAGTACATTTAACGGGTGAAAACTCTGTTTCATGCAAATCTAAACATCAGACCCAAATATGCAGAACTACCTACTTCCAGCCTGCAGATAAAACATGCTAATTTTTGCCACTATGGTTATAATACTGCATGTTGCACAAACTAGCAGACAAAGAAGTAGACTTCATATTGATATTCATATTGAACTTCATATTGATATTCTGTATTCCTCTGAATTTGCTTAAGGTGAATCTTGCTTTCTTAACAAGAGAAAAGATACATTCCATATGTTGAGAAGTTAACAACTTCCACCTTTGGAGAGACTTCAACAAGTACACAGGCTTAACAAAAAGATAAAATTAGAAGATATTTGGGGTTTGGAAAAGAAAGCTGCTGATGAAACCGACCTTTAAATATTGACAATAAAAGAATCAATGTCGTTAGAAGGACAGCTTTTGTTGACTTGAAACCCTTTTCTACTTTACAATCTTTCCATAGTCCCAAGGTTGCTATTTCCTCAGCCCATTCACTGTTTTTCTGCCCTTTTCATCTGAACATTTAAAATCAGTTTTGACTTATTTTTAAAGGTAAGGAAACATTTAAAAGAATTAATTTTCATCAGTGCTAGCTGTAAAAGAATAGTTCTGGTTAGGATATATTATCGCAATTTCTTGTCCTTTTTCTGATATTTATTCTCTATTTAAGGATACTGGAACATGCTAAAGTATTAAAGTGCTCCCACTATACTTTCTCATGCTTTCTAATAGTGAGAGCAGGAAGAATAGGGGAAGAAATTGAAGACAGCAATAATTGACAAAGTAGTAAAGAAAACCATACTTTCCTGAAATATAAGCAATACCTACCCAATATACGTCATTGACAGAGAAAACAATCTGCTCATTTGTCAGCATAGCTTCACCACTTTTACTTTTTTGGCCTTCAAATAGTGCAATCAGGGTATTAGTAATATCTCAAATGCAGTACTACAAAGCAATATGTTCATTGTTTGTTTATTCTTCAGAATTTAACATAGGCTGGAGATATAAAAAGTACACTTTAAATAGGAGATGATAATTTTTTCAATACCCTAACCCTACAACTCCTTGATAAAGTGAAGGACAAAAAAAAAAAAAAAAAAGTGAAATTGTATTTTTTGTTATTTGAAATCAGGGGTTTCTTGAAGAATTAAAAAGAAAAAACCTTCTCACCTCATCATAGGAGATACAGTGTTCCTGAATGTTTTTGTTCATGAAGTGTTTTCTTGTTTGAACAGAATTGAAGATGTCTCAGTTTATTGTCAGGAAGATGATGAAAAGCAGGGAAAAGATCTGCAGTATTGCTACAGCTGAAGATGTGCATGACCTGAAGATGTGCATGACCTGAAGATCTGCATGGCTGACTTGAAGAACTGTGGGGAACTCTTTGTCATTTTGGTTGTACCTTTTTCTAAAGCACAGGTTACAGATGTCACTTCCTAAACATCTGTTGAGGTATATAGCAAGTTCAAAGCTATTCACTGTGTCTGAGAGGTCCCTAAATGCTCTCTCTGTCTCTGAAACTTCAAACTATGCCTGTTCTTGCAGCAGACAAGAGCATGTGAGGTTTTTGTTTACTCTCAATGACAGCTTTTTCAGGGCATTTTTTGCAATCTCCTTGTGAACATTCCATCCTTCTTTATATCTCATATTGAAAGTCATATAACACTCATTTTCAGTCAGAGAAAAATTATGAAGATCTGATCTGCCAACAGAGCTTTCTCCTTATATTAATAAAGTCTGCTTAAATGTGTCAATGCCATGCAGAACTACCACTGTCATGGATCCCAGGTTTGTTTGACGCATGTCTGTATTTGTCCCTTGATTTTGTTAATGTTTTACGAGGATCTTCTCCAACTTGCAGCAAGTTTCCAGTAATCAACAAGCTGGTTGGTTGCAGAAGCCTCTTCATCCTTTTCTTACCTGTCTTGTTGCACTTTATAGCAACAAAGACACTTGCAAATATAAACAACCCTATCATCTCATAACTGGTCAGCAGTGCTGTGAATATTTCTGTATAGCATAGATTTTGAAATTTAAACAGTATTCAACACAGTGTGTGTCATAGCACACACAGATAAGCACACGTTTCTCTGAGAAGTAAAAGGAAGACCTATCTATTGGAGGCATTGATCATAATTCTGCTTATACTTGATAAAACTCATCCTGCATTAAGAGGGTGTCTTATGGCCTGCATGAAGCCCTTAAAGTCTCCTTTACTTTTTGTATTGCTCTAAAGCTAAAAATGTGATCTAACTCCTTCATTCAGCCTTAAATAAAAACCTATCTCCTTTCATGATTTTTTAAAATTATTTTAGACTACAGAAAACAAAACAAAACAACATACCTGCTATAAAGAAAAGACAGTTTTGCATGTGAATATAAACTTTATGTTTTTGGAAGAGTAAATGGATCAGAAGCTGCCATTTACTACAGGTGTATTGCAGATTTCTAATAATAGCTGGATTTGCAGATGTTGTCTGTTTATTTCATTTTTGTCAGGTAACTGCATGATTGTACAGGCTCCACAAAGAGAAAAAGGGATCCTCAGTCAGTAACACATTTGTAAGAATCTTCATCAGCCCTCATGTCTAAGGATATTGCCGATGAGACACAATATTCATTAAGTAATGAAAAATTTGCTTGAAACTTTTTCCACTATAAGTCTCAAATGCACATCACAAGCATGCGTCTGTTCCTATAGATAATTGTTGCTAAAATATATACTACATATTCTTTGATTTTTTCATTTTTTTAAAGTTAAATGAATTATTATTCCTCTTAGTACTGCTGAAATTGCTGATCATTACTATCATATTATCCTGCTTATCAAAACCATGTGTCATATGCTAGTTGTATAATTTTTTGTTATTATTATATGATAGTTAACTAAAAAAAAATGAAACTTTTAAAATAGCATGCCATTACAGACTTAAGTTTTAACAAACATAAACCAAACACAAGTTCCTCAAACCTCCTTTTTTTTCCCAACTGAATGAATAATTTCTGTATAAATATTTCTTAGTTAGTACACTATCATGCAACAAGTAAAATTACATAATTATGTAATTGAAGAATTATGATCAATAGCTTTTCCAGAGAAACAAGTTATTAAAGTCATGTAATTGTAGAAATATTAATAATTATGCATATATACACAATTTTTACATTAACAGTTTAGTCTTACCCAGTCTAATCCCTGAAGAAATTCAGTATTTAAAGTACAGTCTGTATTCTCTTTGCAAACTATGATTATTAATTTTAAAGAGTAAAAACTTGTCACTCGTGATTCTGTTCTGCTTCTTTTATAGAAGTAGACTTGGTTAGTAAATAATTCCTTTCCAGCATTTGAGTGAGAAGGCATGTTGACTTGTTGCATTGACGAAAAAAGGTTGTATCTAATATTTACAGCTAGTTCCTTCAGAGCTTCTGCAGCCTTTTGAGGCTAGACTGAAAAACTTTCAAACACTCTTCTGCTCCTAAATTTTAGGGGAGGAGAAAAAGGGAGGAGCTGGTGATGCCAGAGAAACCATAGAATAGAACAGTAAATTACAGAGCATGCGGACTGTAGTTCAGACAGCTATTTGCAAAATAGAACTATGCTTTGCAAAGAGGGTTTCAAACAGCAGTTTAAACTGCTACTAAAACAGAAGTTTCTTCTCACAGGACTCACATTGACTGCATGATTATCATCTGTCCTGTGTGCTACATTTCTACATACTTTCTTCTCTGAGAAGCAGTAAGTTTTGTTTGCATCAGAGTTAGCCTTTTTCTATCACTTTTCCTCTAGGTCTGATTTGTTATCATTTTTGTGACACCTAGATGAGAACCTTCAGCCCCCTGGGAAGTACATCATGATCAGTGCAGTATCATTTCCATCTAGTTAAACATCAGAGTAAAGGCAAGTTATATGTATGGCCTGAAAACAGAAGTCTGACTGGATATGCCAGAAACACTACAGGTTAAAGGTGTAAAAGTTTGCTGGTTTTCTTTAGAAAACATCATTGCCACCCTACTGAGGCCCGATTAAAGCACAGTCTGTTCCTGCTGGGATAACCCCATGTGCATCCAGATGCAGTAATACTCACATTCAGAATGGCTATGGCTCCCTCTCATGTCAGTTTTTTTGTACTTCATTGGGAAAGAATGGCTGGTGTGTACCGTCACATCTAATCACTCAAGCTTGAAACTAAACACACTCTCCCAATGTCTGTGCACACATACTCCACTAAGCACCAAAATTTTTTTTTAAAAAAACACAAGAATGACACTTAAGCCCACCTTGATCCATCGCTTATGGGAAAAATCTGCCAAGAGTGACATTCCTTAAACCAGAGGCAAAAGGTGCCTCTGGTTAGAGGAAAGCCACTGCAAATTCTATGGTTCCTTAGGCCTAATGTACCAATATCAGCACTTACATTTAGAGCCATTTAGACTGTTACTGACAGTCAGTAGTGTCCCTTCAGTGGATTCACTCTGACTATATAGCAAATGCGTGTCTCCACAGGAGGAGTCTGGGCTCTTCTAGTTTTAATCCCTTATCAGTCTTCATTTGTGCAGATGTTCATAAATAAATAAGAGTCTTCCAGGCAAAATCACTGCTGAGTCAATAGGAGCACACTTCGATCAGACTGCAGAAAGATCAATCACAGTTAAAATCTTCCAACTCTTTTCTGGTATGTCCAAGCCATGGCCAAAAACCAAGTTATATCCACCCAAATGACTGCATCCAAAAGACGTCTTGGACAGTGTGACTAGGACAGTGTTCAATGTCCTGACTTAACACTGGAAAAGCAGCGTCCTCATGTGCGTTCAGTCTAGGTCAATGAGAAAATCTCTTTAGAAAGCGAATCAAGAATCAGACGTTTGCTTTGAGATTCTGTAGTTAATTTGCACACACCATTTACACTCTGGCTTACCACCAACAAGGTTTGCATATAGAAAAAATCCATTTTTGGAATGAGAGACATTTTCAAATAAAATTTACTTGTCATAACCCAGTACCATTACTTTCCCATTTCATATTGCAGCAGGTGTCATTTAGAGAACAGAAAGGTTGGTAGAAGGCCAGCAACCTTATCCAACCACGTCTTGGCTAATCATAAACACTAATAAATAATTAAACAGCAACTGAGCAATGAAACTCTCTGGTTGTGAGTTCAGCCAACAGAGCCTTTCGTGCATGTAACAATTCCCTTTCACAGCAGTAGGCATGGCTGGTTGGAACCTCTGACTTCTGGCCTCTTGTCTACCAACTTATCTGTGCTTTTCATGAAGTTAAGGTTACGTGAAGCAGGTTGCAACTCACCCCAGAGCAGGGCCACCAAGGTAGCTGAAGCTATGAGGAGACACTAAGTGAAGGTTAGGGAGAAATCCTCCTGCTGCCTTCAGCTGTCTCATGAGATGTCACAGAGAAAATGGATCCAGACCCTTCTCAGAGGTGCTTGGCAAGAGGAAGAGAAGCAACAGAAACAGATGAAATTCCAGCTAGATTTTAGGATAAAATTTCAAGGCAAGGTTGTTAGTGACCAGGCCCCTGCAGATGCTGTGCAATCTCCATCCTTGGAAATATTCTCAACTCAACCATGTAGGGCCTGTCTACCTCAGTGGGCCCTTCTGTGGGCAAAGGCTTGGACTTGGCCTCCAGAGGTGTTTTCAGACTGAACTTATTCTGCAGTTCTCTGATGGCAAGTGAAAATCCGCTGGATGCAACTAAATCCAGTACTGTCAGGTGCAGCCACTGAAAACCCTTGAGAAAGACCTCCCAAAAATCTGAGGCATTTAAACAGCAAAAAACCCCTTTCAAACTGTTTTTACCAGAAGCTTTGTTTTTCTATTTTCATAAAATTTTGAAAGTTCAACTTTGTAAACATTCTCTGCTTTGTTGATACAGTTAAAATGCCTTAATATTCTCTAATGACAACATGATTTTATAAATAGCAAGCTGTGAGAAAAGATTATTCAGTCAGGAAAGCTCATTGCAAACTATCATCACAATAAAATCAATGGAATTGACAGCAATGAGTAAGAGCATGAGATGATACTTCTGAGAATGTGCATTGATGAAGTCTCTGAATAGCCCTGTGAAATGCAGACTGAGCAAATTCCAAGCCCTGGTTAGTATGATGCATAACATTTTAACAGTGGAATAATAATTAGTTGCAAAAAATAATCATTGCTTTCACTCAGAGCCTCATATAAATAAGAATCCAGGTCACAAAAGCTCCCTAAACATAACCCAGATAACTTTCTAGGGTTTGTAATCCCAGATATGTGTATTGAAGTGTATCTCCCAGGTATACTTGCTTCCTTTCCTTCCTGAAGTGCACAGGTTGTTCTCCCAATGGCAAGAGGTTTCTTTAATCTAAAAGGTTAAATCCTGGGCTTCTCCTCCATGGAGACTTTTTACTGTAGGTTCTTGCATGTGGAATCTACTCGCAGTTACAATAATTTTTATTCAGATTGGTTACTTTTATTTTAATTTACTTTTATTTAGTTAATTTCTGGTTTTTATTTTATATTTGTTATACTGGAACACATCTCCTTTTGTAGAATAGAAATAATAAAATTAATTCTTTTAAAAATTTGTTTTTCTTTAAAAAGTGTGAAAAAAATGAGACTCAAAAATTTTTTTCTTTCATTTTGAAGATTTTCATAAAATGCACAAAGTTATTCTTTATTATCTTATTGGCTTGTTATAAGTGTATTTATATATTCAAAATGTGAAATGACATCCACTTTCTTCCAAAACTTTTGTGTGATGAACTCTGAATGCAGAGATTTTATACAGTTAAGTGTTCGATTCCCTAACATATAAACATCTTCCTAATGTAAACAGAGCAGCTAAGAAAACCAGGTTTTTCTCATGCAACCCAGACCATAGAAGGGACTGCACATGCATAAAGATGGAGATAAATGCTACAGAGAGTTCATTGCTGCCACTATCATTACAAAGCAAGGAATTAATTTGGCAAAATAAAGAGCACAATATGAATTAAGGCATTCCTAAACGCTACAGTGTTTCTACAGAAAGCTCCGCTCTTGACCACTAGGGTAAAAGCTACATTTCCAGGCCAACTGGAGTGTCAAATCCTACCTCTACCCTTCTGGGAACAGTGTCAGGTCATCACAAGTTGTCTCATGTCTAGGCAAGGTACAAGGGTCTTTACCTTCATCACAGCTCCTAAGAAGCCTGATGACAGTTGGATGTAAATTCTGGGCAGCTGCATCAGAGTGTATGTAAGTAATTACTGGCACAGTTTGTGACCAGTGCTAAGGCAAGCTTTTGGGCTAACAACGGTCAGGGGTACAAAAGGGTATGAACATCTCTACCTGCAAGAACTTACGTTTTCCCTTCTATAGAACAAGTCATTCTCTGTATATCATTGTCACCAACAGCAAAAACTGCCATTGTTGGGCTGTGATTTAACAATGAAGGTGCGGCTAAGAGCATCAAACGTTATTTGAAAGTTTCTTAACACTATGCCATTTAGTCCCATTTGGACACATAGACTGCTTGATAATTCAGGGAAGCTCAAGCACTTGTCCACCTTCTATGTTAAGCAAGTGGTGCTGTGCCATGCTCTTTGTGGATACTCTTTGTGGAAAATTAAACTTCCCCTGCATTTTCTGGTTAAGAAACGAGAAATGGCAGAAAAGATCACTTTCAAAGCAACCATTCCATACTAAAGACATTATAGAGGCTATGCAAGCATTTTATGAAGATGGAGCTATTTTATTCACTTCTACTGGAAAAATAGGATGTTGGTTCAGAAGCATTTCCTTCAGAAAAAATATTCTAAAATACAGAATGTATTTCAGCATTTTTGAGTTACTTTTCCAAGTAACAATATTTAACAATAATTAAAGAACAATAATCTGCCTGGACTGCTTTCTGAATTCCTTGTTTGTTTCTCAGCCCATGAAACTGCCTTTCATCCAGTAAAGTTTCTATAAATGCAGAAATTAATTTCAGAAAATCAAAATGAATTCTGTTAAAGATGTAGATTTAGCCTGGCTTATACTTGTACTGCCAAAAAAAAGCAGACAATAAGGCGATTACTCAAACCAAGAATATATTTAAAATTTAAAGGGATCTTAAAGCATCTATATTTTTGTACACATATTATCTCAAATGGAGATAATCCTCTTAAAGAAGATTCTGAGACCAAAGCAATTGGTACAGTCTTGTGTGGAATAGGCAAAAAGAGAATAGAAACACACAGATAAAATTGTTGTGGTTTTTCTAGCTGCTTTCAAATCCAAGATACATAAAAACTAAGCTTCAAAGCTCCTAAAACTCCTTTTTCTTTTCTTTTCTTTTTTTTTTTAAATTTTTTTTAAATATCTCTTTAGACTAGCTGGGTTGGGTTTTTTTGTTTGTGTTGGTTTTTTTTTTTAATGGTTTTGCAAGGGCATTTGGGGGGTAGTTGTTTGGATTTTGGGTTGTGTTTTTTTTTTCTGATAAGTTTGCAGTTCTTTGATATTTATCTTCACAAAGTGACTTCTAACTAAAAGATTCTCTCATAGAACTCCAGGGAAACACAAACTTGGTTTGCTGAATATTGCTTAAGTTCTGCACCCCATTGGAAGGAAACAAGTTGTCTGGAGACATCTTGTTGCATCTTTGTTTTGTCCACAGTTTGGAAGGTGAAACAGTAACAAAAGCATGACTGTAGGGAATACAGTCTCTAACGGAGAGCAAAGTGCAAATAGTATTTGAACCTTGAAGATCCTGCGGATGAATATGTAGCTCAAATGTAACCTTAAATGCTCTACAGTCCCCTGTCACTGTCAGCATAGTGGAAACACCCCCTACCAGACAGTCTACTACAAGAAGATATTTTAAAGCAGAAAAAAGAAAGGAAAAAAAAAAAAAAGAACCTGACAAGGTGCTCTTGATAAAGGTCAGTAGTAGGCAGAGTAGAGGTGTGGTCAGCTTTTGGGTCATAATTTTATGTAACAGTGACAATATTTGATTTTTGATTTTGATGCATTCATACTGATCAAAAAACCATACCTCCTGTAGCCCAATTCCTATCAAATAACCAATAAATTATAGACACCCATTTAATGTAATTTTTTGTAGTAATCTGTTTCAGGATCCTGTACACACACACAGAACAAGAAACACATCTCTGAAGAGATGCGTTTGGGGCTTTTTTCCTCGGGTAATTTCTAGAGTATATTCAGATAGAATTACCTTCAATTGTCTCAATTTATGAAAAAAATAGCGGTGTCAAAGACTTACCACTTTTTTTTTGTACACCACAAGGAGGTGCAATTGATCTTTTTTTTTTTGTCTTTGTGGTTTTTTTGTTTGGGTTGGGGTTTTTTTGGTTTTGTTTTGTTTTGTTTTGTTTTGTTTTTTAATTTGGCCTGCCACACTTTTAATGCCAATTAATGTCCCATTAACTTTGATGGTTTTCTTTGGTATTTTTTTTTTGGCCTTATATGAAAACAGTCAATATTCCTTCTATTTCGTTCTTAGCTATGGTAAATGTGACTTGTTCTTTTGGGTGGCACAGTTACATTATTTTTTCATCAGTATTTCAGTTGCCTTGCTAACCTCACATCCCATGTGTTGCTTGTACTGATGCAGGAGGAAAAATAGATCATGAGAAAATCCCCAAAGCACTGTCCTGATACTGAGATTTTATTTTATTTTATTTTTTTGCTTTAAAAAGTGCAGAAGGAACATTATATTGGATTAGTTATATTAAAGGATGAAGTTCATGAGATAATCCTGCACTGTCAGGAGACAGTACTAGTTCATCATAAAGAGCATTTCTGGCTGCCATTTCTGTTGAAGTTGATAAAAATCTGCATTATGTATTTTGGATCAGTTATCATCCATCTTGCTTTTTAATATGGTAGATAAAAATACCTTCAATTTGACCTTCATAGTGTTTATCATTTACATTATGCAAGTGCAATCAACTAGTAGTCTGATTTAGCAAGTTTAAACAGTATTTACATGTAAAAATATTGTTCTAACCCAACAGACACTCATGTTTGTATTTAACTGTATTTCTATAATACATCTTGTATGGTAGGAATAAAATAAATTTATTTCCTTTCCTGAATTTTGTCTAACATTCATGATTTTATGGATATGAAAAATACAAGGCCAAAACATAATGTCCCAAAATATTTGCTGCTGATAGCAACACCGACAAAAGTTGAAGACAGCAAGTACACAAAACTTTACAGACTCTAAGATCATGTCACAGCACTCTGTGCCATTACTGACAGATAGCTTTTCATATTGATGCACAGTTGCTATTTCTTCAGCTTCTTTGTGCTGACTGCCAAAAATGTTGATTGATAAACTCAACTTCTGTTTATTTTCTCTGGAAAAGTGTTGCACCTTTTCAATCTGAATAGTTAACTGATCCTCAGGATTCAGTAGTTATTTTCTTATTTCACTCATGTTTTCCAGTAGGTGAAAAAACCTAAAGACAGAAGCAGGACTGCTACAAAGCCATTCCTTAAGCATATCTACAAAAGCTGCATGGTATGCTGTTCTCCTTAGAATTTAAGTAATCACTCTTCTACTCACAATCCTTGCTTCTTTTGGTCAGTACTTTATCCTGAATCTCTTTCTTAGTTCTTCTTCTGGAAGACACACTGACAAGATTAATCACACTGGGGTGGGAATATCTTTGCCCCAAAGCTCCCTTAAACAGTGCCTCACCTATCACATAGTTATATCATGTTTAGGCCACTTTACTGTTTCCTCTCACACCTCTCCATGTGTTTGAAGTGTGTTGGTTTTCATTGTTTCAGCTATCTGTTCTCACAACTAAGCTTTATTGTTTCTTCTATTTACTCTGTGTGAAAAAGCATGATTACATTGCCCTGTGACTTTTCACTCAGCCTTTTTATACAATAAAGCTATATTCCCTTTTGTTCCTTGCATTTGTCATAAATTCCTTATTACTAGCCTTCCTGACGTTAATAGACTCTATTAATTCATCCTCCTGTGATGGGAACAAATTTACAGTATTCCGTTGTTTTCAAATTTTATCTTGTTGGGTTAAAAAACACAACTTGAGAAAAGCTGTTTTCATTTTTCACTTTTTTATCATCAAAAGACAAAAATGTGTTTAGAAGAAATGTGCATTCTTAATTGTATTTTTAAGGAGTACGTAGGTAATGATCCTGGACATAACAAAAAATTCATCATTTGTCTGGTAAAGATGAGACAATAACTGAACTCCTCACCCCTTATTGATGTAGCATTTTTCTCCCCATTCCTCCATGATAAGTGCCACTCCACAGACTTTTATATGGATACCATTTATTTATTCTATACCTAGGTAGCAATGCTGGATCCATCCTTATTACCTGCACTTGTTGCACCACAGGTTAGAGCAGATGAATCTGTCTTAAAAGTCAGTGCAAACCTTAACTACTCCCCAACAGAGACAACCACTAGTAATCATTGGAGTGATCACTTTGTCCTGCAAAGAAAGGTCATCTCAACAGCTCTATGTCTGTGTTTGTTTAATACCGCAAAATGAAAATAACATGTTTGCAGAAAGGTGAAGGTGATTTTGTGCTTGTACTCCATGTCTCAACTTCAAAGCAATTGGATCACCACAACAAACCAAAACCTCTGATATTTTCTTTCAGGGATCTGCTTGCAGTTCCCTCACTCAAAAGTGAACACCAAAAGCATTATCTTAAGTGAGACATTTTGTCACAGTTGAGGCTGAATTGGCCAATTACAGGCAACAGATGCTCTCCCCCCACTTCTCACTCTGAGGGGAAGACGAGGAGAGATAAAGAGATTTTCGAGTTTAGAAGGAACTAAACCACTTTAATGAAATATTAATAATAAAATAAAAAGGAAATAGTTAAATAGATACAATATATACAAAACTGCATCAAACTCCCAGGATGATATCACTGGCAGGCATGGGGGAAGTCCTGCACTAGACTCAGTGGCAAATGGGAACTGGATTCCAGCTCTGCAGTCAGGAACACATGGATTGGGATCAAAGGCAGATGGACAGGGTCCTCTTTGGACATCAGCCACTGAAGAAAAAAAGCTGACCCTTTGATCCCTCAGCTTTTATTTTCCAGCAGGAAATTTGTTTCAGGCTAAGTTCCACCCCTCAAACTAGAAATGCAACTCTAATGCTTCCAAAGGCATGGCATACTTATTCAGACAGCCCCTAATCAACTGTGACTCCGTAACTCCTTATTATGGATCTTTAAACATTACTGTAGTGTGCTGGAAATGCATGCTGGAAATGTAAGCAAATGATTTCTACTTAGTTCTGCAGTCATATTGGTAAAAGCATTGCAGTATGTTGTGCCACCTCTGCTCTAATGCATCCTCAGTGAATGCATTCCAAGAAGTTCTTATCCTCTTACTAGTTCAAATATGTCTAATCATCGTGTAATTATTCCTCATCTTAGTGCAATATAGATCACTGAAATGAAGTACTTCTTGCCCTTACATTCTACTCCCACCTAGTCACTGTGTAAAAGAAAAAGTATAAAAGGTTCCTGATACCCTACTTTGCATCATTCCTGGAGAAGTTCCATGTCCTCAGAGAAGAAATATTGCAGCAGCCAGATTTTTCTGTTTGAAATCATCCATTCAAAGTTCCCAAAGTCATTCAATTTTTATGACGTTCACAAACTAGAGCCCAAGGTTGCATGGCTGAAATTTAAGCAGTAGTAGATATTTAACTTCAGCATTTAAGCACAGATTATTTTAAACCTCTGGCAATATCTTCAAAACACTTGTATTGCAGGAGTCCTAGTTTCTATTGACCTCTATGTATCTTATTATCTCAGTTTCTTATTTACTTTGCTCTGCCACAGATCTCTTCTAAGGTTTCTGATTCACCACAATGTTACATTACTTTTATATTGAATCCACCACTATGCTTAGCAAAATGGAGAAACACAGTCGTGTTATCATTTTTTTATTAATTTTTTATTTTAAAAGTTTGACTAATATTATTACCAAGTCATTTAACACATATAAAATAAAAACACACAGACAAGTCTTACACTGAGTTTGAGTCTGGAAAAGTACCACCCTGTAAGCTGAAAGCAGTGCATAACTTTATAGCTCTTAGTGGTATAACAAAAAGCAGATTCACAAGACAGTCCAGCAGGGCAAGTAAATCATTAACAGTCTGTGAACATGAAATTGCTTTGTGAGAAGATTAAGGAACTCCCAGACACTGCTTAAATAAAACATCAATACAGTTTTACTTTTAGCAGATAAGAACAAAGTTCATTCTTATTTATATTAGCACCTGAGCTTAAGTTGCAGTTAAAATCATCACACCACTACTAGATCAGTATCACTTCACTGATGTACTATTTATGTAAAGATCTGGCTAAGAGCATGATTTCCAGATATTGCTCCTAAATATAGGCAGTGTTTAAGATACATATCAACACACAGGGGTAGCCTTATGGTTGTGCTGTGTCTGTATAGTCTTGAATAGGGTTCTAGACATTTCTCATACAGATATAGTAAAGACAACCACAGTAAACAACTATGAATGAGCAAAGAAAACACTCAGATGAAATCTCAAGTTATATATAGTAAAACTGACACTTCTACAGAAAGGATAGAGAGTATTTTCAATGACTGCCACCTAGTTCATCTCCATTCTGAATTTCTAGAAAATAGCTGTCATACAGCCCAGAAACATAATAATGTCCTTAAAAAGGCTGAGCGAAATGAAGCTGATGAAAATTCTAGTCAGGCTTGTTTTTCTAGAGCATGTTCAATCTGGTGCCCATGAATTCAGAATCCAGACTGAACCTTTCCCTGAAAGTGGTGTCTCTTCATTGCCTACTTCATGGTCTCTTCTGCTATGACTCCTTATAAAGGTGAGGATGTCATCATGATGAAAAACTGACAGTTTTAAACAAAAGTAAAAACATAGGCATAAATATAAATGGTATGCTGGTCTGATGAGCAGGTTGTGTAAGAACATTTTTTTATGATGGACATCCCCCCGTCCTCCCTCTCTGCATTAGTGAATTCCAGGAGCAAATAATATTCAGAAGCATTTGCTGCAAGCAGTAGACTAAGGTATGGTAGGAGTACTTTAGACTGGAAAAACAGTAAATAGCCCAAACAGCTCTAAGTTTTAATCCCCAATTTATCATTTATTTTTTGTCACATTTGATGTCAGTTATTAATTTTTTCATTTAACTTTAATCTTCCATCTTGAGTAAAGAATGGCTGCTAAAAAAGTTCAATGATAGTTTTCTAAACTAAGGGCAATAAAAAGTATGGTAGCCTGAATTCAAGCAACCTTCAGGACTTGATGAAGGATCTTCCTTAAGCAGTATATGTTTCTGTGTTTGAGGTAAGGAATTGTGAAGAGAGGTACGTGCACATAGCGGAGATTAAAAGTTTTAGTCCCATAGAATGAAGGATTCAGAAGGAACAAGCTGGTGGTGGGGAGGAAAACTACATCTCCATTTACTAAGAATGGTCTCCAGTTATAGTGTTTTTCAAATTAATTTGAAAAGTTTTATTAGACCAGTTCTAATTCAGAAATCTGTCCTCTTATGGCCAGAATTTACAGACATTAGATTGTTCATATTAGAAAAGTTCACATCCATTTACTGCATTAATTTGGTTAAATTAATGAGCATCAGTTTAATACTGAAAAAGTGAAACTTTAGAAACTTTAGCAAAAGAATGGAAAAGAAATTATGACAATGAAATCTAATGAGATAAGGAATTAGAGCCTGTAAATTAAAACCTAGCTAATAAGTCTTAATGCACAAGAATCTAAGTAAGTTAATTAGCACAAAACAAATCAAATTCTCTCTGCAGTATTCCACAACTAGCCAGCAATAATTAAATGGTGTTCAGGGTTACCTTGATGAGAACAGATTACTTTCATTCACTCTTGTAAAGAACAAAAAATTGTTTGGATAGGAGAAGGAAGTGAACAGTGAGTAGCATGTAATGAATTCTTTGGTTCAGAGTTTTTTCAAGATTTAACAGTCCAGTGAATACATTTTTATTCTGAATCTCCCACCTATTAATTTTTTCCTGTAAGAAAGAGTAGAAAATTTTTAAAGGAACGAGGAAAGTGGTATTTCAAAATGTAATTCCCAATTTAGACAGCAGGTCTCAAGAAAACTCAACAGCGAAAAAAATTTATAAATATACACAAAAGTCATTAATTTCAACACCTGTGGTGAAACAGAAAATGAGGTTGCTTAAAACTTCATTTGGGGATACAAATCTCAAAGAATCTAATAAAAATTATAATAGATAGGGTTTTTTATTATGAATGTGAAAATAGCCCCAAATGTGTATAAGAAGAAATTATGACGATGAAAGACATGAGTGTTCTAATAGGAAAATATGAGAATAAAGGTAGTCTTTCTGATGAAGTACTTATATGCTGAAATTGCTTATTAGGTGTGAGTGTTACCATGGGAAGAAAGAAAACAACAGAACTTTGGTGGTGCAAACTCCCCATTAAAGTGATAAATAATTTTAGGGTATAGTTAAGCCTGGAGAAAAATTTAATTTCTGGGAACTAATCCCAACTTCTGGTAAACAGTTTTTGCAGAAAAAGGAGCAGGCGAAAGTTAAGTCGGTGCTTTCATTAGTGTTTTTACTACATTTTAATATAAAAGTATTTTTCCTAATTAAACATTGGCTGACTCTTACCAAACCTTCCCCAATCTCTTACTAGTTAAAGAAGGTATGTGCAAAACTTGCTTAAGTGATATTTACTGTGCAGAAATTGGAATAGTTCAATTTGTAAGTACAGTATTAAGTCCTATAGTAAGTCTAACATTCTTAATTTTTCTGCAATAGGTCTTCATTCTAAATTGTATTCTACAAAACTGCAAACTGACCTCTCAGTCCTGCTATTGGATATAAAAAAGAGCAACTTGTCACTGGTCAAGTTGTGTAAATGCTATCTGATTTGCTAAAATATAGTTAATTTCTACTTTGCCATTCTTTTATTTCTATTTCATATTAACAATTCTAAAACAACTGTAGGATTTTCTTCCATTGCTTTTTTGAGTTTATTTTTTAATACATCATGACAATTTGAAATCTCTTTGGTCAACCACCAGTGTTAGAGGTGCACACACAAGCTAACCGGTCTTTGCTGTGTCGCTGTGTCTGTAATAGCACCAACATCACAACTGTAATTGAAGTATGACGTTTTCTTTGGTAAATATATGCTATCTCAGAACTCTGAGGTCCCCACCTTTTGATACTAGCCCTTTTCTCACTTACGCTGGTTATTCACAGCTGATTCAGACCCAGTGTACAACAATAACGTGGAACAACACAGTAAAAGAAGTAAAACCATGACACACTCCTTTTGCTCCTATAACTCTCACTATCTTTTTTTTTTTTCTGTTGGAGACAGGAAAAGATAATCCAGAATAATTGCTGAGTTTCTCTTGCTTCACCTACTGTTAGAATATCTGGAATGTTAATGAAAGTAACAATATCTAATGTAAGATAGAAGGATTTTAGAAAAACAGATGTAACCCAAGAAGAAAAACAGTTGCAACTATTAAGCATAGCCTAGTGATTATATCCACTAGATTAACATGTCACTTCAGATACCATCTGAAAAGTGCTATCAGTAACTATTAACAGAAAACAAAACTGCAATAAATTTCTCAGATAATAGTAAAAAAAAAAAAGTTAAGAGATTATTAATGCTTGGAAATCAAAGTATTTTTGATAATGCAGCATAAAAATCCAACCACATCTGCTTTCACTACCACAAAACCTAAGGGCTTAATCCTGATTACACATGCTATAATTTGAAATATTTCAAATGGTCAAAGTACACCATGAACAGCAATGAATTGGCAATATTAGACTATTTACTACTGCAATCTCTCACATAATTTGAGTAGATTTGGGGGAATTCAGCCATAAAACTTAGGTCTTGAATTCAACAAATTTTTATCAATGGAAACAGTGAATGGGTAAGAAGCAAGTGTCTTGAACTTTTACTAAACATTTTGTAGTAGTCTTTCATGCAATGTTTATATTAGGCACTGTATTCATTTATCAGGTTTTCAGGAATAAATGGGAATATATTAAAGACAGGATGCAATATAATTCATTTTAACAATTAATTAATCTAGTTTTGAAGGAGTTTGTTAATGCTGTTTGAAAGAAAACATAATACAAGAGGTACTGAGGATGAACTATTATATACCGAAAGTTTGCTGTTGATACCCCAATCATTAAGGAGGCCATCTCATGGAATCTCTATAGTAATTTTGAGAATGACATTTAATTATGAAGAAAAAGATGTTAAAATGCCAATCAGCGAGCAATGTATGTCAGCTGAGTACACAGTCTTAAAAAATCTTTGGGACTCAGTCAATTTTAG
>KZ505748.1:28198-52154 GCA_002844005.1 Limosa lapponica baueri
GTTGGCCTTTTTGGCCACCTGGGCAAACTGCTGGCTCATGTTCAGCCTGCTGTCGACCAACACCCCCAGGTCCTTTTCTGCCAGGCAGCTCTCCAGCCATTCTTCCCCAAGCCTGTAGCGCTGCCTGGGGTTGCTGTGACCCAAACACATCCCCTAGGAGCAGCAAAACGTCTTTCAGTGCAGAAGTTCTTTTAATACAGAAAATAGCTGGTTTGAGAAGTCATGCTCAAGTGACACTTTTCTGGTAAATCAGCTGTCTTTGGAAAAGTCTAAAACCTAGTGAAACATGGGAGTTCATAAAAGTAGTAAAAAAAACACCTCAAAGAATGACTAAATAGTCAGCTAAATCAAATATCTTTGTCCAGTAAAAGCTCTTCTTCAGGTTTACTACAGGTAGTCATACACAGAGGAAAACAGCAGCAGAAAAGGTTTTTTTCATTCAGAACAGGAAGAATTAAAAAGGCAGCCCTTGAAAAAAATGCAGGATTTGTTTGCATGAAGTAATAGAAGATAAATCTTCATGTGACAGGCTCCTTACACAGCTCGCTCAGCTCTAATGCAATCAAGCGCACCATGACAAGGTGCAAATAGAACCTCTCACAGTTAACTCCTTTTTCCTTAGCAATAAAAAAGTCAGAAACAACAAACTAGAAGACACTACTTTAAGACAGTAATTAATACAAAGACTTCCAAGTAGGACAGACAGATACCACCTGCCATAAGCAATTCAGATTGTCCCATTTGGGGAATCCCGGTGAATCAGTCACTTCAGAGCCAATCTATCAACTCACAGTCTGAACAGTGCTGCACTCCAGGGGCTTTGTCCTCTATTCCTTCAATATGTGACACTTCATAAAACTCAAGCATTTTCCTGACTGCTCTGCTCTGCTCTGCTGTTCTTTTCAGCTGCAAGAGCACACGTTGCAAACAGCAGCACCATGACTAAAATGTTTCCCATAAAATTTACTGCTGTACTGATTTCCCAACAACTGGTAAAGACTCATCCATTACTTTCATTTTGGGGGACATTTTTCTAGTAGAATTTTTTACAGGAACGTTATGAGTTTTGGAGCTAGAGATTTGTTTCTTGGCAATAAATTCAGCAGTGTTGTGACTAGAATTCTCGTAGGCAACATTTTCCTAGATTCAGATATACACGTGTTTTATAGAAAATAGATAATTTAAACATTTTTCTCTCTCTTAATGAAAATCTGACTTACAGTTAACACGGAGCATGTGCTAAATGTTTGTATTATTTCTTAGTTAAGTGATCGTGCTCAATACTTGCTTTAGGGTGGCAGATGTTTACTGCTTACCTTAGTTTCCAATATATATCAAGTTAAACTAAACTCTACATTTTATGCTGTATACATATGAAAAAGTGTGTATTTTACCACTAAGGTGCAACAGACATGTAGTTCACATGAAGAGGTTGTTTTGTCCTGAAAAAAGTTTAATAATGATAGTGTACCAATACACAATAGTTGCATCTCCTCCAAAATGACATACATTGTTTCACTGCTGTGGGCATGGATCTGCCTGAAATAAACACATAATAAATAACACACTTATAAATTCAGTCGTGCCAGACATCATTTAGAGGATGGACTTATCTGAAGTCCCTAGGCTTCTGGTAGCTTGACTTGGTGACTACTGGTGCATTTTACAGCAGAATGAAGACCAAAATTGATGGACAAGTGCCAAACTATCATTCATCCTCCACTGATCTGCAAATGATCAAGTCTAAAGGTGATGAATAATACGACAATTTCTGCATGTGTTAACATACTGCTTCCCCTCTGCAGAGTGCATTACCATCTACCAGGAGATATTCAGCTTTTTTGAGTGTAATATTACACCACATTTATGTTTCTCAGGAATCCACACTAGAACTAATGGAGACACAAAAGATGTTAAAATATTTGCAAACTGTGAAAACACATGCAATCCAAATAGCAAAAAACCACATCTAAAATGCAAACTACCTCCACCTCTCATTATAGAGGCCTGACCTTGTTACACTGCTGAAGCAGTTTAAGGGTAATGCAGCTAAACTCATTGAGTTGTGCTGATATAAAGCTGGTATGACATTGGCTTCAGGTATAAGTCTGTGTTGAGTGTTAGCAACTATTTTAGAGCTTTCCATACTCCAAGGCTACAAAAAGAAAGATGTAGAAAGGGCTTACATGCAATGAACAGACCTAAAACCTGTGGATGGGTTGCCAAATGCTGCATCATTCAGGTAACTAACAAATGTACAAGTGGGTAGGGTAGTCACAGTACAGACAAGTGCTGGCATAATTTATCCAGGATGTACAGAATTGCTAGGAGTGGCTGTGAAGATGGTTGATTGCTCTGGTGTGTTCACATCTGTCTGGGCACTAATGCCTATGCTTGACAAGCTCAGTGGCAAAAATTCATCAAGATGCTCAGGAGGGATTGTTTTCAAGTTGAGGCAAGTGCCTTATACCTGCCTGTTCCCTTGGGTCTACTCCTATTGTGCTGACTGTTACAGAGCTGCCTGGATGACTCTCAAAAAACTCCTTCCCATGAGTATGGCAGTTCATTTCCTTTCACATGAAGAACACTAGGAAACTCTGAAGTTTCCTAAAGCTTTAGAAAATTCCTGCTAGCACACAGTGGCAGAAAACAAAATGTGGCCTGTCACAGCAAAATGGAATCCCTTGTGATCCAATAATTAATACAAAATTGAAGATGCTGATTTCCATGCTATCTTCATTTCAAAAGAAAGTTTAGATTTGTTATCTTCATAGCCTCAGTGGTTATAAAACATTAAATTGGGTACTACACACTTCTTACAGTGATTTTTGTTATGCTCTCTGACATCTCATGCAGGTGTCTACTCATGGACTCTCACTGGGTTCCCACATACAGGGTTTTCGGAACAATGCTTTTTTTAGTAAAATGTAAAATCCAACACCAATGTGGTTTCTGAGTAATCATAATATCTATGGGATTTTGCTTATGCAGCAGTAGCATGTATGTTGAAAGCGGTTTTTTGTTGTGATGGGTTTTTTTTGATAATAGATTTCCAGAGAAACTTTTAATACAATTGGAATATGTGTTGCCTTTTAAAACAAAACCTAATTCTGAAGAGATTCTCCCAAGAAATCTGTGACATATATTATGCAGAAAACATTATTAATGGCTTGGCTTTGCACGCTTCTTCTCAAAACACAAATTTTGTTGGAATAACTTGAAGATAATTACCAAAATTTAAAAAACCCTACTTTGATAGAAATGAGAAGAATGAGTAATTTTATATTATTCAGTGGAATTAAATCTGTAATGAAGGACTGCTACAGGTAAGTGTGATAAAAAGCTTTTTAGCTGGTGTAATTTCATTGATTCCAACACATATCAGTAATCTGAATGTGATTTCTCATTATTTACACTGTGTGATATAAGCCTTTCCTTTTTTTCTACATCAGGATTATACCAGAAGTGCACTATTTTAATTTTTTTTCCTCTCTTTTTGACATTAAATAAATTTGTGTAAGTTGATATTTGGGGTTTGCTTCTATATATTTTGGAAAAGCTTTTGTTCCCCAAGAAGTTGATTTTTATTTTTCCGCAATCATTCCCATTACCATGTCAATTTGGAAAAGGATAGACTAATCTAACACACATTTGAGCAAGTTATACCAGCAAGCAGACTGGCAGAGGGTGCAATTTTGGGCTGTACCATTCCTTATATCCTCAATCCTCTGTCCTCCCTGACCTTGACCAGAGGATACCACACTTACAGCCTTCCTGAAAGCTGGAGAGACCAAACGTTCTGTGCCTAATCCTGTGCACTCTATTTTCCAAAGTCTCACAGCAGTTGTGAATCTACATTTCTGGCAGCCTTTTGTGCCAGGATATGCGGACCAGACCAATCTGTTTCAGATTAATTTAGTCAAGGAAGTGTGATACACTAGCCTAGTCTAGTAAGACAGGACTGTCTGCATTAGCTTTCTGTAAATATGTAGTGTATTGTGTATATAAGAGGTTTAATGTTAGCTGTCCACAGAGTTTTGCCTATTTGAGCTGGGACTTCAGCCACATTGTCATCACTTTTCCCTTTTTCTTCTTTTTTCTCACGAATACAATTTTTCAGGTGACATACAATATTCATCTGGATTTATAAATTTGCATAAAATTCTCTTTCATATGGGAAAAAGTGATTGTGCACTGTAGAATACCTATTTCAGAAAGAAAAGTTAATTTACAACTTTGTGAATTTGATCTTTCTCATTTACTTTTGTGTGCACACAGATGCAACCAGAAGGATCTGCCAATTAAAACTGTCAAAACCAGAGACCAACTGTTCTTTTTTTTTGTCTTTACAAATATCTGTGTGCTCTTAATAATTACTGGGAATGACAGATTTCTGACTTATGCATTTTCCATTGCGAAGAGAAAGAATGTTGGCGTGAGCACAGCTGTGTTATGTCCTAGATAATCAAGTATAAAAATAGTAAAACAATGGCCATTTTGGCATCCTGCACTCGGTTAACTGCCTTTGACTACAAGCAGCACTGTACATTACCCATAATACGGCTTCTGTAAAATACTAATCCCTAGTGTCAGATTTGCACAGTGAAATGCAGCAGCCTAGACCTACCCACTGTTACAACTTATTTATCTTGTATTTTTGAAACATCACAGTAAGATGAAAGTCAAATCTAGCCTTCTGAGAACAGAAGTATATTCTACAGCTTTGCATCACTAAGGGTAATAAACTGTAGTATATATAATTTTTTTTTTTGTCTTCTGAGTGATCATTTTCTCTTATTATTTCCTTTTTTAGGAAATTACAGTGGCAGGGAGTGCAAAACACAGCTACCCTATAGCTACATACATATTTCTCTAGATCTGTCTTTGCTTGCTTCTAGACCCTAGTAGCACTTGGTTTGTAATTGCCATGGGGAGAACTCTTTAATGGTAACCAGAATATTCCTTCCACTACTTTTGATTTTTAAATTAAAATTCACATTCTCCTTTTTGTTTTGCTTTGTCAAACAGTCAGACTTAGGCACAGATTAATATAGAACATCCCTAAGTGTACTTCAACAGCTTCTCATAAAAGTTTTCAAGTGAGGCACACTTGTAGATAAGTGAATTCCCTTGCCCATGTGGACCTGGATATATACACATGACTACAGAAAGAATATTCCCATAATTGTAGAAACACAGTCAACAGCATGTTCATCTTATGATCTATTACAGCTATACCCGCTTTCCAATGCTATGTGTTAATGTCTTTGGATGTCCAAAGTAACTTAGTAGTTGCAAAGATACAAGTACTCATATACTCAGGACCCAAACGTCAGGCTGTTTAGGATTTGGCTATGTTGTTGAATGAATTATGACAGAATTTTATTATTGTGTGCCTCTCATACAGCATGTATCCCCCATGTAGTTGCAAAAAAAACCCAAACCCCGCTGTTGTTAATGAGATGAAGATGTGAGAATTTTTAGTTACTTTACCCTATGTGAAGTGGATGTGTCAAAAAATTCTTTGGGGGAAAAAAAAAAATCAAATAAAACCTTTTGCAAAGTTCTGTGTCCTATTGGCTGAGTTTGTAATTAAACTCACTTTCATGCTCAGTCTGAAACAAGGTGTTGTAAGGCCCCTTTTTTCCATCCTCTCTCTCCAGCCCTCTCTCCCCTGGGCCCAAGCCCGGGCTGTGTCCCAGCACCCTGCACTCCCGCCGTCCCTCCCCTTGCTCTCCCAAAGATGTCCGGGGTGGTTAGGATTTGTCAGGTCACACCTCAGCCTGTCAGGACGCGGCGCCTCCTTTGCCCTGCTTCAGTCCATCGCTTCATTTCATCTGCACAGAGCCTGGCGACGAGTTGGCCTTGTTAGATGCAAATAACCACAGCTGGCCAAAAAGAGCTGGCTATTTCTTTCCCGCGTACCTGTCACATCCCCTCGGCTGTTGTTAAACCAGCCAGTGCTTTTATTAACCCCAATCTGGGTGATGGTAGAGAGACAAGAGTGTGTGTGCACGCGTGTGCAGACACAGGCAGGTATGGAGTCCAACAAGAGCTTCTGGTTTGGGGATGAGGGTGGTGGGGGTCAGGCGGCACTTCCAGCCCTTGCCTCTCTCTCTGCCCTCCTTTTTCTCCTTCCTCTCCCAGCTCTACACTGCCTGTGGAAACTCCTCCTCACCCAGCTCCACTCTGATTTTAGCCTCTCCCACCTCTCCGCATGTTACTTTCCCATTTTTTCCCTTATTTCCCCAATGTGAAATTTTGACCCCTTCCCCCCCTTCCCCTCCCTTGGTCTGACACCATGTTTTCTTCACTGTACTTCTTTCCTTCAGGCTGACCCTCAGTGACTGTCCCTAGCCTGCCTTCCTCCCTGTCAACACCAGCTCTCTTCTTCCACCTCTGCTTCTCCTATGGCTTCCCTAGCTTTTAACAGCCCTATTTCCTCCTATTCAGTCTGAATCTGCAGCCCGGACATCTGTTGAAGAGGTGAAGTCTCACTTTTGCAGCCCCAGCTGCAACTGCAACAAACACACTCCCATCATCCCCTCCACTTCCAACAGGCTTCTGTCCCCATCTCTGCAAGTGGAGAGAGGAAACCCCAGGCACAAAGACATGGGATTATTGACCAGAGTCTTTTCCTGGGGCTGGGGCAAAAAGGTACCCCTCTAAACATGACATTATGCACAGTATGTGCAAACTTGAAACTCAACTCTTATTTCAATACGTGCTGTACATTAAAGTTGGTCAGTGCCATTTTATTATAGGTTGCACTGCCAAGCCCAACAAATAACCTACTGGTAACAGCAGTGTGAGAGCAGAAGCAGGACAGCACTGAATGTATTTAAGATCACTAGAGATTCAGATTTGTGTATTTACATAGGAAATCTTCCAAAGAAGGTCTATCAAAAAATGTGTTGTAATATATTCAGTTTAAAGATGTCTCCACACAAAATAATTTAACAGTCAAAATGAAAAGTGAAAACATCTTGTGCATGAACACAAAATCTAGAAATTACTCTATTCATAGGTGAGAAAATTACACATTAATTTTACACTGGGACAGTTCAGTTCTACCTTCCTCTTTGTGCATGTGTGTCCATTTCTGACTCCTAGCACAAGGAAAAATACACTGAAGTTTGTTTGGTACAGTACAACAAAACCTGACATTTCACTGGCATTTTTTGTTAGACTTAGAAGGAACAGACCACTTTCTTCCATGAGTAGTTTACATGGTATTTCGTTGGCAAAAATAACTGCATCAATAAATTGTGGGTACATGCCGCAGAAAGCTGTTGATAGAGCAATAGCTGGATTTTGGAATCTGAGCTGTTCTCCAGTGGGTGCTGAAGTATTTCCTAACAAGAAGCAAGAATCTGCCTTCAGTACAATGTTGGATTGCTTATATTTCTTTTGTGTTTTTGCAAGGCATCTTTGCCTTTTCTTGGAAATGAAGGGCAAATCTGTTCTCAGGCCCTTCTAGTCCCTTACTTTTCAGCGTAGCTGTATCTGCAAATCCTCCCCCTCCCTCCTTTTTCTTTTCCTTTCTCCATCCCCTTTAAGTTGTAATTCAATCTCTTCCAACTCATGATCTCTTTTCTCTTTTTGGCACTCCCTCCACCCTCTCTCTCTCATTAGTTTAACTTGAGTTAATTAGGAATAGTAGGCAGCCCTCAATCTGTTATGTGTTAAAATAGAACAATCCAAAACAGAGAGGCACAGACACAACTATGTGATTTCATTGTCTACGGGAGACAGAAAATCAGTGGGGATTCTCTTATCTAGACTAACATCTTCCCAATGGTTAATCTAACTGGCTTTAAAATGTTCTGCAAATGCAGATCAAGGATAACAATCTTTCCATGTTTCCTTTCCTTTTTTTTTTTTTTTTTTTTTTTTTTTTTTTCATTTCATCATTGGCAAGAATGAGTGAATTGGATTGACATGGAGGTGATAGAGGAAGAGAAATAGTCTACACGTCAAAATGACAATGTATATTACATGGTTAACAGAATGAGTGGTACGTGCAATGGCTGTGGGTATTTTCATCTGCTGTGTTTTGTACAATAAGCTCCTTTTTTTTCCCAAGTGTATCATCAAGATCACTCCCAATTCAATGCAGATTAAGTGTTTGCTTGAAGGATCTCTTTCTATGAGTAATATCACTTGATAAATGTGGAACTGAAGTAAGAATCTAAGTATTCACTTGTTGCTATTACTCAATTGTGTATATATAGTGGTCATGCCTGGTACTCTGACTGTAGTGCTGATCACAGACCTTAGGGCAGAGTGTGCTGTGGAAGTGAAATATAACAGATCTAAGAAATCAAGCCCTGATTGTAAAGGTAAGGCCTTACATTTTTGATTGACTACATATGGTACTGTTTGGATGAAATGCATGCTCAGGAAAGACAGGTATAACAGTGCAACTAATACAAAAATATATGCCTATATAAAACATATATATGTCTCTGTGTGCTTGTGTGTTTATATATGTATATGTAAATACATAAATATACAAATTTTAAGCCTTCAAAGACAGTTGTGTAAGATTCATGGGCTATCAACAGCCGAATTTACGGCAATGGTTACATTAAATTGCTAATTTTGTATGTATGTGCCTGAATGCATATAAAATGTGTGGTAGTAATTAGTGTTAATAATTTATCCATTAATTAGCAATGCTAGTGCAAATATGCTTGAAACTAAAAGAATTCTAGTGGTCTTTTTGAAATCTGATATTCAGGAAAAGACATGAAAGATCTATTTGAAAAAGGGAAGAAAGAGAGACATTAAAAGTACTGCTATCAAAATGTCATTATAAATTTTAAGAAAAATTAATTTACTTTCTGCCAAAACCACCTCTTTGTTACAGAGAAAACATCAGGCTAATGGGGGGAAAAAGGAATGTGCAATGAAAGACAAAGTATAAGCTTGATTATCAGAACATATAAGAATGTTAAAGCACTGGAGAAGTTACTATCCCCTCAAAAAGATATCCAATTTTTTTGGAGGGGGTTGATGTGAGGGAGGTTCTAGCTGGACAGAATCAACATGACACCAAATAAGGAAATGTTGCACTAAGTTTAGGGTTTTTTTACAGTTTATGGCTAATATATTGATTATTTATGTCCCCAAATACTGGTACAATTATATGCAAACTGTATTAGAACCAGTGAGGAGAGACAGGTTTGACCCTTATAACAATCCTCTGTTTGATTTTTGCTTTACATAGTAATGCAAAAATGCAGTCATGGGTGTTGGTCTATTTTACACCAGAAACGAAAAATACTGTTTCTGTTTCCATGTAATTAAAAGAACTTACAGTAACACCTCTGTTGCATTATTGATGATTAAGACTATTTAATGTACACATCATTTCTTTTTCTATAAGCATTATAATACATAATGCGAGAGTTGCACAAGAAAAATGTATAAACATGTTTAAATAAAAATCCGGGGTATTATAAATCTATACACTAGATGACATTAATATTTTTATGCAGCTTTTAGATCTGAGATTATGTTAATTCCAGTTTTACATGGATGCTGAAGCATTTTCAGGAATTCATAAAGCACATATGAACTCACACTTTAAAACATTATTTATTCAGAAAGTAAAATAGTAGGGAAAAATAGTAAAACTAAATTAATCTAGTATCTGTCTACAAATATCTAGAAAGTGCATACCTTCAGAAAGGCAGAAAATAATTCCCATTCTGCCAGACATAGTAAACATACTGGTGATTTTTCAAGAGTAAGCGTATTTATCCCCCCACATGCAGCAGATTAGAACCATAGTTTCCATCATTCTTTGTTGCTTTCCCTACAAAAAACTGATGTGCAACCTTCTGAGAATTCTCTGTGCCTATAACAGTACACTTTTCAGTGCAATGCACACGAAACTCCTGTTTGCAATCAACATATATACTGGCGTTGCAAGAGGAGGGGAAAGATAGTGCTGTGGTCTGAAAAGAACCACTTCAGTATGTAATAAACTAGGGCAAATATTTGTAACGAGCTGAGTTGAATGACTGCAGAAAATAGTTATGTAACGCAAAGAGGAATCCACAGTCCTGAGTGTTTTCAGCTCACTGCTATCTATGAAATTTTAGTCCAGACAGAGTTTCCGCAGCGAGCTCAGTTGCAGTTGTACTGGGTATGAGACTTTGTCAAGGCTACAGAATGCAGGATCAGATAATAAACAGCTACAGAACCAAGAGCAAAGTAACTTTTAAAATGTACAGGCAGTGCAGGGGTGGTTGCGTCCTGTGGGAGTTAATGGCACATAGCTATTCATACATACTGTTATCTAACCCAAAATATTACAGAAGCATGAAGCCAATTGTTTTAGAAATTATCCTTTAAGAAACACTGTTTCAAGTGGATTAATAACTTTGATATGAAATACTGCTGTAAATGATGTTGGTGTGATGACAGTTTATCATGTGTTATCAATGTTTGTATTGCAGTTGATTCTACCTTATTCTTGAGACATATAGATTCTCTATCATATAGAGAAAGATTCTGTATCATATAGGGAAAGATAAATATAAATATAGGATGAAACAATGTATTTTGGCACTTGAAATAATGGTGGTTTTGGATTTGATATAATGCTAAAATTCACCTCAGAACTAAAACTCAGACTAAAATATTTAAAAACACATTGCTTATTAGACAGACTGCTAAATGTTACATAAAACACTAATACTATCACCTAGACAAAGAAATCCAGAAAAACAGAAAAGAAGTACTGAAAGCATAAAGGCAATAAAGCTCACAATGTTCAGGCTGTAGCAGTATAATTCATGATCTCAAATAATTTATTTAGGCTAACTATAGAAGAATATTAACTAGGACCAGAGTTGTCTTATCTTCTATCTCAGGAACATGCAGAACATTAATTGCTAATTTTCTCAGAAGCCAGTGGTTCAGAAGAAAATTTTGAGGGTTAATAAACTTTAATGTGTTAATAGGGGCACTGGAAAAGGATTTAGATAGTTGGGACAGCTTGCTGCGTGCAGAAATATGCTACAATTTGGGGGTATGCTCCTACAGCATATTCCATCCTGCTTTCTATTGCCTTTGGCAAAAAATTCAGAGACTAATTAGTTCTGTACCTTTAAATGTATTTGCATTGTTGGACTGATGCTAAAGAAAGTATGATATATTGGACAATGAGGCCCCATAGAGATGTTATAAATCTAACATTTTTCTCATAAAATATTAACTCCACGCTTAAAATAATGAAAAGACTCCCTGGGATTTAGATTTGAACAGATTTTTTTCAGTATCCGGGTGAGAATCGCAGAGTTGGGAAAAAAAAGTATATTTATATATAACTTCATATATATACATATAACTTCACAAATTAAATGGAAAATGAGAAAGGACTGCAAGGCCCCAGCAGACATAAGAACCACCCACACCTTTAGGTGAGGAAGCTCCGCTCAATGACAACATCATGCAAAGACCCTGCCCCTGTAAATAATTTACTCTTGCTGACACATGGCGTGGTCCTGACTTGTGAAAGATGTTTTGTTTCCACACAACAAACACTATTTCAACTGTTGCAATATGATGTGATTATTCTAAGTGTTAATTGAAGTTTGCTTGCTGTTGGGTTGTGGGGTTTTTTATTGTTTGTTTGCTTGTGTGTTTTTTTCTTCTTCTGTCTTTTGACTGAAAAAAAATAGAGGTATCTAGGTAAAAATATTTGGATGGTGTCTGTGTCTCAGGTGACAGCATTTTCTTTTTTCATCTTCATACATCAGCAAAAATTCTATCAGGAAAATATTTTCAACTTTTATGCAAAGGTATTTGGGTGCTTTCATATTTCAATCATGGAGACAGCTATCTGATATTATTAGGACAAAAACCAGACAGATTCTTACTGTAATGGAGTCATCACACAAAATATCCTTTCCTTATTTGAACCCTGACCATCCCTTTTCACAAACACTCCCTTTTTAATCCACTGCATGGCATTACATAGAGTCCCTACTTCTGCAAAAGCTCACCATCAGGCAAAGCACTTTCTACCATGAATGTTCATGCTGAGTTTCCCATATTGGCTATCCAGCTGCAGGCACAAACCTATTTGACAAAATGTCTTTACATAATATTCAGGTTAGTATCTTTTCTTGATTGTTAGCATATTGCTTAAGCCTGAATTTGAGTAATTGAATTTAATTTGTGTTGTTTTCTAACTTCTATTAACATGAATAATTATTCCAAAACAAGTAAAGAAAGCTCAGACCCCTAAGAAGCACTATCTTTTCAGATCAAAGCAAACAACTTTTCTTGTTTTGTGGTCAGATCTGGGGGGAAATGATAAAGAACTCAGAGAGCTTTTATTTGGAGGTACTTGTGAATTTATGACATTCTCATGTGTTTGGAATTTTTAAACTTTTTCCAAACCAAATTGCCATGACTTATTTTAAGAAATATTCTTTGTGGTCTTTGTATAAACTGAACAATGAAATGTTGTACGAAAATACATAACCTTAAGAATATGTTACCAGTGGATACTATTTAACTAACTCTACACTTCAGATCATTATAAAATTAGGGATTAGATAGCACACAAAGGGAAGGGATTTGAAATGCCTTATCAAAACTTCATTACTTTTAAGTTCATTATTGCAGTTTCCACAGAGGTAGCATAGCCAGATAGCTATTCATTTATACTCATAAAAACACTCACACAAAAATTAGAAGATGTGTTGTTGGCATGCATTTAAATGCATTATTTCTACAACTGTAGCTACACTATAACCAGAAAAAATGCTGTAGTCCAATCTAATAAAATGTTCGTATTATTTTGCTTTACATGCTCTCACAAAGAAAAGAAATAGGAAAAATAACTCATGAAACTAATATTGTCAAAACAACTCATGCACTTTGTCTTTCAGAGCTTCTTATGTTGATTTTCCTTCCATCCAAAAACTGCTGTCTATGATTAAATATTTTTAATTGTATCAAGTGAACTGAAAATGCAATTCTGGAAACACTGAACATTTCTGAACTGTGAGTACTAAGTATTTTGCTAAATTTACTTACATACTAAGTGACATCTTGATAGTCCTCTTTGTCTTAATATGAACTTGCATGACTTTTCTAGATAGATGAACCTGCTCTCATCTTGTAATTGCTATTCCTCTTCATTGCAAATTACAGCACTTGAATCTCATGTAATTTCCCCTCAGAGAACATATATTCTGTAGTTTTTCTAAGAATGATCCTGATGAAAAACTTCATTTTCTGTGCTTTTGCAGAAATACGACAGTATTCTCTTCCACTATTAATTAAGTGTCCTTGGCAACGCCGGACATTTTACATACAAATGAATAGATAGGTTTCTGTTTCTAAGAACTTACAACTTTGGGGAGATATTAAACAGGAATTGCACAGGTATTACACAATTATTTGAAGTATCTTTTTTATTATTTTTTCATTTGATTTCTAACAAGAAATCAGCTACATGGATTTTGCTGTCAAATTGAAGGTTGAAAGAGTTGCTATTGATGAAAGATTGAAAAGGGGAGCGAGTCTTGTGAAAAACAGACCGCAAAGGGTAAGGGTTCACGGACTCCGTCATGATACTGCAGTTGCATCAGTGCATAAAGTGGTGAGAGGAGAACAAAATGGAACATATTCTAGTCTACAGCATATTCTAGGTGCCAACTTTATCATTTACACCTGTAATGTGATAAAGTGATTTAAAACAAAGCAGAGGAAAAGCAGATTCATTAAAAGGCCATGAAAGAGAAAGTAAGAAGTTTCAGTGTTAGAAAGAAGTTTGAGCCCCTATATGGCCCCAACCAAGGTGATTAAATGGATAGAGTAAAATGGAAGAACACTGATTTTAAAATGCATTTGCTGCAGTTTGAGCCTCATCTCCCAGCAACTGACAATCTTTACAGTGGCTTTGGGAATATTTCTCTTGAAAAGGCACATCACAGAGATATGGACACTAAGGGACTGAAAGAGAATGTGAATTGTCTGCTTGTGTTCTCACTGAGGTGGTGGAAGGAGGATTTGACCATCATTAACCTATATTGGGAAAATACTCTGTGTGCAAACAAAGAAAACAAAATTTCCTATTAAGATATTTTCTAACAATTTCACTTACATTTTCTCAGCTAGTTTAAATAGTTTGATATACACAATTCTCTTAGATTCTAATGCATAACTTAGCCCACAGTAGCTAAGTCTTCATCTCCTCAAACCTTTCTTTATCTTCATCAGTGTTCTAAGTTTTAGCTTGTGTGTAGCTTGATAATCTCATCTTTCTCCACTTCTTCTCCCTTCAGTCAAACTCCTTTTTTACCTTCTGGTCTGGTAGCAGTTTTCATACTTGTCTATGGTGAATTAATACAAAATTCCAGGTGAAACTTTGAGATAATGACAGAATTTTGCTTAGTTTTGGGCCAAAATTGTAAATTTGTCTTGGCAGTGGTAGGAATGGAGTAGTTTTATGCAAACTTTATCCTGAGCAAAACAACTGTGAATTTATGTTGGTTATGAAAGACTAAATACTGTTTTCCACGGCCTGCAAAACTTCTGTGTCAGTGGAGTTTGGCAAGCTAACTAAACAAGAAAGAGTAGAAGTATTTTAATTGTTCAAGTCAAATTTATAACTTTAGCTATATGCAACTCGGTTTTCAGGGAAAAATTGTGAGGAGCAAATAGTAATTCTGCCTTCAGTCTGTGACTCATTTTTGCCTCTGCTTTCTCCAGAGTCTGCTGATCACCAGGTAAATTTCAGTTTATTACTATCTTTATCACCACCACAGAATACAACTTCAGGTTATTAACCACGTAATGTGGAATTCATAGAATTTTTTGAGTGCTCAGTATAAGCATAATAACTGTGCATAAAGCTTAATATTCTCACTAGTAAAGCAATAAATCAGAGTATGTACATTTGACAAGGCTCATCAGGAAGCTGAAAAATGCATTAAAATGTTATAACATGTACTGATTTTACTTGGGAATAAGAAAGCTTAATGTTCTCAGCTCTCATAAGCTTCCTTACACAAAGTGACAGAATGAAGTTTTTCTAATTACTTTGCTATCTAGTAAATGGAGCAGTCAAACTGAAATAGAACCTCATTTTATTTTAGAACTTCAGAAAGATTTGCTTAAACGTCCTAATTTGTTTCTTTTCTTGGGACACTTTGGCAGCAACAGCCAGATGACCTTACACAGAAATGGTGTAAAAAAGGAATTTGTTTACATTCTTAGTTATATAGATTACCAGTGGCCTGGATCCACTGATGAGCAGAGCAAGCAGTTACATGAAATCAAACAAGATGAAAAACAGTGTGAGACTGAAAGGTACTTTTCGCTGTTTAATGGATCTATGGAAAGAAAAGTAGAAAATCAGAACACACCCCACAGCTCTGAAAAAAAAAAAAAAAAAAAAAAAAAAAGAAGAAGAAATGGTTTTGGTGCTCCTGTTTTCTTAGAAATTGTGTAACGATCTGAAATATTTGCAGCCATTTTTTTTTTTCTCAGAATTACAATGAAGTAGTTAAGTACTGGTACTTTTTATTGGTCGATATTGTTATCAGGTCAAACATTCTCACTCCTTAGAAAAATGAGGAGTTTTTTTTCCTTTTTCTATTTTTCTTCTCAGAAGGGACATGAAACATATTTATTGAATGAGTCCCCAAAAGTGGAGCTAGTTCTGTCAGTATCTGCAATAATCTACCTATATATTCAAATGCACACACCGGTAACACACCCACAAAACATATTTCTAATTTTAGATGAAAAGTGGATAATGTCACACACCACATGCAGAGACGTTGTTTTCACTGTAAGCTTGACTCCTTCCAAGATTTGCTGATACTGGGTTTGCATTTGTAAATCTGCTAGCTAACATGTTTCTGTAGCAAAGCAGGAAATTGGTGTCCAGAGAGTATGTTATTTATCTGATTTCTTGTACTAGGAACTATTGTCTTTTTTTTGATCTGGAGTTCAAGGGATCTTGCAGAAATGGCTAACATACTTCAAATTTGTCACAACACATATTCCATTTTAATTACAATTATTTAATTAAATGGTACACAGAACTTAAAACTACTGCTTCACAAGACAATGGGAAAGCTCTTGACAGCATTCAGTGGAAGCTAGACTAATCCCATCATCTTTCTAAAAATGATAGCCAAGTGTTTTAGCTGTTAATTTTCACTTACCAGTGATGCTAATGAGTACCATATGTAGAGTAGTACAATACTTCTATCAACAAACACATGAGAATTGGACTATAATCATGACAAGTACAGAAAAATAGGAATTACAAATGACAAGCTAATGGGGTCAACTCACTACAGCTAAACCTGAAAATAAGATATCAGCTACAGGACAGGGAATAATGTCAATCTTATTAATTGCCTTAGAAGGATAGTAGATTCTATCGACAGGAAAACAGAGACTCTTCATAATGTGCTGCAAAAGTCTTATTTTGTAGCGGGATTTGAATTCTGAGTCCTAGTACCCCAGAGCACATATATGTGGAGATCTACAATCTGGTTACAGTCCACTTTCCAATAGTAACAGCAGCACCCACAGAAACCTCCCTGAAACTTGCAAACAAAGAGAGGTCTTGCTTCGTGTTAGTTGTTTGTTCGTTTAAGTTAAACTAAATAGCTGGGACATAGAGGAGTTGGGAATCCATCAAAATCCTCCATTGGCATTACAATGCAAGGAAAATACTTGAGTGTCACAGTTAATTTGGAAATGCTGAATCACTGTGGCAAATTATTTTTTATTTCTAATAATTCATGTTCCTACTGCAATTATGGTTCTTTCCTAGCATTTCTCATCCCACTTCAAATGTTATAAAGGTGCCTTTTGACCCCAGGATTGCTTACTCATATGGGTGGTTTCTAGCCAACTCTGCAGGAATTTTCTGGGAATAATCATGGTAAAAGCAAGTTGGGGCAGGGGGGAACAGGATGGCATGAACTGTTGTTGATTTCATATTTTTACATCAGTTTAATTGTGACTTCAGTAGACATTCTTTTGATTTCTTCTACTAATAGCAAGTTTCAAATCATGTGCCAGCAGTTTACTACCATGATGTATGAAAAATACTCACTTGCTCTTGAGTGAGGTTTTTCTTATTTCCACTGCAGAGACCTCAGAGCCCAATGCATCCTATACCAAAAGATACAAAAATAAATCTTTCAAAAACACTGTTGTTATAATCATGTTGATTAGTAATATCAAATATTAACATTAGGAATAATAAGAAGTGATACAAGTAAATTAAGGAATATGCATTTAGAAAATTATTTTTAAATATGAAAAGAAAAGGTAAATACACCCCTGACATTTTTTCATTTGTTTTTTTAGCTGTGCAATAACTTTTTTTGAATGCTCTTTAAAACTTTAAAAGTAGAAAGAGGGTTGTTCTGACACTTGAGGCTTTCATAACTGAAGAACACAATCACTGCGCACAGGCTTATAAAGCACACATTGCAATTATGTAAAATCAATTGAGGCTGTCTAAATCTTGGCTTTGAAACAAAGGTTCATGCAGGAAATGCTGAAAATTACTTGGCAGTAATTGTTGCTAACAAAGCAGGTTAATAACTAGTGTTGGGTCTGATTCTGATCTAACCCTGACTAATTTTTCACTTGCATGAACTCTATTGATTTGTGTCAATTCATGATGTTCACTGATAAGAGCTTTTATCTGTAAGCTGTGGCATAAAATGTACTTCCTTATTCATAATCAATTATTTGAGGAAAATTTAAACTATTTCATTACTTATTACTGGGTCTCATTTGACCTGTGTATTTAAAAAATTAAATTTAGTTTCATTTTTAACAGGAAATATGGGAATAAATTTGATGTTCTGACTTACACAAAATGGACTTTATTTAGTGTCACACTTTTTAAGCATAGAATAGTGACAAAAATAACAGTACCACAGAAAGCTATTCTAAATATGAAAGTCATTCTATTCTTCCAAGACTGACATGACTGAGACTATAGTCAATAAAATTGTATTCATTTATTAACTAAGATGTTGTGATAACACTGTTCTTTTTTCAGCTTTCATTTTTACAGCCTATATATTCTTTCCAATTTTCTCAATGCAGTATTGCAAAAGATAAATGTCCATTAGCTTTCAGCAAATAGTTAAAAGAGCAGTAGACCATTATTAATGTTTTAATTAAATAATATCCTGTTGACATGAAAACTAGTTTAGCCTGAGTGAAAAATGCATACTTTTGCCAGTTGCTAATTTATGAATGGATTGTGTCTAGGACCTTAATTTTGCAAATATTTGATGTCATGATTGAATAATAAGGAGGAATTAGTAGAGTAGGAAAAATTCTATTGATACAAGTAAAATTCAACTGCTTATGTTCTATATTTTTGCAAATATGAACACAGATATTTACAAGTCACAGTTAGATTTTTTGGTTTATTGGATTATTTGGTTTATTCCAATTTTATGAGAACTTACTTCTCCAGAAATATAGATACATTTTTGATGCATCAGACTATAATGAGGTTTTTTTATTTGCTTTTATTTGTTTGATTGCCTTCTTCACAGAAACTATCATCTTTTTTACTTTTGTCTGGGTTTTTTGACAATAAATTCAAGAAGAGAGAAAAACAATTACAAGTCATATCAATTTAATGAAATGAAATATATTGTATGTTACCAAATATTCCTGTGACTTTTAGGAAATGTTGTAATGCTGAAATAGTCCTCCAATTTGTGTTACAAAGAAAATTGCTTACTGTGGCCGAAATAGATTCTATAGCTAACTGTTTTTAAAAATGGTGTTAATAATTCCTGAAACACTACTCTCTCTCTCATTGTCCTACAATATATCCAGTTCCTTTAACATTTACTTCTATTTTTTCCTTTGATGTTGTTTTTATGATTGCATCTTAGTCATTATTTTATATGCAAGTTGCCCTATATACAGGGATAAAACATCTGTCCCCAAAATCAATATGCAGCATGAAACATGCCACAGAAAATAAAGATCACAAAGAGCAGATGTCCAGGTAGTAGAAAGAGAGACGAGTGTTGCAAAAATGTATTTAGACTGATGTACATGCTTCTAATAAAGCATTTTGCTCTAGATAAAACCCGCTAGATTTTAAATAAATATTCTTGGGCTCCCAGTCAATCTTTTAAAGAGTAAAGACTCCTCGGCAGAGAGGATGTGTTTATCTTGTCCTGAGGGCCTGCTATTCACAGAAGGATATTGTTAAGCTTTATTTGCACTCCAGAAGCAATATAATAGTTCATAAATGATAGATAGTAAGCCCTCTCCCTTGGGTAGAAGGGGTTAGGGTCAGGGAAGTGGGGGGAGTGAAAACCATTTCACCTGGCAGTTCATATCTCCTGTAAGATATTTGTATCAGAGGCAGATGAGTAGATTTCCTTTTTAGCCACTAACAGTAATTATTCACCTATGGGATACTGTTCAGTTTACTGGAATACTGAGCTACTTTAGAGACCTCCTTTGAATTTAGGGGAATTCTGCTTTGAAATATCCTGTTTCTCACGACTGATTATGGAGAGCTGCTATACAATTAGCTCAAACATAGGTAGCTGCACGGGTGCTACGTAAATTTGTTGAAGTGTGCCCCATTCCATTGGGCTAATCACGATATATCATACTGTCTCACCCCATGAAAATCAGAGAAAAAGGAAATATTATTGCTTTTCTAAAGGTGGTTTTTGACTGATTTTCTTCAGCAAACTCGATGTGCAGAGCCACCAACTAATGCACAGGCTAACTTTGGTACCATTGCACTCATGGATTATGCATTATTGCACTGCTGCCAATGCAACAGTGAGTAGGGGTTATGGACTTCCCACTCTGAGCCCCAAGCTTCCTTTCTAGGTGCTCTGCTCTCTCTTGCTCCGTTGTCATACTTTGTTGTCTGTTGCGAAAGGATTTAAGTGAAAAGGTGAATTTATCCTGCAATTTGTTGCAAAAGTCTGTGTTCAGCACAGTCAGCTAGAGACCGCCTGTTCTGTGTATGAAATCAGAAGAAATTATCTTCCTCCATTAGCAGGTTGGGCCCTGTCTGAATTAAAAAAAAAATCCAGTTGTGACGTCACAGGCTTCTGTGTAGGAGCAGAGGAAACGCTTATTTGTCACTCCATGTAGAAAGTATCTTGGGACTAAACTGCCATGATGGATTCAGCAGAGAATAGGCCTCATGACAGCATCCAGTGTCAGCCCAAGCACTGATATAAAGAAGTTACTTAATATCTTTTGATACCAAGATTATAAAATTAGTAGCACTAGTTTTTCTACTTCTTGCTATGCCTCTGTCCTTGTTGCAGTGAAGCAGCTCAAGTTAAATCTGGAGCAAAGGTGTTTGCATGAATCAGCTAAACAGTAGCTAGTATTATGATGTGTGTTTAGTCTTGTTTGTGGAGTTCCAGGGAACTTTTCACAACAGTGTCCTAAGTCACTAAGAAAGATTATTTGCCGTAAGGGTTTTAAATTATAGCAATTGTAACTTTCTGGAGGCTACTTAAGTTTTTATGCTATCTTTTAGAAGGGGTAATTGTTATGCAGTTCAAGGTGTAATTTTGATAGATCATCAGATGCCAGAAATATGCAATTTGCAACATTCCCAGAGCTGTAAGTGACAAAAAAGCAAAAGTAGAGAACATATACCATTTGTTTACCTGAAATAAAATTCATGCACTGTCCTACATTAGAGGTGGTCCAAGCTAAATATAAGCAGTGTTATCTGATCTGCACAGCTTTGAGCATGCCTAGTACAAGACAATAGTGAGATTTCTTTAATGATCAAATATACATATTTTGAAGGGCAAGGCCTGCTTTCTGTGGAAACCTATGGACCAGAATTTCCTACTGCTGTGATTACAATCTCAGAATTACTTAAAGCGTAAGTCACCTGTCCCCTATTTCTGGAGAATGGAGACACCCAGACTGTGGGAACTGGGAAGATAGTTTGGCAGTCATTCAAAAAAAAAAAAAAAAAAGAAAGAATAAAAGACTGCTTTGAAAAAAGATAAGCTTGTGCCTACTTCTGGGGAAAAAATCCCAATAGTTTCTGGTCTTTAGAAAAGCCAAAGTAATTTCTGGATAAGAGGTAATTCTATTCTCAAACTAATCTTCTTCTACAATGTAAAGTAAATACTTTGCTATTAAATGCTGGAAGGGGGATTTCTATAACAAATATATGGCTTTCAGACTGTATTAGCCCAGCATACATTAGCATAAAAATATCAAGTAGAATCATAAACCTTCTGGTCAAGTAATTTCCTTCAATATGGGCATCAAGTGTCATTTGAGCTGCACAAAGGTTTTGAAGATTCTGATACAACTTTGGCAAGGTGACATAAGATCTACAGAACTCTTCTAGACTGACATGTCAGGGCAGCTAGGAAGTGCCAGGACATTTCAGATAGTGCCAGTATTGTGTTTAGGGTAGTGAATCCAGTCACAGGTTACCTCTGGCTGATTCTTGTGACACACTGATTTCATTAGTTGAATTGCAAGCTAACCCAACTAAAAGCTCTGCTTTTGTGTGTGTGCTGCTGGCTATTGAAGCATATCTCATGTAATGAACATGGTGCTGCAATGAATCTCAACAATATAGGCCAAATAGTTTGCCCACCTAGACTACAAAGAACCCGATCAAACTGTAACTTCTAACAACGATGGCGATTTCCCAATGTACAATCACATCTGAGGAGAAAGGTTACTACATCTGGGAAGGAAGGTTACTTGTACTCTGGAATGCTGCGTTTGGTTAGTTATTAATTATTTTTTTTAATCTTTGTAAAGAAACAGATGGACAAATTATTTACAGCTCCTTCGAGCACAAAAATTTCCTTTAACTTACTGACATAGATATATCAGACCAAAAGTTCGTGCAGCCCTCGGTCTCGTGTTTTAGCAACTTTCATGTCATGCAGCAAAGCATCTCATAGCTTAATTATCACTTGCATCGTGAACCATTACTTTTTGTTTGTTTCTCTTTGATCTTGTATTGAATAGGGGAACCCTGTAAGTTTCAACTGAGAGAACTGTTATGCATTAAAGTGTAGAAAGCAATATCACACAGTCACATATCACATAGTTCTTCAAGGTGTGGCGTGGCTAAGGTTCATTCCTTAGCAGTGAAAAGACAACAAGAAGTAACATTCAAATCATTGAGCAAAAGAAAGGAAAAAACTAGATAGAATCTAGCATTTTCCAAGAAAATCTTAACAACAAAACTATTTAAACTTCCATGTAGAATATCTGTAATATCCAAGTGTTGTAAAATCCTCCAAGTGAAAGAATAATACAGTCCACTAAAGTTATACTGATTGAAGTGTACATCTTTATTTATGTGAAATGTGTAACAGTAGTGATGCAGGACAAGGGAAAAAAAGCCACAGAACGAAAATAGCAGGAAGCTGTATTAAGCAGGAACATGGCATGCGAGGAAAGGGGAATCATCTCTACATTAAGCTAAAAGGAATCCTAGGCTGAAAGTGAATAGGAAAATTATTGAATGGGAGATGATTGGGATGCTCATAAACAGCTAGTCTAAGCAATAGCTAGAAATTCCTAGAAAAAGGGAAGCGAGTCAGGCGTATGAGGATACAGAGAAGTTAAAAGAATAATTGACATTAATGATAATGCCTGGAGCAAATCTCAGCAGATAAGGCCCAGTGATAGGATAAGCAAATTGCTCAAGATAACAGGTAATCTTTTTAAGACATGAGACCTTTTGAACAATACACAATGTTTAGAGAGAAAAGAAAGGACCCACAGGAAGCGTGGTAGTGAAGGTGATTCATGCAATCCAAGAGTGAAAGAGGGAAACAGGAAAAAAGAGGGTAAAGTATGTGTTAAATGAATGACTAGTATGGAAAATAAAGCAATGATTACCAGCACATTTGGAAAAGTTGAAACTTTTCATTCAGGGAAGTATGTCTAAAGCCTGTCTAAGCAGATTTCAGGCTGTTCTTATAGACATGGGATGAGGATAATTGCTATCATTTTCCAAAGAAGTTATCATAATAGCTTAATATATTTTAAGAAATCAGGAAGGCAATGGTACCTAAATACGAGAATGTATTTAGAACCCTCCTGCTTGGGAGATATATTTTTTGTTTTGCTTTAAATCAGACAATACCACTGAACTACGTCTTACAACTCCAATCACACTCTTTTTAATTTAGGCAAATCTGAGCAATTAACAGGTGAATTAACTGGAGACAAACTTATGTGCGTTAATGGAGAAATGAGTGGCAGGAAGATTATTAGAGTAAACTTTAGTTTCTAGACTATAAAATTGCATGTAAATTAAAAAAATAAAAGAAAACCACAAAGATTTGCTACATGAAGATAACACTGAAAATCTATATTCCAACCATATTCCAAATGAAAGTGAACAAGCCCTATTTAGACATTGTCTTTTTTTCATGGGACTCAAACACATTCTAGAAGACAGGCAAACACTGCAAGCCAAAATGTTACGGTCTGAAAGTGCTGTTTACAAAACATACCATTCTACATTGGGCTGTTTTGAGCCAGTCAGCTGAGGCAGAAGAGTTAGAGGACACATCCAAAAGGAAGTAACTGAGCTGGTAACCTCAGATATCGTGGCATTACAGCAATGGGAATGGGTGCCCTTCATTCACATAACAGAGTGAATGGAGGAAAGTTGTTCAAGTCAGAACTACTACAGACCAGTCAGTCCCACCTCCGTCCCTGGGAAGTAATTGAGAGACTCATTCTAGATGTCATCTCCAAACAAGTTGAAGAACAAGAAGTTATTGGAAGTGGGCAACATGGGGTTACCAAGGATAAATCATGTTAGACCAATCTGATAGCTTTCTATGATGCTATAACTGGTTGGTTGGATGAGGGGAGGGCAGCAGATGTCATCTACCTTGACTTCAGCAAGGCTTTTGACACTGTCTCC